>OY978220.1:19044381-19418506 GCA_963854785.1 Vaccinium vitis-idaea
CCATTCGAGTCTTTTTTAAACAAATGCCTATTTTGAAAAAATACACTTTGCATCACAATCGGCTTAGTGGGCCAAGTGGGAGCATGTTAGATTTTTTCCTAATTATGGTGGCCCACTAGCCTCCACGTTTTGCACAAATTGGTTATTGTTGGGACTCCACAAACAGATAAGCCAATTAGTAATAAGGTTCATTGTGATAACTAATTAGAATTATAAATAAAGGAAAACTCTGATAAAAAAAGAGTCATTGATGGATTAGGAGTCTTTTATAATTATCTCTAAGGCTCTCTCCTCTCCTCTATAAAAGGTAGAATACCCACCCCTTCTACATACAATTTCCATCAATTAAAGTATTCGGGTATTCTATAAGTTTAGAGACAGAGAGGAGAAGGTGAGCCAAGAATTAAGGTGATTCTAATTAAGGGGTTTGTTCTCTCTAATTTCGATGACCAACAAAGGTACGTTAAATTTATTGTTCTTGAGATGTGTTGAATTCAAGATCTGTGTTATATCTGTTTTCCGCATAATAGTTTACAAATATAGATTTTTACAAAAACGGCTAGTACCACTAACCACTGAAACACCACCGTTGATAGCCTTGGTGAACTGACTTGCATCTGCCTCTCTCTCAAAGACAAATTTCTGAACTTGTAGCGTTAGACGAATTTTCTGGTGTAGAAACCAAAGCCCAAAGTTGCCTTTATATAGCTGAAGAAGGAGCTAAAAACTTCAATACGGGATTAATGGAGGAGCCTCCCCATTCAATAGCGAGATTGAATTCTGTAATTAAATTCCGAAATGTGTAACTTCCAACTTCAATACGAATTTGAATAGAGGTTTGAATTCTACCATAATCACCACTTTCATGAGGGGAGCTACCTAGCGTTTATTACATAATGTTTGAATCCGTGGGGTTGGCTCGGTTGCCTCGGGAGACCCTCCTAGTGGCCCGGTTTCATTCACATATTTCCAACAAAATATGTAATGAATTAATGAGATACCCATAAGGAGGAAGTGTATATTTATTTATGTCGAAAATCCAGAGCGTGACACCAACTAATCACAATGAGTACTAGATCCCAAGATGGATGCTGGCAAGATACTAACATAAAAAAAAAATTGAAAAAGAGACCTGCTCATACGGCTACAACACTGAAAGGGAAAATATAACTAAACCAAAACCAAAAAAAACTACCAACAGCCCCACTCAAGAGCACCCAAGACCAAAACAGTAATAGAACCAAAAGAACTACCCAAAAGGGCCAAAACTAGTATCTCCCAAACGACACCTCATAGCAAAAACTGAAGACAGAAGCTCCCGAAAAAATAGCAATACACATCTCTATTTAATTTTTTATCATATGCCTCACTGAATCACTTCAAATTAAAAATACTTGAATAGGAGGTCATGGTTTTTAATAAAAACTCATACCATTTGCTTCAAATTAATAAGATTTTCTAAAAAAATTTATAACATCAGCCACCAAAAAAAAAACAATAATAGACAAACTTTATGAATTGAGCAAAAGCGGCAAGCCACTGAATTGAACCAAGACTCTCTTTTATAGACAAGGTTGTTTTGGCTAGGTGTTGTTTTCAACTTGACCGTATATTCAATTGGAGACTCTGGTGGTGGTGGATGAAGCCTCTCAAGCTGTCCGCCCACTCGTGAGAGAAGACGCCCTGGGTGTAGGGCTGTTTCGAGATTAGTTGTTGCTAATCTTTGTTGTTTTTTCTGTTTTCGTTGTTTTTTGAACTTCCGTTGTACCAAAAAAAATATATATTTAATCCACATTGTGTGGATTAAATATTGGGCCACTTGGTCAAAAAATCCAAAACATTTGACATTTTTAAAGGGAAGGAAAATGAACTTTTGCAATCAAACATAAAGACAAGGGTGATCCATGATTACTAAAATACCCCTCTATTTCATCAAAAAAATTACTAATAAATAAACCCCTCTACTAGTTACTTAAACAAAAACAACTGCTTAAAATTGGCGTTTGCTTTACTGAAAGCCTGGTCTTGGGCTTCCACTGGTCTTGGATATAAATTAACCACACTCATAGGCTTTAAATTGTCTGATTTTTTACAGGTGGACATGAGCATGAGGTTTATATGGGCTTCCTAAGAGGCCTATTTTCAGAAGTTGTACAAAATGTGTGGGCTACCCGCTACCGCACATGTTCCACTCGTTAATAGCTGATTTGAAATCGATTTCATTCCTAATCGATTTCATTATGTCTTGAATATTTTATGAAGTTCTTTAATCTTTTACATTATGTTTGAAAAAATTAGCTATTCGACTTCGCTCAGCACGTAATAAGTAGAAAATCCAAGCTACTTGGAGATCAACTCATGATCTAATCGAAGTTGTTAATCTCGTACCAGCAAGCGTACCGGTGCATACTAGTACCGGTGTGTATCTTAATACCTTTCGGATTATATTTATGTATAACTACAAAAATGAAAAGTAGCGAAATAAAACAAATTCTAGCACTTTGATACAGATTAATATATATATAACCAGGTGTCCGAGCCAGCTTTCGCGCACCTTAACTAATCCTGGGAGACTAATCCCACCGTCCACTACCAGGGGCCTCATTTAAAGCCAGAGCAAAGCTCTATATAGACTGGCCCCAAAGTAGTCGATAGCACCTTCGAGGTTTCGAACCTGAAACCTTAGGAGGAAGCAAATCCCCAAGTCCCAAGTCTTGAGCACTATGTCAGATTAATATTAGTTCTTATAACAAGTTGAGACTTGGACTCTACAAAAGTTTTGTCAAATTATTTAAAGTTCAAGCCTTCTTCTAGTATGAGAAAAAATACACAAGTATTTTTGTACCGGCCGAGATCCCAGTATAGGCCAGGATACCCAGTATCATATAGGTTGGTATTTTGGCCGGTACATGGATCACCAAAGTATATATGTGTACCATTTTATTACCCGTACAATATGTATCACTCGGTACAGGCCAGTATGATTGGGGATTTAAAACACTGAATCTGCTTGATCAGAGCTCAAAATTTAAGATTAGTTATCCAATAAACAACAGAGTTTTTATTAGGCAATTGAGTTGAAATATATTTTTGAAGCTCGTTAAAATTCAAACCAAACTTCAACAATTTACTGCTAGGTTAGTTGAGAAACTTGTTTATCCGCACTAGTTTTAAATATAAATTCTTACGACGATCAATCAATATCTGGACTATACGAAATTACGAATGTGATATACACATGGACTGCATAAACAAACTTGTGTAAATAACCTAATGATTAGACGACGCGTGGCAATCATTATTGCAAGATTAATAAAGAAGAGATAATCGTGTGCAAAAATTTTGGAATCATACAGATTCACATACCACTTTTCCAGATTATTTAATAGACTTTATTGATAGATTATTTCTTTAATTATCTATTTTTCTAGATTATTGTATTTTTGTTTATTGACTTCAGGTCGTCCAATGGTGATAAGTTGGCAGGATAATTAAATAAACTAATTATACTTTAAACCCACATTACGTGAAATGGGATAGGAAGGTAGGCCTTTCCTATCCCAACACTTGGGGGTAGCGCAGATTTTTTATTTGACATTCATAAGATCAGTGTCAGTAATTAGTAAGTTAAATTACAGCGGAAGGCCGAACGGAGTTCCATCTACTTGAACTTGAAATCTCTTCTATGGACGCTTACGCCCCTCTCCATTTCGCCGGGCCAGAGGCCATGGCATGGAAGATATTGTATGGATGTAATTTCGTATAAGCAATTTTAAAATCTAGTCACACAGTCTCGAAAATTAGTAAGTATTCTCGGAGAGTCACCATGTGATGCCTGAATCATTTTTATGTTCACACATTCCTATGAGACTAGCAACGGCTAAGTGTAAATTCCACATAGACATAGAGGGGTTTGGGACACCATTAGTGGTGTACGCGGGATTTGTACTTAGCGGGTTGAACCATATGTGTTTCTACCGTATGAGCATCTCACTTGCTAAGTCAAAGGGATAAAATTGTGTATGTAATCGTCATTGAATTTTACACGTATGACTAAAAAATAATCGATGACTTGAAATTTTAGGGTCCCACACGTACGAGAGTTATAAGAAAGTTTATGCTTTCATCGAACTTTTGAGGGCCAATCCTATAAAAGTTTTTCAAATTAAACTAAAAAATTAGTACCACTAGGGTAAATATTTAGAATTTGTGCAAGGGTCCGGTCACCCCTTGTGTCGCTAAAGAATACTTCATAGTCTCCGTCCCAAGTTGATGAGGCGCGTTTTAAGTTGCGGAAACATCAGATTTATGTACAAGTGATTGATCTTCTCTTCTTTCTTTCTTTATTTTAGACATCATTATTTACAATTTACATTAGGCCTTACCTTTGAACAGTTTTTCTTGTTTTTTATTATTGTAAAAGGAATTCAGTTATATATGGATCAAAGTTTTCTTTTTTATTTTGATAACTGTCTGGACTAGCTAATTTGAAGCAACATGCTCATTTGGACTAATAGTACTAAGATCAATCCTACCATTGATTACTGGAGCCCATTTGAAGACAGTATAAAATCAATCCTACCATTGTTACTGGAGCCCATCTGAAAACAGTATAAGATCAATCCTACCATTGATTACTGGGGCCCATTTGAAACAACTTGCTCTCAAAAAAAGGAGAAAATTTTAGGTGCGGATTGGGTAGGGACACGTGATGCCCAGCACCCAATCCGAGCAGTCCAAACATGTTTTGGACGGCTCAAATTTGAGAGGGTAAATTTGCTTCCAAAATTTACAAAAATGCCCCCCTCAAATCTGAGCCGCCCAAAACATGTTTGGACGGCTCGGATTGGGTGCCGGGCACTACGTGTCCCTACCCAATCCGCGCCCAAAATTTTCTCCAAAAAAAGGTTGACGATTACCAAGCCTAAAATAGGCTTAATTAATTAAGATGAATATTGTATTACATGATCACCAGTTTTGTTTAATTACCACCCCACATAGTGGACACTGGGAATCTAAAGAGATTCCATCCCAATGCGTTATGCGCATTTGTCCAGAAGCAGAAGTGGAAGAGTGTGTAGGATTAGAGTGCTGTAAAGTTTGTAACTTAGCAATATTATAATCTCATGTGGTTGGCCAGCAAGCTATTTTTATTAAATATTCCCTTTGATTGAAACATTTGATTTCCCGTCATAATAAAACTTGAAAATAAAATCTGCCACATGTTTTGTTTGTTTGGTACATTAGAAGATCATTGTTTTACGTACCTAGTCTGCAGTCACCAAAGTACTAGAAAAATATCCATGCTATGCACGGCACGAGTAGGGCCGGTTCTGAGTTTTGCAAAACATGCACGATGCAAATAATAATAATATTATGTATTATATATTATTGCAAATTGATTTTTCGTGAGAAGGGCCGTGTGTGCAACAAGTGGCATGAATTGATTGATTTGTAATGTAGGGTTTTGGGAGAAGCATGTGACTTAATTATATACATCAAAGATTTGTCATAAATCTTGGTTGAATTTGTAACCCATCTATTTGTATGGTTAATCTATTATCTATCATTGATTTATGGTAAAGTTTTTGAATTTGGAAAGGCTTCAAAATGGGATTATCATTTGAAAAGCATTGGATAGAATTCCATTACTTGATTTGTGAACAAGTAGAAGGCAATTTAATATCAGAGTCTATGAATATACCCATTATAAAATGATTAAATATACATCCATTTTTTGGATACCACGTAGATTTTCATCCCCCTTACTTTATGAGTCACGTTTTCATCCTCTTATAATGTGATTTACTATTATTATCCTTTCTTTATATATATATACATATATAGTACGAAATAGGGACTTCCGAAAATAGTTCCTTCTTTTTAGGGAATAAGGAATCTTTGAAATTTTGTCAGTTACTTCTTTTATGAATTCCCAAAAAATTTCTTTTGATCCTCTTGTCTAAAATCAAGGAATGTTGAATGATTTTCTTTCCTAAAATCTAGAAACTTCAAAAAACATAGACATTCAAAATTCTGCAAAATTAGGGATGATTTTGTTTCCAAAGTTTTAGGCAAGTTTGCACCAAAATTTAGGGCATGATGGAATTCAAAGTGGTGGGACATTCTTTGTTACCATTATTTATGTGTTATTGGATAACTCTTTTACCATATTTTTATTGTTAATAAAGAATGTTTACCATATTCTTTTTGTTATAAGATTCAATTTTTACCATATTTTTCTTGAAAAACTAATTAACCATGTAAACAAACAAATTTTACCATAACCGTTTACCATTCATTTTGAGTATATTTACCATGAACAAATCACATATGTTACGTATACCATTATATTTATAGGTCTCCCACAATCATGGTAAAATACTTGAATATTAATATACTTGTATCAATTATACACAAAAACTAAATCAAAATTGTTTCAAATGACTAGGATGTCAACATTTTAGGATGTTTGGAGGAGTGCGGATGATCCTTATATATCTGATCTGATTACCTTGATTTTGAAATTTAGGATGGCGTTATTTTAGGAGGGTTGAAGAAATGGGGATTTATTTTCCTATCTGGTTATATAGAGCCAAAAATTAGGGATTCTATGGGATGGAATTTCAAAATGAAGGGTTTACATTAATTCCCATTTGTAACTGATTGGGCTGGGTAATACCTAGAATTAAGGAGTTTTTGAATTTTGAAATAGTGGGGGAATATTAGTGGGATGATTTCATCCTATAATCAAGTAACGGCTTAGTAGCTGCTCTGCGGGCCTATATAGATAAGGAGTATGGTGCTGTTTAAGGAAGCTGAAAGCTGAAAATTGAAAACTGAGAATTAACTATTGAACACTGAATGCTGAATTTGTTAAGCTAATAAGTTATTTGATATGCACTGAATTTTAAGCACTGAAAAATAAGCTGTTTGTTGTGTACAAGGAGCTAAAGTATTAAATTCACTGATTTTCCTACTTAACAAATTCAATGCATCCATACTGGATTGCAAAAATCAAATCAATAAATGAAAAAAGTATAGTTATCTACATAAAAAAATATACACAATATTGACAACATGGCTCGATGATGGAGTTTTTACTAATGGTCACCATGTATTTGCGATAATGGTGATTATGGAGGCTCAAGGATGGAGTTGTGGAGTGGTGGTTGGGGGGAAGGTGGTGGTGAAATACTGATTGGAGTTGTAGCATTTGCGTTGGAGTAACAGTGGGAGTGCTCATGGTGTAATGGTAGAGGTGGTAGTGGATGTGGAGTGGTGGCATCTAGTGGTTGGAGGGTGGAATGGTGGTGGTAGTGGATGTGGGAGGTGATGGTGGAGTGATGGTGGGAGTAGTTATGGTGAAAAAGTGATGGTAATGGTGTTGTTGTGGCGGCAGTGGCGATGGTAGTTGTGGTGGTGGTGGCGGGAGTGGTGGCGGTGGTGGTGGCGAGTGGTGGCAGTGTCTGTGGCGGAAGAGTGTTTGTGGTAGTGGCAGAGTAATGGTATCTATAGTATTGATGGCAGTGGCGGTGGTACTAGTGGAGTGGTGGCATCGTTGTGGTGGTAGTGGTAGTGGCAGAGTGATGATGGAAGTGGTGGTGGTGGTGGTGTAGTGGCGACAATGGTGGTGGTAGTGGGTGGCGGTGGTAATGGCGGTGACGTGAGTGTGTTGGTGGTGGTGGTAGTAGTTTTGGCGGGAGGGGCAGAGTGGTGGCGGTGTGATTGATGGTGGTAATGTTGGTGGAGTGCGAAAGTGGTTGCAGGATGGCAGCAGTGGTAGTTGTGGTGGGAGTGGCGGAGTGGTAGTGACGTGATTGATGGTGGTAATGGTGGTAATGGTGGTGGAGTGTCAACAAGTGGTGGCGGGATTGTGGTGGTGGTGGTGATGGTGATGGAGGCGACAGAAGAGTATATGTGATAGTGGTGATGGTAGTACAGTAATGGTAGTGTCTATAGTATTAGTGGTGGTGGTGGTGGTGGTGGTGGTGGTGGTGGAGATGGTGGTGATAGTAAAGTTGTGGAGATGATAGTGGTGGTAAAGTGGTGGCGTTGTAGACACCCTAATTTGGCGCGGTAGATATTTTAAGCTCCGCCCATGCGGAATACCTATGACGAGTTGATTACTTAGACTTTGATGAGGAATGAGATGCTTTTGAACTATGTGGAACTCTTTAGGAATGAAAAATGCCTTAGATTTAGGGAGGGAAGTGCCGCATCACACTTGAATGTGTTTTAGCCTTAGTTGGCTCCAATAAATTATTGTTTGATCTGCTTTCGGCCCACTTTTGATAAACCAAACTTTCTTATTTTTATGATTAGATTCCACCATCTTTTAGTACTTTTAAAATGCTCTTTATCAATATATAATATGTCTCAATCCGATTTAAAATGACGGAGATGTGAGTGTTTTACTGAAATCATTCATTTTCCGACCCACTGAGGGTAGAATCATAATCTATTTAATTGTACAAATTATTTTTTGATCCAAATCAATTGGGTTGGAAAGTAGACTAAGCAAGCTTTTTATCGGTTCAAACCGCGTCAAAATCAGAGTTCAATAGAGCCCGAAGCGAGCCCGCGATGTTGAGCTCTTGTGCTGTCTAGAAGTATCGGCCGTGAAATCTATATTTTCATCCTTGAAATCAACTCTCAGAGAATCAGAAGCTTTTGTGATTGTCGGGTTCCATCCTAAATCTCTCATCCAGTCGCCCAACTTGTTGTGCACGTTCTGGACATTATTAGGAAGAGTTTTTATGGAAAATTAACTATATATTTTAATTTAGTTAATTCCCTCATAATTATCTCTAACCCTAGCTTCAAATCCCTAAAAATAGGACCCCTCCCTATGAGTTTAAATCAGATTTTCTATCTCCCTCCCCTGTTATACGCACACTCTTCATATCACCTTCAATACACAGCCTAGGTTGCAAACCTAGCATCAACAATACATCAATTTCGAGAGTCTAGTAATTTTGTGAGTAAAAAATACCAAGAGAGCAACCAAAACTTTCAACCCCAAAGGAGTTCTACACAAATCAAGACTTGATTGTATAATCAAGCAACTGAGGTATCGTGGTGGAGATTTTGCACAGTCTCTCGACTGTCCGTATTGCTTGGCTTACTTCTGTTCATATCAATTTGTTTGTGTTTTTCCTTTTTCTGGTGTTGAATGTGGAGTATCGGCCGGCACATTGTTGTGTCGGCCGATTAATCAATTTGTTGCAACTGTTGATTTTGTCGGCCGACATATCTACTTGGCAGCCGGCAGATCGATATGCATATAGAGTAGTTAATTTTGTTCTTTATTTAATGTTTCTACACTGTGTGATCCTCTCTCCCTATCCTTGTGTGTTTTATTTTTTGTCGTCACCCATACCTATTTAATGGCTAATTAATCAATTTATTTGCTAAATCTTTTAAAATAATTTAACAGCTTTATGTTGAGTGAGTACGGGCTAGTCTTTGTGGCTAGGCGGAGAGGAGTGCCTAACACCTCCCCTTCACTGTACCCTTGGTTTGCAAATCCATGTCTAGAACCTCTGGTCAGGCTTTTTCTTGGTTTAGCCTAAACCAAGTCGCAACTCTAATTAGTGGTTTAGCAAAATGGTCTCCGGCGGATCCCGAGTTATCCCCGGTAGGGTTTACGGGCTGAAAATAGGTATTCGAGGTTCGAGGGGTATTTTGGTAAAAATTTGTAAAATTTGATTTGGGGTGTTCGAATAATTGTTAGCGGGCCTCGGGAAGCTTTCTGATCAAATCCTTATGCTGAACTGACTATGGGTGTGCAGAAGGGGTATTTTTGTAATTTTGACATGGAGCTAGCACTAGGACCGAAGGATACTCGAAACGGACCCTAGTGCACTTTTGAAGTGTCTCTCTTAGAGAATTTTGGCCAAAAAGACTGACAGGGGTATTTTGGTAATTTGGGAGAGAAGCTGATTACGGAATTGGAACAAAGTAATATGGACCCTATGACTCATTGGCATGCATGACATTATTTGAAAGTGCACACATAATACAGTATAAATAATACCGTAAATATATATCGAAAAAACTATTCGCTCCTGCACGAGAACTTAGACATCATAACTGGGTGCCCTTGGGCAGATGTAAAATGGGTGGATGAATAGCAATGCGATAACAATATTATCGTGTGGGGAGAAAATATTTGCTTTTGTTGTGACTGAACCCTCATCAGGCTGCCTCTGTATCTCGAACTTAGGGGAATCAGGTCACTCCGTAGTTCGGACCTCAGTCCGGTTTATGAAAATATAACTGAATTCATTGAATTAATCCCGATGCATTTATTTTTGGGGTTTTGTACGAACTGTTTGGATTGCTAGTCATGTCAAGGTAAGCGATCTCAGAAGATACCGAAAAAGACCCAGAGATGGTGGTAGGACCTCTCAATGGACCCATTTGAAGTACCAGCACCCTTCAGCGCGTACGTTTTTTTGTGTCAGTCTTTTGGTATTCCTCGCCTCAAACCTCAACGAGAGTGTCGCGGTGTACTGCAATAGTGTACGTTTATTTTATTGTGAATTTTATTGACACACAGAGATTATTGAGTATAAATATACGATATTACGGAGTCCGAAGTTGGACGCAGGCTATGGGGAGTGGTCAAGCCAACACAACTCTAAAATATTTCTACTACATGTTGAAAATAAGCAGGCAGTTATTAGTATTTAAAATTTATTTACTTATAGACTCCAGGCTCGAACCCTAGGTAGAGAATCAGACAGAATTTCCGTTGAATAATAAAAACAAGAGAGAGAGAGAGAGAGAGAAGAAGAAACAATAAAAGTGAAATTCTGCTTCCCTCCTTTGTTTGGTTGATGGTTTAGTATCTGTTTACATATAAAATTAACACATCCAGTAATTAATTGACACGTAATTAAGTATGTCAAACGTTGGCAGCTTGTCGTTAATGAAAAGCACTGGATTAATAGTTTATAAGAAAATCAATACGATGTCGTATTATTTTCCAATTTGAAAGGTAGTTATTGGCAGTTATAACCAAAGAATAAATAAAGAAATTGGCTTCGAAGCCACACTTTCAACTGCAAAGGCATGAATTACATGTATAAACATACAGATTTAGGTAGTTGGCAGTTGAAACGCATGGATTAGATCGTGCAAGGTAGTTATTCCTTGAAATTAATCATGTGCAAAATATGATTTGATTGTGTAACCGTGCAGGTTCAAATTTAAAAACTTCTGGAGGAAGATCGAAGCAATTTAAGTTCAGATGCTTTTGGAGGGAAGAAACTACCTTTTTTGAAATGAAATGATGGAGTTCGAAATCAAGAAATCAAGCGGGAAGTTCAAATTACAAGCAATGCCTATAAATAGAAGAAGTTGAAGAGTGAAAAGCCCCCAGAAAAATCTTCAACAAACAGCAAAAATGATGCTTGGTTTGTTCTTTGGTAGTTAGAATTGTAGATTTAGGAATTCGACTCAGTTCAAAGTAGTTTAGGAAGTAGTTTTAGGAAGTAGATGATAGTAGTTCTTGTAACAATCAAGTGTTCGAAGTTCTTGTTGTCTTTCTATTTGAAGTTGAAGACGATTTCGATCAAAGTACCTTGTTTCTTTATTGTTCTTTAATTTCCTAAGTGAATTGATTTGTATTTCTTCACTTTGAAAGAAAAATCTTCTTAATTGAGGTAATTGAACCATTAAAACACAATCGTCTGATTAGATTTGGTTTTTTCAAAGTTAATCTGAGAGAGAAGATTTAAAGGCTCTCTCTGGCACGCTCGCACACAATTATTTTCTGTTACAAAGAAGTAAAAGAACCAAACAGTATCAGATAGTTTCAGATACCCCGAGAGAGAGAGAGAGAGAGAATTGGGAAAATGAAAAGTTCTATTTCGGAACATTGTAACACCTCGTCTAACCACCAAAACCCTCCCTTCTTTTGTTCTTGGGAACATTGTAACACCTCGTCTAATATCGAAAGTCTACATGGGTGATATGCAAGAAACCATGTTAGCTACTACAAGTACATTGGCTTATGCATTTTAGGCCATATGGTGTGCCTTATGGATTTAAAATCAACTTACTAGACCAGTGGTCTAAATGAAGATCAGAGAGAGAGTACTTGGTGAAAAATCGTTGAAGAGCTCTATAGGGTTTTTCTTTGAAGTCCAACTGTCACAAAAAATAAATATGATTCACAGTAACTTTGGAAAGGGTAAAAACAAATCACACGAGCAAAGCACGTGATTGGCACATTCACCACGAGAGGGTAAATCAGTCTGTTGGGACTATGGGACCTCGCAAGGGTGCCCTAAACCTGAACCGAACAAGATAGGCCATGAATAAGGCCAAAGTAATAAAAGAAGCACCACGTGAGGGAAAACTAGCTTGGTACCAGCCACAAGAGGGTGACTCAGGTCACAGCCGAGCAAGTCAGGCCACAAATATGGCCAGAGCCATATTCTAGAACTCCGAGCTCGGAATAGCTCGGCACATGTAGGAAAGGTCTTACAAGAACCTTGCCGAGATAGCACAACGGCCAAACCAACTTAGGAAGAATAAGGCAGTGGATCGTCCTAGAAGGATCCAGAATAACCTCTTTCGTAATAAGAGGCAAATCCCGTAAATTAAGGGGTTGACGCGGACATTCCATATGAGATAAGCGATGCAATATGGAATAGAGTCCTAATAAAGATATAGTAGCACGGCCATATAGGAAACAAGACCAATATGGAAAGAATCCAATCACAAGAAGAGGTCTTGTGTATATCAAATCCTTACACCGAATGGGACGGATCCCATTGGGAAGGATTTCATAAATCAATTGGGAAACTAGCGCTACGAGGAGCCTTGATCAACAAGTAAACCTACACATATAAATAAAGCGTCAAACTCATAACAAAAGGTACGTTGTAACTCATTGGTATACGCATTGTGTACTTGGCTTAAGTTTTTTTTTTTTTTTTGATCGGTAACAAAAGTTTATTTAGGAAACTCGACAAAGGTTACATCGAGTGGGGAGAAAATATCTAACCAAAAGTTGGAACACCTAGAGGGCAGTGCCCAAACACCCATGTTCTTGGCTTAAGTTAGTAAATAGCCCTTTACTAACTTAAGCATCGGAGGTTCTTTGCTGACGAGAGGCGAAGGTACTCTAATTGGTTGTTCATTTTGTAGCATTGGGGTTCTGAGGAAGTAGCACATGATTGATCTCCAAAGGAAGAAGGTAAACCATACGTGGATTTATTCCCGTACAAACTTCAAACTATATGCGAGTAAAAGAAATATGGCTCACAATAACTGCTAACTATATGCGAGTAAAAGTAATACTTGATTCACATTTATCCTTAAAATTTGATTTATAAGTCATCAAAAGCCCATAAAAAAGTATAAAACTAACTTTACCAGGGTAAATTATGGAAATCACTTTTGTGATATAGTTTCATAAATGAACAGTCACTTTATATATTAACAATCAATGTGAGATGTTCTGGTACACACCCCCTTTTGGGGGCATACGGCATGCACCAACATAACGAAACCACTAAGAGTATCCACATTGGCCTAACCAAAACCAAAAGGTTGCTAAGGTTAGCAATGTTTGTTCAAGAAAGTGTTCATATTGGAATAACCAAACTTAGCAACCCCTTAGAGCATCCACATTGGCCTAACCAAAACCAAAAGGTTGCTAAGGTTAGCAATGTTCGTTAAAAAAAGTGCTCACATTTGAATAACCAAACTTAGCAACCCCTTAGAAACTAACCAAGAAATGGCTTTGCACTACTGCTACAACATTGCCATTTTTGGGCAAAATGTCACCATTAATGGCCCAAAGATGAAAATGATAAAGCCATTTTGGCAACACCACTGGATTTGCTCGTATAGTATGAATGAGCAATTATTATAGCAATAGAACAGAACAAATCATGTACTGGAGTATTAATTAATTTCTTCCTGGCGTGTCCACTGACACATAGTATTAGATAAAGGATCACTCCATATATTTCCGGTAACTTGTTCTTCTAAGTGGGAAACGTTTATTCTATAATTATTTCTAGGGGCCGGTTCCGTGGACACAAAATTTAACACAACATTTGACACTCCATCTTAGCCATTGAAACCAATGGCTAAGATTAGAACTTAGGATGTTGTACTCAAGGTTCCTCTATCTCACTCTCATGTAATCTCTCTCTCTCTCTCTCTCTCTTGACACTCCATCTCTGACGATTCTCCTCTCCAGAGACCTCTCCTCTCTCTCCTAATATACTTTCTCTCTAACCGATCGGCATATAGGATCTTAATTTCGTTAAATAAAATAATTCCTTGTAAATTCTTTGCTGAAAATTGGGTAAGGTCCTTCGATCACATAGATTGCAACCCCAATTCCAAAAATTCAAGATCCAACCAAAAGGACAGAAAAGGGAAGAACCCAGTGATAGAATTGAAAAATCGAAGAGCAGATAATCGCAAGAGAAATTTGATGACGTTGGAAAAACCAAAAACCCTAACAAGAGAAATTGAACATCAAAGTTTGAATAATATTTTAGCAAACCCAAAAGAAATCTTATTTTGGGGGGAGAGAGAGAGAGAGAGAGATCTGTTGACTGGAAAGAGAGTGAAAAGGCATTTTGCCGAGAGTTGAAGAAATTTTGAAGCCACCTGGAAATGCAATTTTACAACACGCTATACACATGCATGAATGCTTTTGTTTTTTCCATAGTCAATTAACAGATTGCAAGCATTTTATGAACATATTAATTTTCCATTGTCAATTAACAGCTTCCAGTCAATCTAATTAACCCAATGGCCCAGTTGATAAGTCCATCTAAAAGGTTTCCAGCACCCGACAATCTATGCTCGAGCCGCAAATGGGGCTCGCTGGAGGATTTCATCGGCGATGGAAATTGCCGGCGTGGGAAGGAAAGCAGGGTTTGTCGATGATAGCAAAGAAAGGGAGAGATCATGTGTGATAGGGAGGTGATAGAGAGAGAGATTACAACATTGTTTTTAATCTCAGCCATTGGTTTCAATGGCTAAGATGGAGTGTCAAATATTGTGTTAAATTTTGTGTCCACGGAACCGGCCCCTTATTTCTATTCGACTTGGCCAAGATTAAGGAGGTAAAAAATACCGATTAAACCGCTCAAGCCTCATAAACGAACTAAATCGAGAGATTTTGATCGGTTTTTTACCTTTAATTGGTTTAAGCGGTTTTGATTATGCAAAAACCGAATCAAGGTTTCGGTTAAAGATGTATTTTCTTATCAAATTCCGAAAGGAGAAAACTTACCTCTACTTGGGTGACTTCCAATTTCATAGTCATTTTGATTCTTATAATCTCCTCCACCATTGGCAGTATAATTGAACTAACAATATAAAGTGTTATTTATTTATATATTAGTTTATTAATTATGAAATTTTTGAAAATCTAAAATAATTTGGAGTTGATCTAGTAAATAAAAAAAAGTAATTATACATTGTCATATCAATTTTTCTCATTTTCGTTCTTAGAAGAAAGTAATCACACATGAGCGTTACCATTGTTTAATAAAAACCAAAACAATGCCATATAAATTTAGTAATTTATTATAGACGCTACATGATATGCTGAATACATTTTTTAATGAAAATTCTTCTTTCCATCGTTGTCTACCGCTTGTAATTATAAAAACAAAAAAGACAGAGAGAGAAGAAGGAAGAAACAATGAAAGTGAAATTCGGCTTCCTTCCTTTATTTGGTTGATGGCTTAGTATCAGACATCTTCAGATACACCAAGAAGGAGAGGATTCCAGAGAGAGAGAGAGAGAAGAGAGAGAGAATTGGGAAAATGAAAAGCTCTGTTTCAGAACAGAGTTTATACATTGAGAGCGAAGATGAAGATGATCAAGAATATGAATTTAGTAAGGAAGAACAAGATGGGAACATTTCGGATTCTTCCAACGATTATTCGAACGATCAAATCCAACAACACAGCAAACCCAATTCTGTCAACACCACATGGCCTCAATCTTACAGGTCTCTCTCTACCCTTTCTTCTCCTTTTCTCTGTTTTGCTCT
Source organism: Vaccinium vitis-idaea (assembly GCA_963854785.1). Lineage (NCBI taxonomy): Eukaryota > Viridiplantae > Streptophyta > Magnoliopsida > Ericales > Ericaceae > Vaccinium > Vaccinium vitis-idaea. The sequence goes on from OY978220.1 coordinate 19,060,427, forward strand.
GCTCAGTTCATGTATTCTTTGTTCCTCTGTATTCTGTGTTTCTTAATTACTCCAGGCGACTCTAAGATTTTCATTCATCAGTGACAAAATTACGAAGAGTTCTATTGACTGTTTATATTAGTGTAAAAAATTTACACATCCACAAAAATTTGAACTCAGAGGATTCACGTGAAACCTCCCAAAAGACGGTAGAGCCGCCGAGGCTGCAATCTGAACCCTTTGTTTCTTTGGGAGGTATCAATAATAAACGGTTCTGGTTATTTTCCTGAATTGAAGACTGCTTCGTTTTCTTTTTAATTTTTTTAACAGCTTTGTTGTTCTCTTTTGAGTCCAATTTTCTGATTATCAATTAGTCTGGCACAATATCAATGCTTTAATTTGTTTGAAGCCTCTATCGCGGGCAGAGCACGATCATTTGGTTGGATGTTTAATTTGAATGACGATACCTTTGTTGTAAACTCAAGCGTCTCGGCTGATTTATGTGCATCCCGACTAATATTTGTTTTTGTTTTGATTTTTTTTTTTTTTCTAATGATGGCACTTTTGGAAAATTGAAATATGTGTCGCGACTTTCATCTGCCGATAGTATTCAAGTGGAAAAAAAAAAACATTTGAAAAAGGCATAAATGACTAGTGGGTTGGAGATGCTCTTATACATGCTGAAATACGCGATTACGTGTTTGGTTCTCCATGCAGTGCCAAGAACTCATTTTTTTCTAGCTAAAATTTCAGGCAATCAATTGATCTTTATAGTAGTGTACCATCCCCAAGTATCACATTTCTTGGCACTCCTACACTGTCAAGAATAAGCGGTTCAATTCTTTCCTCATCACTGAAGAGGAGACACACTCCTGAAATATTCCCGTCTGCGGCCAAACCTCTGTTGCCAACATTAGCAGACGAGCAACAACCGCAACGACGGCGTAGCTCACACTCTCTCCTTCCTCCTATTCCGCCAACAAAGGCTTCCGCGAAGAAATCCACCAAGGCTGACTCACACGAAGCTCCTGCTTCTCGACAGAGCTCGTATGGCCAAGCTGTGCTAAACGGTACGTTTACATAGTCATTTCCATTGCCTTATTGGAAAAACCAATCAAAGTTGAAATAAGGTAAAATAAATGTAACATTATTGTGACAGGAATGAATGTTCTATGTGGAGTGGGAATACTTTCTACTCCTTATGCTGTTAAAGAAGGTGGATGGGTTGGGATGTCTATTCTGTTCATTTTCGCGGCCCTTTCTTACTACACTGGACTCCTCTTGCGTTACTGCTTGGACAGCCAACCTGGGCTTGAGACTTACCCGGACATCGGCCAGGCAGCCTTTGGTACTGCCGGACGTTTAGCAATCTCCGTATGTCTTTTCTAATTTTTACTACTATTTTGTGCTTCTTCTACAAGTGCAATTTTGTTACAATTCAGGTAGAAATAGTATAACATGTTGGCTCCCAGTTTTTAATTTTTGCCTCTGAATTGAAACTTTTCACCAACTCTAATGAGGAAAATTATACCAAATTTTGATTACTGAAATATTATACTGTTGACAACGAACGTCGTTTAGTTTTGCAACTTTTCTGTGTCATGATGGTAATGGCGTGGTGTTTGTTGATAGTGTCGCGGGAGGTGTTGGTCGAGGATTTTCGTGGTGTTGGCCCTAAGCAAACAAATTTTCTTTTATTGTCCTCAAACTATGGATTTAAAGTCTATTGCCTCAATGTAAATCAAATCTCCCTGAAAATTTCGAGAGAATGGTCACTTTATTTCGGTAAACAAAAGTAGTAAATTAGATAAACTGCAAGTCTATGACATGTCCTGTCACTAATCATATGGTTTTGATTTGTTTTCTTATTGGTGGCTGCAGATAATTCTTTACGCCGAATTGTATGTAAGTTATATCTGGTTCTCTCTTATATTTCTACTGGTACTATCCTTCTTAAAAATTGTAAGAAATCTTTGGAGTTTTGGACTACTAGTAGCACAAAGAATCCTTGTGCTAAAAAAAAATGAAGATAGAAAGCCCTCATTTCAGCTCAAGCTTTCCTCATCTGCAGGCTTGCTGTGTTGAGCATATTATTTTGGAGAGTGATAACTTATCGGCTCTATTTCCAAACGCGCACTTAAATTTGGGCGCGTATGAATTGAATTCGCATCAACTGTTTGCATTTCTGACCGTCATAGCTGTTCTTCCTACTGTTTGGCTTCGAGACCTCAGTGTCCTTAGTTACATCTCCGGTAAGTTCATCAATGTTCTTGCAGTCGCGTTACATAGACTACTGTAAACGAACAAAGTACGATATCAGCTCCTATTGAAATTCTAGCTTTTTTTCCACATTCATCCATCTCTATCCATCATGAGGAATGCTCAGTTTGTGCTTCTTTTACTTTCAGCGGGTGGAGTAATCGCCTCGATACTGGTAGTCATTTGCTTGTTCTGGGTTGGCTTGGTGGACAAAATTAGCTTTGAACAGAGCAAAGGGACAACACTGAACCTCACCACCCTTCCTGTTGCCATTGGTCTCTACGGTTACTGCTACTCGGGACACGCAGTCTTTCCCAATATCTACACATCAATGGAAAAGCCAAACCAGTACCCTGCTGTCCTCTTGACCAGGTCAAGTACTACGCACCTCAATAATTATGTTTCTGTCTTTCGGTGTCATCATAATGTTATTGCAATTTCCCTTCCACCATAATAACTCTACAATCGTAAGTTTATTAATATGACAAAAACTCAAGAGTCATTGCGCGAAGTCTAAAATTATTGTGACAACCAGATGTCGCGATGACATATGCTTTGAATAGCAGGAAAAAGTTTTGTCGCAGTACTTGATATTTTCGTAGCAGCTACCACTTGTTTTGTGCAATATACAGAAATTCTTCAAGAAAAGTTTCGCCACAAGACCTCCCGCTTATTATGAGAAGACCAATTTTGTGCAATATGAGAAACTCATACTTATGGCCTTGGTAGCCTTGAAATTTGTTTTCAATTACAGAGTTTGAGGGTCAGTAACTCTTTGAAATTTCAAATATATATATGTTTTCTTCTTTTGTTCATTGAAATCGTATTCCGGATGCAGTTTTGGTATATGTACTCTGTTGTATGCTGGAGTGGCAGTGATGGGATACATGATGTTTGGAGAATCAACGCTCTCTCAGTTCACTCTTAACATGCCCCAGAATTTGGTTGCCTCCAAAATTGCTGTCTGGACTACGGTAACTTTTGTTTTTTGGTTTCCTCCTATAATGTTTCTTATGGAGTGAAGGAGTACTGCCGTAGATACAGATGCGCGGACACACATAATGAAACAGATGTGTCCATAGTCATTTGATGACACACATCGGACGGCTATAATGATGTTAAGCCATGGTTTTGACAATGCGGGGGCCATAGCCATGGTTTCAAAAAAAATCATATTATGCATGAAATGTTATATTGAGCTTATTTCCCTATAAGTTAAAAGTGACAAATATTACGAAGCTTGAATATTTTGTCTCGTTTACAGTTGAGTTATATGTATAATACATATCTACAGTAGTTTCCAATATTAATTTACGATATTGCAAACTGGTGCTGATAACTTGTTTCCTCCTGTTTTTTCTTTTGCAGGTAGTTAACCCATTTACCAAATATCCTTTCTATAATAGAGTTCCGAAATCCTTTATGAGAAAGTACTTTTTTTTCCCTTTATTAAGAAAACTCTTCAGAATAATTGGACATAAGAATCAAAATTATTTCCGATGGTATAAGTGAAAAATCCACTGAAATTTCAGTGTCTATTCAAGAACTTTCCCAAATTTGTTTTCCTGAACTAAGAGTACGTATGCATTGACCATGACTCCAGTAGCAATGAGTCTAGAGGAATTGATACCATCAAACCATCTCAAATCTCACATCTATTCAATCCTCATTAGAACAGCTCTGGTGATTTCTACCTTGGTTGTCAGCCTCACCATCCCCTTCTTTGGTAAGTTTTCATCCTTCCACAAATCGTTACGACGTGTGGCTAAGCTGACACAGTACATTTTAACAAACTAAATAATTGTGAAGCCGAGGTGCTAAGCGGTCGACCAAATCAAAACCACGGCTCCTATTTTTAGCACATGATCAATCACAATTGGAATGTAAAATGTTATGCCATGTCAATTGAGTAACCTGCGTAACTTCAAACGCGGATTGTTTTTTCCAGCTATGATGTTCCTACTCTGAATCATCTTGATCTATCTCTCATTTGACAGGCTTGGTGATGGCATTCATTGGATCTTTACTCACAATGCTAGTGGTAAGTCTTTGCGTGTTTTACTGCCACTTATTGTAACCGTAAAATCTTTCCTCCTAAAAAAAGAAACGCGTAGTGTGGACTCAAATTTTTGCACCGCGGGTCTTGCCTGTACCATAAATTTCACTTGCCAGCTGGTTTCTGGACAGGACTATGAATATAGAGTATTGTCCATATCACAAATCAAAATGAAGCTTCTCCTAGTGGCCGCATCCTATCTTTTTATGGAGTCTATAAACTCTTGTTTTTTTCTGTTTCCAACGAATAAAGTTCAAAAAATGTTACTGACTTAATTTCCAACTGCATGCAGACCTTGATACTTCCTTGTGCCTGTTTTATGAGCATCGTGAGGGGGAAAATAACTCGACTTCAGGTGGTAAAAGCAATATTTGCAGTTGGTTATTGGATAAAACTAAATAATCTCTCCTGATTATTTTTTTCTCTTCTGCATTTTCTTTGGCAGGGATCGCTGTGCATATTGATTATTGTAGTAGGTGTGATATCCTCGATCTTTGGAACCTACTCATCGGTCTCTGAAATTATCAAAAATTTGAGTTGAAATGGTTTCGAAGTAAAGAAATGATCGATCACTTTAGGATTTTGCAGACTTCTTATAATTATTTCTTCCCCACCCAGTGAATGGTTTAAGTACACTTCATGCTGAAGTTCTTTAATTTCTCTCTTCGGTTTTCTTCACCACTATTTGATATACCCACTGCTGGATGTTGTATAGAGATCGATCTCCTTGCTGGATATTGTTTAGAGATTGATAGACATCGGTTATGAATTTAGGGGGTGCGGTGCACTACGGTCAACGGGCCATCATATGCCCGGATGGATGGCCCAGATTTTGATCTCGGTTCCTTTGCATCCTATATATCCGTTCATTGGTGTGCGCAGCGCAATCAAATCTGGGCCGTCCATTCGGACATCGGATGGCCCATAGTGCATTGCACTCACCCCAGTTCCGTTACGATGATAGACGTACAAGAACTTGAATAGTTCTTACTCACACGGCTTTGCCTCGATTTTCTACCATTCCAGGAAGGCTCCAATTCCGCTCAAAGTGTACGTCAAGTGTGCTTCTAAATTATGTGCAATCCCTAAATGAGTAATTCTTTCCCTTTTATAGCCATCCACCCCCTCAACGGACGATTAGCGTCATCATCATCCAATAGCTCACGTTTTCCTTCTGTAATCCCTATAGAAATAGCTATCCCTTGGCGTATGCGGCACTGGGTGGCGGATGTGTTGGTGATGATGGTGAGAACATAACATTGATTTTTTTTTTTTTGGGACAACAATTTCTTTGACGATACAATAAAAATTGGTATTATACATCATTAATGTTGCTCCAACTCCAACTAATAACCTCATACTTCGACGGTCTAGAGACTGTTCACTTTTTCGATCTCATCGGCTTGAATATCAAGTGTTAACAGTCTTATGTATTAGATATCGTTTTGTCCCTTCGGGAAAGTCCAATAAAATTGGAAGATATAATATACTTTGGGAGCTCGTTACCTTTGAAAATTGAATATAAGCCCACGCCAATACAAGTCATTCCCTTGGTTGTTCCAAGTTTGGCTATCCTAAAGGGGACCGAAACCACCACATAGTATGTCTCCAATTAACATGCTGAGCCAGCTTCCTCAAACCCTCCGATGGCCTTACCAAAGTTACAGACGTGCTAAGTCGAGCTGAGATTTGATAAGTTTAAATTTGCCTCGTTCAAAACTGCTCTAGCTCGAGCCCAAGTAATCGAGCTTGGGCTCTACTCGTTGATTAGCAAAGCGTTCAAGCTTGATTTGTTTACTAAACAAGCCTCTAAAAACCTACCGAACTTCTTCAAATGAGCAAAGCTTTTATAATGTAACTGAGTTTCACAAAATAAGTCGCAAAGGTAAAAATCACTTTTAAGATATGTCTTTATTCAAATCGAACTCAGCTTGTTTATTTTATCTTCATGACTAATGTTTGTTTGGTTCTAGTGGAAAGGAAAGGAAAAGAAAAGAAAAGAAAAGAAAAAAGAGGGACAATGTGAAGAAAGTGGATTACTCTCTCGTGTTTGATTGTAGAGAAATAATCAGGAAAATATTTTTCTTTTGTTTGGCTTCAAGAGGAGTAAAAGAGAAGGAAAGCTAGCCTTTCTAGATGTGTTTTCTCTCCCATTTTCTCCACCAATTTTTCTTCTCTGTAATTTTTCTTCAATAGATACCTTTCTTATTTCTTTTCTTTTTCCTTAACTAGAAACCAAACAACCGACGAAAAAAAAAATTCCTTTTTTTTCCCCTTCTCTCTATGTTCCAAACAGAGCTCAAAATTTGAGTTGCTCGCAAACAGCCGATGAATCATTTGCAGCCCTAATAGCATATCTTATCCTAACCCTTTTTTTACCAAACTGGAGTCAAATTTGAGTAAAAACTCATTTTGGGTATGGGATCTCCAATGGAAAAACCTCATTGTTACTAAAAAAAAAAAAAGCCTTACAATGGCAACATTGTAAAGAAGGGATATTACTCAAATTTGACATTACTCAAATCCTTCCCCAAATTTGATAGTACTCAAATTTTTCACCAAATTTGGTGAGAGCCAAATCCAACATCAAATTTTGAAGGCTATTTTCTCCCCCTCAAATTTACAACAATGACATTAATAAGACTTTTACTCAAATTCATGCCTAAATTTTCTTTTTTCCATTGGAGTGCTCCATACCAAATCAAGTTTTTACTCAAATTTGAGTAAAAGTTTGAGTAAGGGGTGGAGATACTCTTAGATTTGCCTGGAAAAAAAAAAGGTCGAGAAATTGAGTCGAGGCTTAGATTTTCCCAAAACGAGGTAGAAAAACGTGCAAAACCCGTTTTAGGTAGAGAAATTGGTATACCGTTGGAAATAAGTTTTTGCTATTTTTACCCAAAAAAAAAAAAAAAAGAAGAAGAAGAAAGGTTCAAGTGAAGAAGTGGCCAAACCTAGCCTTTGAACTTTCCAAGAGGACTTATTAACACAAATGCAACCAATCCGTCCTTTGCAAATTAGTACTGTTTTCCAAAGTTCAAACCACATAAATTCACACAAAAATTATACATGGACATGTACCTACATGAACAAATGCTTCATCCTATGCGTATCTCTCCGGCTTTCAATCCTCTACATCAAAGCAAACCCTTGCGCTTTTCATTTGATCTTTCTGGGCTCTCCCGACACTTCTCAAATCCAGCTTCTTCTGTGATTGATTGTGGTTTACCTTCGAGTAAGATACGTGTGATTGGTTTGGGTATGAAAGCATTGAATAGTCACAGCGAAGAAGGGTCGGTTCAGGGTCTTGACTCTTCGCCGGTTTCGGTTGATTTGGAACCGATTACGAGCGAGAGCCAGTTCGATCAGGTCGTCTCCGAGGCACAACGGCTCGATGAACCGGTTGTGATTTTGTGGTACGTAAATGGGTTTTTGGTTCAATTTTGTAAGTCTTTGGTTCAGTTCTTAGGTTATAGCAATTGGGTTCTTTGAATTTGCTTAAAGACCAACTCCAGTGGGCTGCAATTTATATTATATTGCCAAATTATAGCAACTCCAACAATTAAAAAAAAAAAAAGAGATCCAATTTTTTTGGTGTGGCAATCTGTGATTTTTATTAAGCTCAAACAAAGGGAACAAAAGGCCTAATCCAATACAGAGCAATATAAAAACTGATTACACATAGCTGTACAAGAAACCGAAAAATACAAGAATTAGCTGCAACACAAAACCCATGGAGAAAAAATTGTGAATGGAACCCTCCAGCTGATGGCAAGCAACCTATAGAATCACTCTTCTTGATGCTCCTCCAAGAGACCATACAAGCCCTAACATCCTCCTCAATTTGATTGATCAAGCCTCTTGCCTCTTGCAAACATACATACAATATGCTCCAAGGATTTACCTGCCTTATGAGAACACCCCCAAGTTCTTTCATCAGCTAGACCAAGCATACTCCTATGAACATTGTTCTAGCCCAATAAAATAGTCCCAATCCTGATTAGAGAATGGACACATGCATGATAACAGTTAACCTTAAATCTAGCTATTGGAATCAGTTTTAGCAACAACATGCCATTTAGGTTGCCATTGGAAACCTCTAATTGCAGTTTCAGAATATGACGGGGTAGGGGCTGTCTTTTTGTGGGGCATAGGTTTGTTATTTCCTTCTGTAAAATGTTTGCTAATGTTTCAAACGTGTCGTCAAAATGATCTCGGGATTACTCATTTGAATCAACTTCTCGCTATCTATTCTAATATATAAAGGGAGAGCAACATTTTGGTGTGGATCAGTTTTGAGGCTGGCTCACATTTTTTTCTTCCCAAACTGCCCCAAAGAAAATAATAGATTTACACTTTGTTTCACCCACGCATACAAGTTTTGCAGTTACACAACACATGGTAGTTATCTCCCTTCTACTCCAAATATGTGCCCATTTCCACTTCCACAAAATCCAAGAAGCAAATCTGTGACTTTTCATTTCTAAACAGGTACAATCATGTCTTCTTTTTTAGTTTTGGAAAAACTATTCATTTTCCATGTAAACCTCTCTGTATATGTGTACAATTGTCTTCATCAATCACATGCTTTTGTACTTCTTTACTTTACATAATTCATATACTTCTTTTCTATTTTCCCTTTTTTACACATGGAGGAATTACCCAATGCCTAAAGGGAAAGGCATTTTTGGTAAGATGAACTTTTATACAAGTTTTTTTTTCGTTTTTTTAAATATTCATTGTGACATAACTTTTTGTGTTCTCCCCGTTGTCCACTGGTTTGTTTAATTTTTTTTTTAATATTCACAGTGCTACAGATTTTGTGCTCTCCCCTTTATGTGATACTGCATTTATTTACACTGTTGTTTATTCTTAAAAAAAAAAAAGATACACAATATTCACAGTGTTAGAGATTTTGTGTTCTCCCCTTTATGTGATACTGCATTTATTTACACTGTTGTTTATTCTTAAAAAAAAGATACACAATGCACTCGCGATCCAACGCTAAATCCGATGCTTTTTGGTTCATAATTTTTGCAAAAGTTCGACTTGCACACGCATCGCGTGTGCCTCGGCCTCTAGTTATTCATGATGCACGAATTTAGCATGATGGTTTCAGTAATCGGATTAGATTTATCCAAAGTTGAGTCTAATTCTAGTATGAGTATGTTTACATTACTGCCATTACGATATTTATAACAAAGTTGCCACTATCTTTAACATTTTAAGCTTTTAGATGACTTGGTGGTCGACAACTCTGACATGATAGTAGAGGAAGGATAGATCTTATGTTTGAACCTCACCGCCTCACTGCCTGATATTTTAAATCGTTATAGATATTTGACCCTCTTAAGCTTGTCAGACCTTTAGGAAGCGTGTTAAGAAGATTAAAACAAAGCTACCCCTCTTTCCAAACAACCCACGCTTTTAGATATCACTAAACAATGAAGTTATCCTCTTATCCTCTCTCCAAACAGCTTCAGCTTTTAGATGAGTTAGTGGACAACATTCTAATAGATGCATTTGTGCATGTATGAATTCTGTACATCCTCTTATCCTCTCTCCAAACATCTTAAGCTTTTAGATGAGTTAGTGGTCAACAATCTAATAGATGCATTTGTGCATGTATGAATTATGTACATATGGTTGTATACATTTTTATACATTGGAGTTTATTTGTAAAAATCGAAGGTTATTTTGGGAAGTGGTATTGAATTGAGTTCGGCTGATTTGTAATGTTTTGTTACTTGTATTTGTAGGATGGCAAGCTGGTGCAGGAAATGTGTATATTTGAAGCCAAAATTGGAAAAATTGGCTGCAGATTACTATTCCAGGTAATCTTGAATTTCTTTTAACCATCAATTTTTTTATTTATTTTTTCTTTGTAAGAACTACTGTGGTTGAATGATTTTGTTGTATGAGCTTGGTGGAAGAAATTGAGTAGTGTTACTTGCCTTCTGTCCTTTTATCAGATAGTTGTGATAAATTGGCACTATAGATGTGGGGGAGAAAAAAAAGGCAGTCTATCCTCTAGCTTTAGCTCTGCAACTTGCAAGCTCTCTCTGAATATCAAGTCTTTGCATTATGATTTTGATGTAAAGCATTACTCATTAGCCATTGAATCTTTCCGTGTGTTTAACTTTCTAGGAATTCAGTTTGGTGAACTAAGCACACTCGAATGCTAAAACAAACATGTTCTTGTAGAATATAACTTCCAATAATTATACTCCCTCCGTCCCAATTTAAATGCTCCCTACGGTTAAGCGTGTTTTTTTAAAACTCTTATAATTTTCATTCTATAATGTATTTTATATGCAATATGGATCTTATTTGATAGATCTCAATTAGTTCTATTAGACAAAATTTTAAAAAACTTTGAAAACATTTCCGATATAAAGATATAGACATTTGAAAATGGCACGGATATACGTAGGGAGCATTTAAAATGGGACGGAGGGAGTAACATAGAGACCTCAAGCGATCGATGTTTCAAGGTTGGTATAAAACTACTTGAATTTTTCTTGGTTGGTATTGTGGTGCCTTGATAGCAAGCTTAAAATTTTGAACAGTTTTTTTTTTTTTTTTCTTTTTTTGAAACAGTAGCAAGCTAAAAATTGCATTAACCATAATAAGCAGCAAACAAAGTGCATCAAATAATGCAATAGAAAATGGCACAGGAATTCCAACCTGCCCCGGTTGGTGCCAATCCAGGATTTGGATTAATTATATCTTGATTGCAATGTTATCTTTTCTTTTGGAACATTGAAAACAGATGGTATGAGCCTTGAGACATGATACCTGGGCCTTCTACTCTTATGTTATACTACCCTATGAAGATATGGAGGTGAGTCGGCTGGGTGTGGAGGTTTTGGAGATTTGGAATGCTACTCCTTTAGGCATTGAGTGCTAGTCAATTGGGTGTTGTGGTGTATTTGGAGAGAGCATTGCACAGCTCTATTGAGGATTTGGAGCTTGCTTTGCATCTTTCGGTGAATGCTGCGAGTTATTTAAGTTTTCTAATAGCCATATTAAATAGGAAAATGCTAAGCACAGCCCTTACGGCGGTAGATAATATGAAAGCGTCATCAATATCCTTTAAAGTGTCTTGATATCTGTGAGATGTGTAATAAGTTCAAACTCGTTTGGCATTATATGCATATTATCAACCACCTAGTGGGCAGTGGTTAACAAGACTCTCTTGAATAAGAGTTGTCTTTACATGATTTCAATGAGTTCATAAAATAAGTAGATTGCAAGAACTCTGCTGAATAATTTCGAAATTCCCAGAGAATGAACTCCAGGAAAATAAAGTAGATTTTGTTACAATAAATTTGATAAAGTGGTCGAAAGAAATGGAAAATGATTTTTTCGTTGTTCAGGACTCTTTTGCTTATTTTGTTCCTATCAACATTTAGGCTCCTCAGATGGTGTTTTGCTAGTTACAGGGCTGCGCTTTGTGTCGGCTTTATTGTTAAATGAACTTTTGTTTGTTTGAAAAAGATGCAAACAAATTTCAACAAATTATTACAGGTTGATCCGTGATGCTCAATTTTCCTCGTCCATGGTATTAGTTAAATGATTTACATCCTTGAAAGGACTCTCATGTAGTCAGAGACTCAGAATTGCTACATGAAAGTGACATTGCATTAACAAGACAGGACTCAGGAGAGAACCCAATTAAGAAGTAAGTTGGAAATATGGAATTTACGAGCATTTCCTGCTTTTGTATTATATGGTACAGATAAAGGGAAAAAACAAAGTGAAATGCATTTCACGCCAAGTGTATGTTTACATTTCTCTGTGGGTTGTTACAAACCAGTTGCACATCATGTCTAAATTTCTGTATGTTTATACCTATCATTTCTGGTGAGTAAAGTTTTCCACATCTCACTTGAGGTGAGACAAAATAAGTGAATCAAATCCTGTATGTGTTGATGCAGGATACGATTCTATTCTGTAGATGTGAATAATGTTCCATACAAGCTTGTGGTTCGTGCAGGAGTCACTGTAAGTAACTGTACAAATAATACCTATGTTCGTGTTTGTTTTGCCTGTAAATAGTATACAAGAAGGTTTTTATGCGTTGCGGAAGTGAAAATAAAACTAAACTAAATCGCTAAAAAGAGGTATATGAGTCATCTCGTTTTTACTACTAAAGCTCGGATCTGGGATGTTCTTTTTCTTTGACAACCCGCCGTGGGACTTTTTTTGTTTTCACTAGCTCTACGGTTTTTGTATTGCACTACACACGTAAATTCGGAAAACCGGTGATTTATATTTAATTATGCCGTTTCATGCATGTGGGGGGCACTTCGAATTCTGTGCAGAAAATGCCTACAATACAGGTAAATTATGGATTTGGTTTTCCTTTTATAGTTGAACAGTATCATCTCTCTTTTATTCCAATAGTGAGGAATGCCTGTGTAACAGTTGTGGAAGGATAACAAGAAGCAGGCAGAAGTAATAGGAGGCCACAAAGCATATTTGGTTGCTAATGAGATTCGTGAAATGATCGAAAATGAGTTTTCCATGTAACTTTCTACTTACATGCAAATCTTTTAGTCCTGATTTTTCATTTTTTTTTACAGATTCATAAATTCAAAATTCCCTTGTAATTCTTCATTGATGAAGGTAAATGAGCTAAACTGCCATGTATAGAGTTACACAATTCTGGCAATTTTATTTTGCCAATGCTTCTGTGGATAGAAATCATGCTTCTGACTTTGAACCAGAAGCATATAAATTCTTCTGTAATGAAGTTCTGCTAAAACTGATGTTCTCTGCTGGCCTAAAAAGCTGGTGGTTATCTTCTATCTCTTGAGGATACGCAGTTTAGTGTTGAGTGAAATCTCTTGAGGATACGTAGTTTAGTGTTGACCGAAAGATACTCTTTTTTTTTTTTTTTGGTACTTCGGAAATTTGATAGATACTCATCAGATAAGATTTTGTGTCCGCTGAAAAAAAAAATTCTTAGTTCTGCCCCTTATTTTGTATTCTCCTCACGAGCATCAGCCTTTGCACCAAGTAGTTGGAATATACTACGGTCTTGAGTTGTCGTGTCGTCTTTTTTTTTTGGTTTCTGCTTTGCAGTATGTGCTAGTTGAGTTTGAAGCTCATGTTTAAGTTTAGGTGGTTGTAGCTCTTATCTATTTCTATAATTCAATCCATCTGGTAAGTGTTGTAATTGCGGGGATGAACTTTTTAAATGTAGAAGGATACTTCTTTCTGTCTCTAACCTTGGTAAAAGTGAGAGCTTTGTGCACTCGGAACAACAATACTTATCGATGATTGTTCGGTGAATTGAAGCATTGCTGCTCAAAATTTAAATGATAATTCAATTTTTCAGTGTACAAATGGTGTCATTTCTTCTATAAAGTCCCTATCTTTTTTTTTTCTTACACAAGTAAAAAAAAAAAAAACTCCGTTAAAGATGAAAATTCTAAATACATATGGGACAAAGTTCCAACTAAATGGGGGACCGAATAGTCAATGCTACGGTACCGAAAATGTACAAACTACAAAGTAGCTTGTGGGTCTACTTTTGGATTCTATACGAAGAATCCGAATAGTTCAAAATTCTGAATGAAAAGCTGAAATATTGGATCACCCCCTTACACATATTCAATTGAGTTGATTTTCAAAGCGATACTCGAAAATTATTTTGAAATTATGAAACGGTTTGAACTAATTGATGCTCCTATCTCCACATGAATATGGAGTATATCTTTTCGGATAGATGTGTTCTTATTACTTCTCTTTCCTTAGGTTTCTGAACTTCCAATTTCATGATAAGTGGAAGATAAAAAATACCTAGGCACCCAAAAAAGCTAATGCCAAACAGGGAAAGGCTACAATGCACATTGCTATTTGGGTGTGTATCATATGCACTCCTAAAAATATTACGAATCGATTACCTCTTATGAATGAAAGAAAAAAAAATTAGGATTTTTTTGTCTAAAAATTACGAGATGTACCAAAATATTACGAATCATAGAGAAAATGTTACGAATCATCTTGCTGCAAAGTTATAAGTTTTTAATATAAAAGTTATGAAACACTAAAAAAATGTTAAGATTGCAATGAGTGGAATGAGGTGACACAATATGAAACATACAAAATATGCATATAAATATATAATACATATTTTTAATGGGTGTGTATATATTGTAGCCATTCCCTGCCAAATATCCTCTTCTTATTCATTCAACACACGGTTAAGTTGCAAAAAAGGTTTTTTTTTTTTGCCGATTATAAGATTATAAACTTCAAAACTATAATTTGTTGATTGCACACAATTGTGAATTTTGGTGCATATCCATTTATTTCCACACTTCCAGGTATTTGAACATATGCCTTTAAATCTTTATCTTTTTTTCTTACAATTCTAGAAATTAAAAAAAAAATGAAAAAACCAGAAACGATAACAAATCAAACGGATGAGATATGTAACATTAGTTCACGTGCAAAAATCGCCGCTAACAAAATCCAAATCTTTCCTTCCCTGCATGCGTGGAACTTTCTTTAGGAACCTTTCGTGGGCATTGTTAATTTGTTAGTCTTCCTTCAAAAATACTATGCGTACGCAAGTGCGCATACACCAAATGCACGGGCGGTGTATCTTAACCATTCGTGCGCATTTTCGACAGTCTGGATTTTAAATAAATTGTTCACGCGGATAATTTGTTTGTTTGCGCAAACAAATTATTTAAAATCCGGACCATTGATTTTTGAAATGAACGATTGAGATAAGTTGCGTGCATATGGCGTACGCGAGTGTGCGTACCCATAGCCGCGTTCTCGTCTTCCTTCCTAATCAATATCAACACCCCAAAAGGGGGCCTATAGTGAGTGAGCTCACTACATGCGTGTAGTGAGTTCTCTCGGTCGTCCGATCCGAGATCAACGGTCCGGATCGTCTTATACTTTAAAAACACTTTTACATTTACTTTAATTCCAATTTATTAGGACCGTTGATCTCCAATCGGACGGCCGAGAGAGCTCACTACAGGGCCCCCAGTTCCCCCCAAAAGTTGTGCTCTATCTTCTCCAAGGACTCCAAACGAGGGAACCGGGGAGGTGATGTGCACTCCTGTGCCGCGCGCTGTGTTGTGCGCTCCTCGGCCGTCCGATTGTATTTTGGACGGCTTGGATGTGTTCGAATCTCCTCCGTGAGGTACACCTTTTTTTTAATTTTTCGGACCAAATTTTGACGATCCAAACTGCTCGATCAATGTGTTTAAAACCTGTTTTCCACGGCCAACGCGAGGAATCGCCAAAAAAATTCCCGGAAGAGCTTTATCCGAGTAGTTTTTAGGAGATCAAAATTGATATTTAAAAATTAAAAAAAAAAACTTATACAGAAAAGGAAAAAAAAAAATCCAAATCCAAGATTTCACGTTCCTTACTAACCACAAGGAATTTTTCCTTTTTAACGACTTTCCTTCAACGCAAACACCGCCCTTCCACTTTCTCTACAAAAATAATAGGTACACACCCTCTCAACCACTCCCCACCACACCCTCTCTCACATATGTGGTGGGGCTCACCCGGTTGGTCCCAGTAGGCCCCACCACACATGTGAGAGAAGGTGTGATGGGAAATGATTGAGAGGGTGTGTACCTATCATTGTTCTTTTCTCTATGTTCCCCTATATATGCACGCATGTATAGTGTGTGTGTATATATATATATATAAATATAGGAAGATGTTCTATTGAGGACTCCCTCAAAAATCTCTTTCGTGAGGACCACCCCTTTTTTGATTTTCCGGACCAAATTTCGACGATCTGAACCGCTCAATATGTTTAAAACATGTTTTCCATGGCCAACGCGAGTAATCACAAAAAAAAAAATACCCGAAAGGGCTTCATCCGAGCGGTTTTTCATAATAACCGTACATATATAATTTATCGAAAAATGCTCGAATGAAGCCCTTCCAAGTATTTTTTTTGGATGAATCCTCGCGATGACCCTTAAAATCACGTTTTAAACACATTGAGCGGTTCGGATCGTCGAGATTCGACCCCGATCCATGAGGTCCGCAAATTACGAGTTTGAAGGAGTCCTTAGTAGAATGGGATCCTATAAATATATATATAATTATAGTACAGTATATAGGTAAGGGTGGATTTTCTAGTCCACACCTCCCGGAAATAAGAAAAACATGGATTTTTTTGTGTTGCAAATTTTTTTTGGAAAATCCGAGCCGTCCAATGTGTTCAGAAGGTGTTTTCAAGGGTCCACGCGGGAAATCTTCAAAAAAAAATACCGGGAAGGGCTTGATGCAAGCAGTTTTTCGCAAAAACTGTATTTATATATTTTTGTGAAAACTGCTTGGATCAAGCCCTTCCCGGTATTTTTTTTTGAAGATTTTTCGCTAGGGACCCTTGAAAACACCTTCTGAACACATTGGACGGCTCGGATCGTCAAAAAAAAATTTGATCATGGAGGTCCGGAAACGGGAGGTCCGGACTAGAAGCCCTCCCATATATATATATATATATATATATATATATATACGTATCGATTTGCCAATATATTAGCTCCCATGCACGTAAACCCTATCACCCCAATCATCCGCATTTGATTTTCAATCAAAGGTCCAATAATCGTCCGCACCCCCTCTTCTTTCCTACTCCTCCACATCTCTCTCTCTCTCTCTCTCTCTCTCTGAGTTTCGAAAAATCTCCACCTTGTTCGGTTCAACAGCAAAAAATCTCTCTTCTGAATCGTTCCAAATCGTTGCTAGATTTTGGTCTATTCAATCACAATTATCACGTGAATTTTGAACCTGTCACATCCTCTCCAATTTTCGCGCAAATTTGATTCTGTAAGTCTAACCAACATTATAAACCACGCACATCTCACTTACGCGTTAGTGCGTATGCAAATTATTATATAATCTTTGTTTCTCTCTGATTTTAATTCAATTTTGTGCTTTTTTTTTTTTTTACGTTTCAGAACAATCAATGGTGCAATTTATCCCGCATTGACGCATTAATTTGAGTGAAGGTTTGTAATTTTAACTTGCAGTTGTTAATTAGGTTTTGTTTCGTGTAATGCGAAATCGTTTTCCTTGTTTTGTAATGTGTTATTGTGTTTTTGATGCATTGTTATTTGCTTTCTTTTAGGGTGAATTAGGGTTTTCTTGAGATGGTAACTGGAAGTAAGATGGATATGATATCTGATGTGAGTGTACGAATGAACCTAGAAGATGTGAGAGGATCAAATGGTAATTTAGAGGATATTTTGCAGAACGAGCTCGAATTAATTCTGCGGAAGCAACATAATCGAAACGCTATTGATCGGGAGAGAGAGAGGCATTATAACATGATAAGGAGTGGCAGTGCTCCTCCCACAGTTGAAGGGTCATTGAGTGCAGTAGGCAGTCTGTTTATGAATCCGAATTCTGCCCAAATAGATAGTAGCAGTAGCAATGCCACTGAAATAATGACCGAAGAAGAAATCCGATCGCACCCCGCTTATTTATCATACTACTATTCAAATGAAAATCTTAACCCTAGATTACCCCCACCGTTACTGTCACGAGAGGATTGGCGCGTGGCCCAGAGGTTTCAGGCCTCAGGGGTGTCATCCTTTGTGGGAAGTGGCGACTGGATGAAGAAAAATTTGGTCAATGTCGGTGAGAGTTCGTCATTGTTCTCAATGCAGCCTAGCTTATCAGTGCAAAATGCAGAAGATGAGTTGATGGAATTGCGGAACGATACTCCAAGGAGTCTCTCAAGGCCATCCTCCTCTGAGTGGCTAAACAGAGGCTCCAATATTACGGTTGAGTTGTCACTTACAGGATTGGGAGCAAGGAGGAAGAGTTTTGCCGACATTCTTCAGGTAATTGATCTGGGTTTGACTCAATTTTGGGATTCGTGACAGTTTATAATTATTATGGAGAAGAGATTTCTTGAGTTATTTCATACTCTAACAATCCTAATGTTTTCCTTCATTGAAGATATGTTTAAAGGACAGCTTTTGAACTTTTGTAATATGGCTTTGCTGTTTGTTCATTAAGTGGAATTTGGAAGCAGAATGTCTATGAGTTCTAAAGTACATACTGCATATTAAACCTGGATGGTAAGGGTGGGTATTGTCGTTCACGATTTATGAGGCCATTAAAACATTACAGCCCCTATGGAGAAAAGAAAACAAAGGGTTAGAGTTTCCTGCTAAATCTCTCTTTTGGATTGATTATTTTAGTGAGAAATGAGGAGAAAAGTACAAAAAATGAATTTTTCTAATTGGCTCTTTCCCCTTTCTCATCTCACCCCTTCTCACAATTTAAAGGGGCTGTTAGTTGGATGAATGCTAATGACTTTGTATTTCCCCATCCCAGTTGTGCTGCAATATAATTATTGGCAAGATTTTGTTTCACTCGTAATTTGCGGTTGTATCTTCCATCTCAAGATTTCTAGCTTCATGTTTATTTTAGTACTGGCTATGATGTGCTGTGGAACTTTTACTGCTTTTGTCATGCTCTCTCTCATTCACTTATACTCCCGTAACTAGCGCCTATGAACCTCTCGTAACTAGCGCCTATGAACCTCTCGTAACGCTGAAAATATCTTACATGTCAAGGAACTTGTCAAGAGTTGGTTTATACTCCCTCAACAACCATTTAAATAAACTAGAAAGGAAAAGTTCAAAATCTGCAATGAATGATTACACGATATGTTTCTGTTACTTACAAAAGACTCAAATTTGTGCTCATAACAGTACCATGTAACAAGATAAAATTAGCATTTAAGATACTCAATAGAGGTGCAAGGCTGACAGAAGTATTGAGGTAAAACTGCACACTGCGTTTTTTCTAGGTCAGATCCTAGGAGGCCCTTAAGAGAGATTAAGGTTTCTTCTTATTATTCTATTTTCTTTGATTTTCTTGCATTAGCCTTTGAAACATCGAACAAGATTTTTCTTCAACCCTTCTGCTCTTCATAATCACCTTGATTACCACTATCAACTCTTCTTCCTTGTTAAACATTCAACCCTATCATCATAAAACTACCCTAAAACCCCCCATTGTATACCAGACAGAAGAATAGCCGTTTTTAGCGACACCGTTAAACTTTCTGACCTGGTCACCTTCCCTTGAAAACCTGCATCTTTATTACTTGTTCAGCTAAAAAAAAAAAAAAAATGCATAATCAGCTCTAACAAAGACCTTCCTCTGCTGGTCTACATCAACCTTCTGTCTTACAGAAGGGAATGCTTCCTCATATAGATTGACCCGATTTGACAATGGAACCTCAAAGGAGGTACAGGAAGAGTTAAATCTGAGAGAAAGGTAATAGAGAAAATTGTATAATCAACTAATGCTGGAATACAATTAACAACATTACTGGGGCATCAAAATGATGAAACTGGCGGGTGGGAGGGCAGTTTACTTGGAAAATTTTGTTCAAGCGAGCAATCTTTTAATTTATGAGCTACCACAAGTACATCACCAATGTGTTTAGTGAGTCCAATTGTTCTCTTAGTGGACCATAGGCTCTGCTTGCTCTTGTCCTGTCTACAACTGCTCATTAGAACATCTGGAGATCATTGAATATGGTGGATTTTGGTGGGCGTTGCCCTTGACAAAAAATTAATTCACTTTAAAAATAACTCTTAAGGTTTGTTTGAACCTTCTCTGGTTACAGATATGTCTTGGGATGGTTGGTTAAAAAAAATCCTGGTCTTTGCAGGAAGGTCTTGAGCGACCTGCTTCCTTATCAGGTCATCTCTCACGCTCTTCAAGTCGTAATTCCTTCCATTCAGCGGGATTATGTAATGGAGTGGAATCTTTGGAGGCCTTGCATCATGGGTCAAATAACAATGTCCTGCCTAGGGTACAGAGCCTTGGCTCTCTAGTTTCTCATTCTTTTGCTTCTCCTCTGCCTTCACCTCTATCACGGAGTAGAACTCCTGAACCTCATCTGATTGGAAGGTCCTCAAGTCCTGGTCTTCCTCCTGTGGGTAACAGAGTCGAAAAGAAGAATCTGGTTGGCTCGAATGGCCTCAATGGTCATTCTTCTAGCATGACCAAGCTTTCTGATATTGCATCTTCTTTATCTAGCCTTAGCTTGTCAAGAAATCAACTTAGTCATGAAGACAGTCTTGTGCAGTCTCAACTCCAAATGGTATTTGACAATCCTAATCAACAGCTGGGTATGTCAAATGGCCACATGCAGCATCAACATCAGCACTTTGTTAACAGGTCCAAACCTGAAAAGTTGAATATTCCTACCACCTGTGATGATTTTAAGGGGAGGAATGCAATTGTGACAGACCAAAATGTTTATACACTTGGTTTTGATGGGCAGATGAACTGTTCCCAAACATCATCTTCTGCCAATCTTTACTCGAAAACAAAGGAAAGATGTAACATATATTGCCAAACTGATAATTTTTCCAGCGTGGAGTTCTCTGGACAAATGCCAAGTGGGAATTCTGTTAGTAAAAAGCTGAATACAGAAATTGGTAATCAGCTTGATTCTTCAGGTTATTCTTTATTCTTCATTCCATTTATGGATTTTCCTTTTACTAGTGAACCTTGGTGGATTTTATCATTTACTTAATTTTTTTATTTTCAGCTCCATTGTTCAATGGTGGCAGAAATGGGCAAAGTTTGAGAAGAAATAGCAATCAAGGAGGGTCTGGCCCTCATTCGCCACATCACGACCCTCATTTTATCGAGTACTTGCAGAGAACTTCCGATTATGCAATGCATGGTTATCTTGGCACTTCACATGCTTATGGAGAGTTGCAAGACTATCAGAAAGCTTATCTTGAGACTTTGTTTGCTCAAAAGAAAAATCAGTATGAGATGCCACTTTTATGCCAAGCTGGCATTCTGAATCACGAGTATTATGTGAATCCACCTTTTGGTCTTGCCATTCCATACCAAGGAAACCCAACGGCTGAGTCTGTACTTCCATCTCGTGGATCTGGGGGTCCCATGTTGCAGAAGGAACGGATCTCACACTTTGATTCTATGTTGAGAAGTTCAACAGGAGGTTCTAGTGGGTCATGGCACTCAGATGCTGGAATTAACATGGAAGGTGTACTTGTATCTTCTTTATTAGAAGACCTAAAGAACAAGAAAACCAGGTCTTTGGAACTCTCTGACATGGTTGATGATGTAGTTGAATTCAGGTATGCTTGGAGTCATTTTGGTTGTTTTATTGGAGTCCTGCTCCTTCATCTTGTTTTGAAGAGTTTATTGTCTCTCATTTTGTAATGCAGTATGGATCAGTATGGGAGCCGCTTTATTCAACAGAAGCTAGAAACTGCTACTGTGGAAGAAAAGACAAAGATATTCCCAAAGATTGTTCCTCATGCTCGTGCTTTGATAACTGATGTCTTCGGGAATTACGTGATACAGAAAGTATATACTTCACAATCTAATGAACTCAACAAATATTCTGGCATGCTGAATTTATCACCCAACGAGTTTTCTTGTATTTCAGTTTTTTGAGCATGGCACAGAGGTTCAAAGAAAGGAGTTAGCTAACCAGCTTACCGGGCATGTGTTGCCTCTCAGCCTTCAAATGTATGGCTGCAGAGTTATTCAAAAGGTACCCTCTTAAAGCTTTGTCTCTTAGTTGTTCTTCAGCCTTCAGTGCCCTTTCATCTCTCTCTTGTTTAAGGGGGCACCACTTTGATATAAGTGTGTGACTTTTACGTTCCTGACTAAACAAGTTATTTAAATTAACAACTACACATGAAATTGGTCAGGATATGTGTTAGGCTCCTTGTGTGTACTTTCAGCGGGAAACGGTGCCTTGGAGGCAAAGGGACCTAGTTTTTAGAAGATTCTACTGTATATCTGTATAGAGAGATCTTTCTTTCTCTCAGTTATAGATTCGCCCAAGACAGCTAGATCCACATGGGGGTGCAGTGTCATGAAGACCCTTTGCCATAGCCACCACGCCTTTAAACTCAGATTCATGTGGTCTACTGCTTGTATATTTAAGTCCTCCTGTTGAGCTAGGTTGTTTGTTGTATGATTATCAGATCCTATGTAAACCTTGAATTGTTTATGCAGTCAAATAATGAATATTCATGACTTTAAGAGCCACCAGCCCACCACCTTGTCTTCCTTTCCTATTATTAATTCTTATAATGCTGTAATTCTGGCAATTTCAGGCCTTGGAAGTGGTTGATGTGGAACAACAAACCCAGATGGTATCAGAGCTGGATGGTTCCGTCATGAAATGTGTTCGTGATCAGAATGGGAATCATGTTATTCAGAAGTCGATAGAACGTGTCCCACAAGATCGAATACAATTTATTATCTCAGCCTTCTTTGGCCAAGTTGTGGGACTTTCCACCCATCCTTACGGCTGCCGTGTGATTCAGGTTAGATATTTGCAGTTTTGTACTTAACTTTTAAATTGTCTTTTATTTCATCCATGATGTGATGCCAATTAATGTCAGCAGAGGGTTCTGGAGCACTGTGATGATCCTAAGACACAACAAACTATCATGGACGAAATTCTGCGTTCAGTGTGTATTCTGGCACAAGACCAATATGGAAATTATGTGATTCAGGTAAAATTTCTCTTACAATTTGCATATACTAGTACTAGTCAAATAAAAGTATCAACAGATTCAGCACTAGCAGTGAGATCCCTAGTTTCAGTTGAGCGAATATGTTTGGTGTCTGAGTTTCTATTGTTATTACCTCGCAAACTTTTTTCATTTTTCCTGGATGGAAGGTCATCTACCTTAGACAGGGAATCTCCATTTGTCTTCGTTTATGCTATGTACCCTCAAAAATTTTGGATATTTGATTTGTTTTTTCTGGTGGAAATGAAGAACAAGACGCCCCTTGTGTTTGATTAATTATATGATCCATATGTACACTTTCAAAATAATATATTTGTGATGATCCACCAATGTAGTTCCTTTGTGTTCAGTTCCTCAACTCCCAGTCTTCGTTTATACTATGTACCCTCGAAAATATTGGATATTTGATTTGTTTTTTCTGGTGGAAATGAAGAACAAGACGCCCCTTGTGTTTGATTAATTATACGATCCATATGTACTTTTTCAAAATAATATATTTGTAATGATCCACCAATGTAGTTCCTTTGCGTTCAGTTCCTCAACTCCTACATTATGTGCCTAATGTTTCTTAATAGTAATGGTAATGATGTATTTACATGTTTTAGTCCGCAAGCTGCAGGTATTAAATGATGCTTGGAGAAGATATCCCATGTTTTCTTTGCTTCAAATACACAAAAGTGAATTTATTTCTTTTTATTCTTCTCCCTCTTTTGTTTCTATTAGAGCAAACAAGAAGGTAAAAAGTAAAGTAAGGAAAATGTGTGTTAGGAGCTCGAGATGTAAACAAAGGTAGCAGCATGTTCACCTTAAAGCTTATGAAAGTAGTTTAGTTTGTAGCTAAGAAGCATGGACATGTCTATAGGCCTCACATATCCGTGTCCAGTGACGGACACGACACGACACTCTCCGGACACGTGTAGGACATGCTTAAATACTTGTCTAATTTTTTTTTTCTTATATTCCTTTTATTCAAACACATGGTAGATGCTCTAGGACACGTTGGCAAAACTCTTAGAACGTGCTAAGGACACATAAAAGGTTAAAATCTAATTTTTAAAACTCAACCATAGGTGAAAATTTCAACCGATGTGCAGTTAATGTATATTTATATCCAGACTGCTAATTTATCTTCGTTGTATTGTTCTTAAATTAGATAGAAATAAAGATTTCATCATTTATATGAATTCATCTTCATCACATACCTCTATAATACAACTAAATTTTATATTCGACGTATCCCCGACATGTCTGTGTCCTAATTTTTGAAGAAATAACGTGTCCACATGTCCGTATCCCGTATCCGTGTCCGTGCTTCTTAGGTTTGTAGTAATAATTGTTTGTGCCTCCTTAACTGTAACTGTTTTGCTCGCTTAATATTGCCATCCCTGTTGTCTTTAAACAATGTAGTTGAAGGGGCTTAATTCATAGTAAGACTTTGACTGATGAGTATTGATCCAAGAGAAATCCTATTTCTGGTACTCAGCATTTCAAATTAGGAATCAAGATGCTGGCAAGAAAAGTGTTTACATGGTTAAGGGTTTTGATATACGTTTAATCTATTACATTTGTACACCCATATGATGAACCATTGAAAAGATAAATGGATGATAAGAAATCAACTCTTGAAACATTAAATGGCACCGTTGGAATATAATATCTGGTTAGTGTTTAACTTGACTAGATATTCCTGACAAAGATGGAACAATGCAACGAAAATGTTTTTCATTTTGAGTTTCATGGGTATAGCCATATAGGATAGTCAAAAAATCCAGATTGAGGCCTTGGGTTATGAGTTGTCAGTTACGACACAGGAATATATTGCTCTGGGTAGAGATATTGGGTAGAAAAAGAGAGATGCATCCCTTGTCCCTATCATTTGGGATCTAATGTTGAGTTGGATCTTGCAATTTACCCTCTCACGGGACACAAAACTGCTTCAATGCATGTATTCTGACACTGTCAAAGAATTGGTGGAAGTAAAATCTTATGTCGATTCCCATGTTATCATGCATTCTTAAAGAGCTTTTGATATTCTGCGGTAACTTTTCGTGTCTTGTTTGGGTTCTGTGTTTATCAAATGTGCTTTATAGTCAAACTATGGAGCTGTTATTTGTCACTGATGTTCATGCTTTTTGCGTTGTTAGCATGTCCTGCAACATGGTAAACCACATGAACGATCTGCTATTATTAGCAAGCTAGCTGGACAGATAGTGAAGATGAGTCAGCAGAAGTTTGCCTCTAATGTTGTTGAGAAGTGCTTAACTTTTGGTGGTCCAGCTGAGCGTCAGCTTTTGGTGAATGAGATGCTTGGTTCCTCAGATGAAAATGCTCCCTTACAGGTTTTGACAATCTCTCAGCCTCTCAAATGCTCCAGTAGTTTATAGTATTATGAAGGGACAGATCATAGTATTCTATCATGGGCGGAGCTAAGAATTGTCGACTGGGTCTGACTTCTCAAAAATTGCACTTTTTCCTATACTTTCTAAGAGGTTTTCAAATTTACCCCCACGAATGTTGTTGAAAATTCCAATGTTAACATGAGTTTAATTTTCCTTTTTCAATTTGGCCTTCACCCTTTATGCTTGGTCCCTGTTAGACTGTTCTATAGATTTGCTTTAATTTTTCTCACTCGACCTGTGTTCTGATCTCTCTCTCGCTCTCCTGCCCTTCATTTTTCTTTTCAATTTTCAATCCAATTGATTCTTCAGCTCTTCTCTCTTTATTGTTTTCAGTTTCTTCTCATCCTTCTCTCCCTCTTCCTCTCTTGTGACGACTTCCATTACCTATGTCCTCTACCAGAAAAAGCCCACATCTCGTGAGCTTACTACCTTGTGGTAGGAATAGTTTTTTCTCTTTTTTTATCGCGAAAGTTCGAACAGTTAGATTAGCACTTTAGAGTGAGGAGTTGAACTCCTGACCTCTTCTCCTATCGCCTAAGTGCACTCCTGATGCGCGGGACAAAAACCCTTGCTCTGCGTCCGTCTCCTATGATGTTTTTGCCTAGGAGAAATGTAGCTAAATTTTCAGAGACATCTGGAAGAAGTCAAAGAACTTTCAGATGTGAAAAGTTACATCATTTTTATCCCAGATCAGCCTTGTTATAAAGTTTAGGCATTTAAGCCAGGCATCATATGATGTGTGCTGTCCTGTGCTTATAACCTTTACATGGAATATACTGCATTGAACAGCGCATTACCTCTTCGTGCCTCATTGATAGGTCATAACAGGTCATTGGTCACTGTGAACCTCCAAGTTTGTTTATTTAGTGAGCATTTAGTGTGTGTTTTCATCAGGTTAAAAGCTTCTGTTATTCATTCACTGTTTCACCCACTGCTACTGCTTGTGAATAACTAAAATGCAATAAATTGCGCATGCAGGCCATGATGAAAGATCCTTTCGGAAACTACGTTGTGCAGAAAGTTCTTGAGACCTGTGATGATCAGAGCCGCGAATTACTTCTCTCTCGCATCAAGGTCCACTTGAGTACACTGAAGAAGTATACCTACGGTAAACATATTGTTTCACGCGTTGAAAAACTCATAACCACTGGAGGTAAGGAGTTATCGTTTTGACAACCCATCATTAATCAACTTCACGTTTACTAAATACAGAATCGATTTCTGATGTATTGTAATTCTTTTTCTTCCAGAGAGGTGTAGCAAGTTGGTATCCTCGCATTCTTGGTGAGGTATTCGAGAAGAGGGCATATTTTGTACAGCTAACATGGAAGGTGATTCGGATTGATCAACTTGTTCTATTATTTTTGCTATATATAGCTTCTAAGAGTTGTAAATAAACACGAGCTCAGTTCACCTGCTGAAATAAGATTTACTAATCTATTTAATTTTGTATATTCAGCTCGTAGTTTTGTTATTCCCCGCTTAAGAGTCGTCTTGGGTTAAGGCTGTAAAGGGAAACAATTTTGAGTGTAAATGTCAGCAGCGGTAAAGAAAGGTTGAAATCTGTGATTCAGAGAACGTGATTGGTGTGTAAATGTGCTGAAATTTTCTTAAGCATATAGAATTGTCTTGGTTAAAATTTATTCTTGTTAAGGTCTACAGCCCCATAATCCTTGCACCGCATCAAAGCTATTTAGCCTTTTGGGTTTGAAACTCTTTTTACCTGATGGACTTCTGCTGAAGTCCAGCTGGTTTAACAGTGATTGGAGATTGTCTCCTTAGGTTTAAGTCAAGCTTGACTAGATTTTCAAAGCCAGCAAATTTGTGAACTCAATTCAACCTAGTTATACGTTATGAACATTTTGATTTGAACATATTTTACAACATGTTCCAAAAACAAACCCAAGTTTTTAAGTCGAGATTGAGCAATCCACCACTCGGCTCATTTCCATACCCTGCTAGGGGAAAACAATGTACGACCTTCATCATCGCCGGGATTCACTCATAATAACATGAAGAATTAAGTTCCAACCCGAGCAAAATAAAAAAATAAAAAATTAAGTTCTGTTTGGATCATGGTTTAGTAGCGGAATTTTATGGAGGAAATAAAAACACTAGCACAAAAATGAAGGTAAGAAACTAGACATTACTTCAGCTTCCTACTTGCTATCATTTTCATTTCCTCAAAAAAAAAAAAAAAAAAAATGGAAGCTCCACAAGTCCATGACTCCAACGCGGAGTCAAATCAAATTCAAGTTGACTTTTTCAATATAAATTTGAAGATGTCAAATTGCCGCAGCAGCCTCAAAACATTGCCTTCAGGGTGAAGGGTACGAAATTGAAATTCAAAGAGGGAACTGAAACAGAAGAAAGATGCTTTGCTATCTATCATATTCACAAAATAGTAGCAATAGAATTGCCCAACGGCATACAAAACGTCCCGAGAAAGCTATAAATGAATCAATGTATAAAAATTTAGGAAACAGTGTCAAAAGAATAAGCCTAAAACGAATAAACACCTCTTTCTTAAAATAAAAAAATAAACTATTATGTACAAGGATAGTCAAAGCGTAAATTCCTGCGGGTAGAAGCATTGTGTGAGAAATATGCAGCAAACCCCATGAGCATACCCAGTTGACCAACTTCAAAGCATTCACATCTTTTCTTCATCTCCAAGGCCAAGAAAGTGGCAAAAGGTCAACAAGCTGAAGCTTTCTGCCAGGCACAAAATCGTTTGGCATGGAATATGCTGCCAGACCCATTATTAGCATAATCAAAGCATCCACCACCTTTTCTTTTTCTTCATTTCTACTACAGGAAGATCTAAGAGCAAAGCAACATGTCAAGAAAACTTTCCACTCATTGTAACTGTGAAACTTAGTAGGAGCTATCTAAACCCAGGAGAGAGATGCTATCTAAACCCAGGAGAAAGATGTTTTAGCACAAAATCAACAACTCGATCATGAAAGCATGTTAGATGGCCAGGCCAGGCCAGGCAAACTGTGAAAAATGAAGCCATATGCAATCGAGTAAAAGTACCTCAACACAATCTTACGCATTATACGGTACATCACTTAATGACAAGGAGTCTAGAGGCACTGGAAGCAATCCTCATCCACTAAAACCTCATGTATTGCCTTCAAATAAAATCATTACTTGTCGCAAAAATCTTGAAAATGAGTACATGATTCTATCTGTACAAAGGGATAGTTACTTCCTCTTCCACGTAGACTTTTTCCAACAGCATTCGGCATTCTTCAGTACCACTTCTAATACGCATACAGAAGCCTATTAGATTAAGGCAAGGGCAGAGGCATTCAGAGACGAATGGGGCCACTTGACAAATCTTCAACAGGAATATTTATAAATCTTCACCCAACTTATGCTTATTTGACCCCACTTTATATTCCTAATTTGCCCCAACTCATGTTAACCGTTTGGTACTTAGAAAACTAGGGAGGGCAAATAGAATCTCCTATGCCCTGAGTATGTTTCTTCTCCCATGAAACCCCATACATCATATACTAGACAGCAATTGTTTCTCTATACAAAATTGGAAACGCCAAGGAGATCCACTCCAGAGGAAAGATTTAAGAACCCCATGAACCCTTCTCTCTCTCTCTGTGTGTGAGCGCGCGCGCGTGTGTGCGCTTTTGTACATATATGTACTGGAATATATTCGATATATATCTCCATCGTTGTGTGTATATCTTACATATATATGTGTGTGTATGTACTGGCATATAGCAGCACATAATAGTGCATATATCTATATATTGTGAACTGTTAGTGTATACATATATGATTTATATACGTAGTTATTTATTTATTTATCTCTGTCGTGTCCCTGCCGTGTCCGTGTCCCTATTTTTTTAGAATTCCCACGTCCCATGTCCGTGCTACATAGGTGAACTGCCTTCAAAGATCATAAGCTAAGCACTAGCGGCTCCCTATTGCAGATTTAATCACCTTAGTAGTGGTACCATGACAAAGCAATTTTTGTTTTTCCATGGCATTTCATTTGTTACGCGGTCTTGGGTAGAAATTAACTCCAAGAGCTAGCTCATGAAATGAGGGTGCTCTCACGCTCATATACTTCACGTTACTTTGATACCGAGGAGATGTGGGACTTCACTTCCCTTGTGATAACATAAGTAGATGCTTAATGTACTGACTAAAAGACCAAGTACTGGTAGTCACTCACTACAGGAGGATAGAGCATGCCAATAAATGACTGCGAAGGAAGAGTATGGAATTTATCACTATGTGCATTGCGGTTTTAAGAATCTTAAAAAAAAAAAAAAATTCTTTTTGAGAAACAGAATCTTGAAATAGTTGAAAAAAGTTAAGTATTCCATCCGTCCCTTTTTACAAGTGTAGCTTCGTAATTCCAACTTACTAAAGAAACATCATCATTACACCTTTCACATCGACTTTTACCTCCACTTTCTAAAACTATCCTCCACTTGTCCTCATTAACTCTTCACCCATATAACTTTTCAAAAAGACAATAATAAATACAAACAAACATTTAACAAATAACTTTTCAAAATGGACACTTATAAGACGCACCCCAAAACGGAATACTATAATATTATATGGGGGATGGAGTGAGTACATTATTATACACAAAAAATGGGAATACATGCTCGTAACTTAAGAAATGAGCTTTACAGCAGTATGATTTCAAACTTTTCCAGAATACCAACGCAGGACGTGTTAGTCATGAAATGATGATTTATCTGGCTTACCTCCTTCAGGATAGATGGAGTTGTAATGGACCTCTGCCCAGAAGCTCAAAAATATAACTGCACGAGAGAGAGATTATAAAATTGTTACACCATCTTCTTAACAATAACGAACCAAAATAGACTACACGATTAGTCATCACACAAACGAACAGCAAAAAAAGCCAAGAGGAAAATCAATGTGCTATATTGGTAACGAGAAACATGACATAGATGCCCAGATAAACTGAAATGTGATACACAACGACGCAAGACATAATAACAGCATTATACAAATCGAAAGGAACAAATGGGACAAGAGTCAATGTTAAGTAATATCGGAAGAACCAAAAATGGCACACTGATAGCAGTAGCAACCATGATGAACAGCAACTCCACAGAATGAAACCTAAGGATTCTAAAAGATACAGGAGCAGGTAGGTTCATTTGGGCCTTCTGCAATACAGAATCTTGAGCCATTCAGTTGTATTAGCAAACCCTTTATGCAGTATATTCTCCTGGAGATGAGGTTCCATAATTTCTCCTGTTTGTTATCCTTCAACAAAAAATTTACTCGGTCCACATTCTTTTTGGAGAAGCTGACATGGCCAAATAGGTATAAAGTTAGACGAGCTTCATATAAATGTCTTTAACAACCTATCATCAGACTTCTAGCAAATTTCCTTCATGGGTGTGAAGGTAACACTTAACAAGGGTCAACCAAAATTCTTAGGGCAATGGTCTCTTTCCTTGGAACAGTACGGTTTAGCTCCTAAATTGGCTTCAGCATTAATTGCCTGATTGCTATACATTTTGTATGGCAAAAGCTCAAGCGGGTTGGAGGCTGCGAAGCTAATTTAGGCACATAATGGTAAAATTTCAGGGGTCTAATGCGCAAATGTTGGCTAGGTTAGATCTTTCCCCGATCTTCTCTCTCCAATCACACTTAAGGGGACCAATACAGGTGTGTACGGTTTGTGAAAACTAGTCTTCACTTCATAAAACCGATATTCATCGAGTGACAACATTTAGGGTTCACAACTAACACAGTTGTTCATCAATAAATCTAATAGTCAACATTTAGTTTTAGTGCTTATAATTGAAGCATACAACAGAGAGACTCTGTGCAGCTATTCTTGAACCACACATAATGTGTTCGAAACAGATTTTGTTATCATTTGAAAATTAGATTGATTAAAATTGTAATTCACAGCATATCAACTCGTGGAACCTTGTTTGTGCTTTGTTCCCTTCTATCTGTTACCCCATGTTTATCTTATCCAGCTAATAGTAATCCCCTTTACTGTCTTTTCCATGCCATTAGCGACTATTGGAGAGAATTCAGCATCAGTTTTCACTACAAAATACAAAGGCGCCGTCACTTACTTCTTTGTGACTTCTGAGTGTGTGGAAGAATCTCAATGTAACAAGTATCTTTAAATGACGTTATGATAAAGATTTTGACTCCATACTGCAATAAAATTGCAACCAAGGATTAGTCACGGTAAATGTCATCCATCATCAAAAGAGTGAAATCATTCTCGTACTAAACAAGTACCTGACTAGCAAACAAACACACACACACGCAAGAGAGAGAGAGAGAGAGAGAGAGAGAGAGAGAGAGAGAGAGAGATTTGCTAATACCGCATCTGCAGCAGCCTGCAACGTTACATGATCACCCCACTCGCCAGTCCTATAATCATGTACATAAAAATGGATATGAGCAAGATCAAGTTCTATAAAAAGCATAGATCCCACAAAGTTCAAGTGAAGAATGCTTCCATACTTGCTGATGTTTTTCAAATAGTGATCATAAGCCATTGGAACATAACCCTCATATAATTCTGGGAGTGATTGGAGCTGATGGCATTGATGCATTCACAACAGACATCAAAACTTTAGGTCCAACAGAATGCATGAGGTCAAGAGGAAAAATTGACCAGTCTCATACCAATTTTCAATAAGAAAATTACCAACCTGCCCAACCACTTGTTCCCTTACAAATTCGTGGTACTCAGTACTACGATAGATTTGATCTGACAAAGCACGAAACTGCAAAATTAAAAGAATGAGATCATAAATGGCAGACTATAGAAGCTTTTCTGACATTGAATATAACCAAAATCCCCACTCTCTGTTTACCATAAGTTTTTAAGTTCATAAACCCCCAAATGCAGGGATCACTAATCCACAAAGGAATCGAACAGCAATGGTAATCCATGAGTTACCACTACCACTTACTACTTGATTCAAAAATCTCGTAAACTAAGGACAAGTATAGAGATTACTGAGCTACATCCATGAACGCATATGACTAGAAAATGTAGAATTGCAACATTAAGAAGGATAAGAACTAACTTGGCAGTTACCATCTCCTTGAACCTTCAGCTCAACCAGCTCATACAAACGCAATCTGAAAAGATCAAATGTTGTTGGTATTAGAATTACTCAATTGAGACCAATTTATGTGCATTGAAATATTTAATAAAAACTCAACAGAAAGCAAAGAAATAACTAAAAAAAGATATGCGAGTGGATCAAAAGACTTTAGGTATGCACTATTTCTAGATATCATTCGTAACAACGAATGCAGACGCTGCTAGTGGCAATCAAATAGACAACACTGCGTCTCTTTGCCCCCTCTAAGAAACAAAAAGTAGAGATAAGGGCTCACTGGAAGGACAACACGAGGTTTCTACTACAAGAGAAAAGGAAAAATAAAATTACCCAAAAGAAGAAATAGAATAGTCTCAGAAAGAAGAGAAAGGCCAAGAAATGCCAGAAATCACAGAAAAACCATCCCATGTGCCACTAAAGCATAAAATGTGAAAAGATAAAAACAAAAAGGTAGAAGCTCAAGGCAGGCAAGGCAAGAGTGCCCTTTCAGAATTCCATACTTCCATTGTGATGGCTCCCTTCAACATTCATTAAGCTTTTGTACACGGAGTCACTCAGAAAAAAAAAAACCAAGATTGACTGTCATAAACAGGAGAGCATATGACTCCCCTAACTTCTTGAATCATCCCAAGGCAGGAGTAAGGCCTCATCAACTCAGTGCAGCTATGATAACAAAAAAATTCAACCAAGCTTAACAACACCCTAATTCCAAAACCTGGAGCCACCAGCATGAATTGTACAGACGCAAGGCATATGCGGAGTCATATCCTCCATTATTGAAGCCAATATCTAGCAAAATCCAGATTTGGAAGGTAGCCTCCTAAAATTTCCGGCTTCAACTAGTCATGGCTGACAGGAAGACTCCTATTAAAGTTTGACTTCCCTAAGCTGAGCTGAAATGCAAATTTAATAAACCTCTTCTCTAAATAACACCCACCTTCCTTCATCATCTTGTACATTTTGCAAGTGTGACAACCACCGTCACTGTCAAGTCTGACCAAATATGAATTTATTGACCTCAATCTTCAGAATATCAATCAACTGCTTCCAACGTAACTGGATACTAAACTCCTATTAGCATTAATTATGTGCATGATGTTCTTACCATCAATCCTTGTCATCCATTGGTTTTCTACCTAGTTGCTTTATGATGTCTTCAGTAATGTTATCGCATTCTTCATAATAGAACTGGAAGGAGAGGGAAGGCATACGCTGAATAAAGATAAGTGATACAAGTGCTAGATGGCTTTTAAGTCGTCGTAAATCAAAGACGGGAGAGTAACGCAGTCAGGCAAGGATAGTTGGCTATTGGCAAATGGTTGTGAAGCTCTGGTTTGAAGTAACAAAAAGTTGGATGGACAAGCATACATATCGTTATCAATATCTGCATTGTGGAAAAAACATGAATCAACCTGCATTGTGAAGTGTAACTTGGAGTTCCCCAGCAAAATAATTTGTGTACTTCACATTCAAGAGCAAACCTAAAACTTTCAACACTAAGTACGAAATTCTCCTTTTGAAATAGAAAAATGTGCCTTTTTAGAACCAATTTCAACGAGAATCAACCTTTGCAGGCAACTGATGGCCACAAAAATAGGACTTTCCTCGTAACGTGATTCTGAGTGTTGAATTCCTCCCACTTGGTGAAAGGGAGAGCTCAAGTGGAAATCAGAAAGAGACCTAAAGGGTCCTCCCAGTGGACTGCCAACAGTCAGAGTGTTCGTTGCTTGCCGATAGTTTTTTTCTTTTTTTTTTGTTGTTAAGTTATGGGTTTTATTGTTATTTTTATAGTTATCTAGGGGTAGTTTGGTACATGTAACATTGTTCATATAAATATACTTGTGAGAAGGAGGATCCCTAACTCACTCATTTCTATCACGATGCTTTCTCTCTCTACATTTTCACATGGTATCAGAGCTTTGATCCTTCATTGATCGTGCTTAGTAGAGTTTTGACATCGTATTTTTCAGTTGATCAATGTCTGATTGTCGTTCAATGAACAGGATTTCAACCATTTAGTGGATCGATTTCAATTGACAACTTCAAACGTCTTCTCAAAACCTACTGGGTTGACTTCGATCCTTTTCGTGCGATAGTCCTAGACCTTGGACGACCTCAAGCAAGCCAACGTTCGACCACGAGAACTTCGTTTCTTGCTTGAAAACCACTGGGCCATGATCATTTGTTCTGGGCCTGATTTTTCGACGTATGACACCCCTGGCGACTCTATAGCAATCTCATTTCAGGCTGTGTGATACCAAGCAACCACTGTACTTGTTCAAAACCTATTGGGTGCCTTCGGAACCTTCCGTACACTTACCGTAAGGCCTTGTTTGTTGCCGACTGTCTTCGATAGGCCTTCTCAGCCACCGTTTGTTCTCGGAAAGTATTGGGCTACTTCCGTTTGTGCTTGAACACCACGGGGTAACGATCATTTGTTTCCGAAATTGACTGGGTGAAAATTTTATTTTATTCTCTAATAAATAATAATTATCATGGTATGAATACATTCATGGACCAGAAAATATCGGGTGTAGCTGATCATCTTCTATATCATCTTGTCGACTCGGGTCTAAATGATCTTCTATATCATCTTATAGGTCTTGATTTCTTCGATTGCGATGAGATTGATATTTTTATAGAGCATGACGACAGAGATATTGATTTTCAAGAAATTTTTCCCTCTAGCATTTTGGGCTTTTTGTATGATTTCTTACATGATTTTAGGAAGTTGGAAAATCAGCTTTCATCCGAAAGAGATGACAAAGATAAAAAGAAAGGTAATGATTGGTCAAATTATGAAATCTAGATTTTGAGGATTTTCTGGACAAAGAGGGTGAAGAAGATGACGAAGATGAAGAGAAGGTTAATGGTTGGTCGGTTCACGTAAATAGCGATTTTTAGTATTTTCTGGATGAAGTGGGTGAAGAATGATGACGAAGATGAAGAGAACGTTAATGGTTGGTCGGATTACGTAAATAGTGATTTTGAGGATTTTCTGGATAGGGTACACCCCCTTATTTTGGTTGCAATGACCACGTATTCATCAAGCCGTCGTCATGGTGGCCGCGAATCTACTGGGGTTGATCCTTCATGGTGTTTTCTGTATCTTTCTGTCCTTTTTCAAAGTATTGGGATTGTCATCCGGTTGTTAGGTTCTCTTTACCTTAGTAGCCTTTTACTGCCTTTCTTATGTTGGTATGGTGGAGGTTCCCAAAACTGCTCAGGTTGGTGCCCTTTCTCAGGTGCCTACTGAATAGGCTTGACGCTCTATCTACCATTGCTTCTACTTCCACTGCTTCTGATTTCTTTGCTCACAAAAGTATACATGCTAGTACTTCTACTGCCTTTAGCTCTCCTCCTTGGATAATAGATTCTGGTGCAATATATCATATGACAAGTTGTTCATCTTTCTTTGACTCTTACTTTACATGTTCTGGTAAGGATAAGGTTATCTACTATTTCGGGGAAAGGTTCCATTCGTTATTCTCCAACCATTTCTCTTTTTTTAGTTCTTCATGTTCCCAACTTTTATCTGGTAGTAGTCTTACTCAATCCTTAAATTTCTCTATGACATTTTTTCTTACACATTGTGTCTTTTAGGAATTGGATATGGGGAAGATGATTGACGGTGGTAAAGCTCATGAGGGCCTATATTTTCTTGGGTCTGCACCTAATCCAATTTGTCTACCTTTGTCATGTGGTCAAGCTCTTGAAGCAGATACAGGTTCAGCTCTTCCTCTATTACATCAGTGGCCTTGTAGATTGGAATTCTAGAAAAACATTCCCTAGTTTAGCGAAACAATGTCCTCGAAGTCAGTTCTTTTGCGAAGCTTATGAGCTTGCGAAACATAAACGCTCGTTTTGTGCTCCTGTTAATCAAAGAAGTAATTCCTCATTTATGGTTATCCATTTTGATGTTTGGGGTATTTCCCCTATCACATCTCTGTCTGGTAATCGCTGGCTTATCACCTTTATTGATTGTTATTTTTGTGTCACTTGGGTGTGTTTACTTCGGGCTAAAAATGAGGTTTTTTCGTGCTTTAAATCTTTTCATCAGATGATGCGTACTCAATTTGGTGCTAACATTAAAATCCTCTATAGTGATAATGGGATTGAGTATATAGATGGGACTTTTCAGGCATATCTTATGACTGGCAGTCTTTTTCAAACGTCTTGTGTTGGCACTCCACAACAAAATGGAGATGTTGAAAGCAAGAATCGTCATCTTGCTGAGGTAGCCCGCTTTCACTTGTTCACCATGACTGTCCCTAAACATTTTTGGGGCGAAGCTATTCTTACTTCTTTCCTTATAGATCGCATGCCATCTAGTGCTCTTCAGTTCCAAACTCCTCTTAAGTTTCTCCTTGGTTGTTCTCGAGTCTCATCTCTTCCACCTAAGGTCTTTGGTTCTGTGTGTTTTATCCATGCTCATCGGCATCCTCATGGTAAGTTAGATCTGAAAGGCCGTAAATTTGTTTTCCTTGGCTATTATCTCCTACTCAGAAGGGTTATAAATGCTATGACCCGCACTCTCGCAGAATGTATGTCTCTATGGATGTCACCTTTCAGGAAACCAAATCCTTTTATCCTCTCTCCTCTTCATCGCTTCAGGGGGAGAATGATGTCCAAGAAGAGATGTTGACATTTTGTAATCCAAAGTCATGGCCATACTTTCCGTTATCTTGTCATCGTGAGGGGGAGAAAGGAACCTCTGAGAAGGAGAAGGAACCAACATCTGAAGCAAGAGAAGATTATGACATTGTTGGGCGACTGGATAGGCCAGAGTTAGAACGTGTACCCAACATCCTATCTCTTAGTTTGTTTCCTACTCGTTTATCTCCTTCGTATCGTGCATTTGTCACTTCTCTCTTTTCTATAGCTATCCACAGGGTTGGAAGGAAGCTCTCATAATACCTAAATGAAAAGAAACTATGGTAGAGGAGATGAGAACCTTGAAATAAAATGGCACTTGAGAATTAGTAACTCTTCCGGAGAAAAAGATATCAGTGGGATATAAATGGGGGTTCATTGTGAAACACAAGGCAGATGGGCCTGTTGAGAGATACAAAGCTAGACTTGTTGCTAAGGGCTTTACTCCGACGTACGGCATTGATTATAAGGTGACCTTTTCCCTGTGGCAAAGATGAACTCTGTTCGGGACTCTGCTCTCTTGTCTTGTGCTGCTATTCTAAATTGGCCTCTCCAACAGTTTGATGTAAACAATGCATTTCTACATGATTACATAGAGGAGGAAGTGTACATGGATATATCACCAGGTTTTTCCTCCTTTGCAACTAAAGGAAAGGTGTGAAAATTGAGAAAGGAACTCTATGGATTCAAGCAGTCACCTAGAGCGTGGTTTGACAGGTTTCTCAAAGCTATGTTGAGGTTTGGATACAGCTATGTTGAGGTTTGGATACAGCCAAAGTCATGTTGATCACACTATGTTCATCAAAAGAGGTGATGGTAAGATTGTTGTTCTTTTGTCTATGTGGATGACATAATATTGACAGGTGGTGATGTGGATGATTGGATGAGATACGAAGCCTAAAGGCACGCCTTGCTCAAGAGTTTGAGATTAAAGATTTGGAGTCGATGAAGTACTCTCTTGGAATGGAAGTGGCTAGATCTGATAAAGGTATTTTTATCTCTCAAAGGAAGTACATTCTTGATTTCTTGGAAGAAACAGGCATGTTGGGATGTAAGCCTGCCGACTCACCCAATGAGGTTAATCATCATCTTGGAAGCAATGTTGGGGAGCATGCAGATAAGGAGAGATATCAGATACTTGTGGGTCACCTGATACACTTATCTCACACTAGACCAGATATTTCCTATATTGTGGGAGTTGTTAGCCAATTTATGCATGAACCACGTATTGTGCATCTTGATGTAGTTTATCGTATCTCGACGTATCTCAAATCTACTCCAGGTTAAGGAATTTTGTTCTCCAATCATGGTCACTTAAAATTGGAAGCTTTCACCAATGCAGACTGGGCAGGTTCTATCGATGATAGGCGATCTACTTCTAGCTATTAAACCTTCTCTGGAGGAAATCTGGTTACTTGGCTAAGTAAGAAGCAATCAATGGTAACTAGATCTAGTGCAGAAGCTGAATACAGAACTATAGCTCATGGTGTTTGTGAGCTTTTATGGATCCAAACCTTTTTGCGCGATTTGGGGATTCCTTATAGTGGTCCTATGAAACTTTACTGTGACAAAACTGCCATAAACATTGCTCATAACCCTGTTCAACATGATCGAATGAAGCATATAGAAATTGACAGGCACTTCATCAAGGAGTTGAGCAACGCGTTGATATGTAAGCCTTTCGTGAGATCTGAGGACCAGTTAGAGGATGTATTTACGAAAGGACTTAGTAGCAAAGCTTTCATCCCATTATGTTCAAGTTGGGTTCGATTGATATCTTCGCACCAACTTGAGGGGGAGTGTTAAGTTATGGGTTTTATTGTTATTTGTATAGTTACCTAGGGGTAGTTTGGTACATGTAACATTGTTCATATTACTAAAGTTGTGAGAAGGAGGATCCCTAACTCACTCATTTCTTTCACGATGCTTTCTCTCTCTACATTTTCGCAATTTTTTGGTTCACAGTCTTTTGTATATACACACATGTAGAGATAGGTAGTGTGCTGCATGGAAGAACAGCGAGGGTGAGAGAACCAGCGAGTTCTAAGAAAGAGATTTTCATGTTTGTATTTGGTGGATTGATACAATCGGAGTTTCCTCTCTTATATATTGTGTGTGAGTGATTCCTGGAGCACAACGGAATGTAGACAAATAAAGTAGGATTGGAATATCTAAAAAATAGAACATTTAAGATGGAGATCCAAGAATCAAGGAACGTAGACAAAATAACCACAATAAGCACTAGAAACCCAATGAGAAATGCACTCCCCCGGGGGGGGGGAGAACAAACGTGAGAACATATACATGAAAATAGAAAGAGTATAAAGAGAATTTTATGTCACTGAACCTTTCAAGCAACCTTTGATGATCTGATATTTCTTCATCTGCGGAGGGAATGTCTCCATTAATTTTAGGTACATGCTGAAGAAGGCGAGGAATAAACAGAGAAAAGTCAAATATAGTCTTACATACTTCAAGGTGGTACGCTACTGAACATACTAAATGCAGTGACACGTGAAAAGTTTCTTGTTCCATTATAAACTAGTAACCCGCATGAAGACAAAAGCTTTGTAAAAGAAAGCATTAATGCATCTTTGCGCCTTTGTGGTGTAGCATGGTATCTATACCACAATGGTAATTACCTTATATAGGGTCTAGTATAACCATTACATATAAATACCTTTTTTCCAATGTCTCTAGTAGACTAGCTATTTATAATGAACTTCTGAAATATATGTGAAAAAAATAGGACTACAAAGTAGCTACACATACAGGAATAGGAACCATCTGATTCAACCTCTTGCCCACTTCACCATCAAGAACGGACTCAATCGCTATCTCCGGGGAACATGGCTGGCTCTCGGGAGAAAATGATTCTTCTCCAGGGCTAGAACATGAACCAGGTTTTCCACTTTCATCTGTGCCTCTATGATCACCCCCATGCTCTACAGAAGTAATGATATGTTAAAAAAAAACAGAGGGGAAAAAAACCAGATTACAACCAAATAAATTAATTATAGAATGGCAGAGCTGGTTTTCCAAGTACCAACAGCACCATATCTGTTTGAAGGAGCCCGCCAATCCTGGGATAGAATAGATGCTTGCAAATCTTCTTCCCCAGCTTGCGAAGATCCAGATGCTTCAGCAGCTGCAAGTTGTGATAGTTCTTCTTGTAAAGCATGTGCAATAATCTCATCATTCTCCACTTCGTTGAATTTTGTCTCACAATAACCTTCTTCGACACATTCAACTTTAGATAAATCCTTTTCATAATGAGTAGTACTACCAGGAGAGCCACCACCACAAGGTATACGGCAAACATCTAGAAGATGAAGACCCCAACGAACAACATCGGGATCTTGCTCATACATAATCATCTGCTTCTATTATTTCCAAAAGAATCTCTGCACCAAGAACAACCATGTTTTATTTTGCATTCTCCAATTTGACTTTCGTTATTAATTTCAGACTAATTACTATCAAAGAAATAGAAAACTCTCCTTTAGACTATTCAGCTTTGATTAATAAATTACCAGCACAGGTCGTTGAGTAACCTTTCATTGCATTCGTCACAATGAGATCATTCAGAATAACAAGATTACAAAATGCAATCACATGAATTATCAACAACTTAGAAACAAATGCAATATCCATGTGAGGAATATAGAACTTATAAAAAACGAACGACCCAACTGTTTCTTTTTCTTAACAGTCATCTTCCGGGACTGTCGCCCGCCACTTGCAAAAAAGAAACCTAATTTGGTAAGACTATCTGCCTCGCAATCTAGTGGCTCAAATAATGGAATTTTGATGCAAAATTCCATAATTCCATACTTCTCAAGAGTGTCTTCGTAGAAAAGACATCTTACATCATTATCCTTCCAGCATTTCTTACATTTTTTCTTTTACAGATCATAATTTGAGGTCGTGGTTGCGAGTAAAGATACCAGGAGTGTCAGTCATTGTAACTTAAATTAGCCACCGCGCTCATCAATTATTTTCAAGTACTAGCAAATGCTCAAAAAATCCATCAATACACATGTTGTAATGTTATTAAAAAAATATTGAACATTTTCAGATATTTTAAACCGACATTTGACTTTTACAACTAGTTCTGTAAGTACGATTGAATCAAATGTCACGTTTTAAGGCTATTAATATTGGTATTTTCAATTTTCCGTAGGGGATGAGAATCTCACTATCTAACAAATTACGATTGGTACTAGAATAGGAAAGAGAATACTAATATATATTGCTACATTAATGCAAATACCCCAACAACAGCACCGTGATTCACAATTAGACAAGCATACACAATTACACATACTTTCTCAGGACATTATCAGCATAACGGTCCTGTAGCAGTGTGCATCGGCCATAACAGATTGATAAGTGATACGTAACGGGCATATCGGCTGATACGCAAGTGAATTTTTCACCGCCATTATTTTTCACTGTAGCAGCAATAGTCTCCCAAAAACCATTACATTATGTGACAGCCGTTTTTTAAAACCCTGGCCCCCTCTATCCATCACCATACTCCGAAGTACTAAAAGTTCATCAAGTGAAACTTATTCCATCAGCATTTTCTTCAAAAGAAATTTTAACTTTTTCAGAACCTTGGACATTTGCACCAGTCTGTAAGCTGAGGATCTCTTACTAACTAATCAAGCAGCCCATTTTGCCACACTGACACAAGCATAGTTTTGCACAAAAGGAAATTATTCCCTTATATTTTCCCAAACTAATGTAATAAATCTCGGACATACACAGAAGCTCCAAGGTACTATGACTCGATCATATTGCCGGAACGTGCCTGGCCGACGAGCACAACGGCCAAGTCTTACCATTTCAACGACTTCAACACCGGGCCAACTAGTGATCCCTGCACTTTTGTCGTGTCATCTAGGATACAAATGGTTGTAAAACAATTGTATAGTTGGATCCTAGCTTAGGTGTTTTGTTTGTTGCACTTTGAGTCCTTGTATTTCAATTATGACTCCTCACCCGCCACTTGGAGAAAAGCTTATTAGTCTATAATTGAAAGGATAGTATTCATGTGTAGTGGAGCTTCCTTCCCATCAGTCCGTGTCAATATAGTGTCTTTGTGCTTGTTTTTCTAGTCGCCGTCTAGTTTGTAATCTCAATTAGTTATATTGTAATCTCAATTAAAATGCTTTTCCTTTGAATTGCTTCACTGTGTTCATCTTGTTAGGTATATTGTTGCTCGCTTGTTGGTTTGATACACAATGCTTAGCTACTTGCTTTTAAGTTGTTGGGAGCTTGGCGTGCCTACAGGGGCGACTTGGAGGAAGCCACACATGGTGTCTCTTGAGCATAATCTTGCCTCAAGTGCCGCCCCGTGACACTGCGACATGCCTAGATAGGAATGGGATATGCCAAGTGACATAGATCCCAACCCGTCTTCACAAGATAGACAAATTTCATCCACGTATTCAACCGGGCTATGGAAATCGGTTTGGTCCCTTTGTTTCTCACTTCAAACCCTCTCATATAAAAACTAGAAAGTAAACTATTTTCTCTATTCTTTTCCCTTCATATTCGATAAGTACCTCTCCTTAATTCCTACATCAAGCCATCATATCTGGCATATTTTCCTCCCTCCCTCTCTTTCCCTTTAGAGGAGAAGACAAGAACAGGACTCAATTTCCTACAGATAACACTTGGCCAATGAGAATGGTGGCTTGTTGGCCATCGGAATTCGCTCCCCTTTTCATGCAACCCAGCATTTTTATACATACATACATAGATATAGAGAGTGGTAGAGAGAGATGAATGAACTTAGTGAACCACATATCTTCCTTTCCTCTTAAACAGGTTGCACTATGGAACGTTAAATCCCATGCTATGAACCAAGTATTAAGATCCTTTATACATAGGTTGAAATGGTCAAACTGTTTCATTAGTCAAGTTCATTGTTGGCCCAAGGAAATGCAAGAACTTTCTGTCACACAAACCTTTCTAAAAAGAAGCATTTTCATCAGTGACAAAGTTCAATTGAATTTCCATCATATACAGCATATCTGATGTGTATAATTTTCACAAACCTTATCTTTTGGTTGCTACAACGCATTTTTATAACTGTTTATTACTATATTGCTTCTATACCCAAATGGAAAGTAAATCTTTAGAAACCTCAGATTTTCATAACACAACTCCTAACACTGAAGGTTTTCAAGGTTAAATTTGGGCCCAAAAACTGTTCGTGCCCCAATCTCCAACAATGCATTCGCAGTAAATGCAATATACTCCCTTTGTCCCATTTTGTTTGCTAACTACGAAAACCTTGTCATTTGACTACCAATTTATAAATTTTTTTGACACTATTCAAAATATCTCAATCAGTAATGTTAAAACTTCCCATTCAAGAACAACTAGTCATTCCAAACTTGCGTGTTAAGAAATCTCAAATTTTGTTCCAGTTTGTTTACCCAAAAATAAATAAATTCCACCCGATTTCAGGCGAATCAAAATACTCCCAGAAAAACGCAAACACTAACCCTAATACCAAACCTTCGAAAACTCCTATCAATTGAATAAGCAAAATTCAACCGAACAACATCAAAATCAAGCAGAAAGGTGTTCATTACTACGACATACAGATTCATGTAATAATCTCTGTCTACACAACAAAAACTTCGTATTCAAACCTTCAAATTCGAAGCACGAACGGGTGAAGAACGCCGAATCTGATCTTCAGCGAGAATGAGAGAGAGAGAGAGAAGGGAAAGGAAACGACGTCACGGGTTTGAAAATATATACAGTAGAAGGCAGAAGCGACACGGGTGTAAGGTGGAGCCACTTTTTGAACCGTGGGAACGTAACGGAAGCCGTTGTTTTTGGCGTCTGCTTCTTGCGTTTGTTTTGTGAAAATCTGGGTGGTTATATTGTGGACCCCGTTTTTGCTGTGAAGAAGGCGACAATAGCAAAAGACTCCACATGGTACTGTGAACCCGGAGTCTCCGGTTTATATAATGATGGACGCCACGAGGGATGCATGTTTAGAGTCGGTTATAATGATACTTGTCGTGCGAGATTTTCTTCCGAATTTTTTACAAAAAAAAATTTGGGTTTAATTAAAACGTGGCCCTAGGCACATGATTTGGTTCATTAAATAAGTCTAATTAAATTTTTGTTTGCATGGGAAATCTAAGTTATAAACTTACATGAGAAATCTAAATATATCCATTACTTTTACTAATTTTTATAAAAATAGACTTAATTATACTCATTAATGAACCTTATCACGTGCCTAGGGCACATTTTAACAAAACTCTTTTTTTATCAGTGATATCCTATATAGTATTGCAAGGGATTTTC
This sequence comes from Vaccinium vitis-idaea, assembly GCA_963854785.1. NCBI lineage: Eukaryota > Viridiplantae > Streptophyta > Magnoliopsida > Ericales > Ericaceae > Vaccinium > Vaccinium vitis-idaea. The sequence goes on from OY978220.1 coordinate 19,104,798, forward strand.
CCGAGAAGGGCCGTGGATGCGACACATAGCAGGAGCTAAAGTCAAAAGTAAAATTTCTAAAATGAACTTTACCTTAGAAGAAGACAATATTATTGAAGACAATATTATTTTTTGCAAGGATATAGAAATGAAAATTTTAAAATAGAAGTCAGCAATATACGCTTTAGACAATAATAACACACTTTTTCACTCACCAAAAAGGAAATATTGACAAATAAATATACATAGGGATTCATCGATCATGTTTAAGATTAGGGAAGGTATATATTTATCTAAAAAATTACAGTCAACACTTTGATAAAATAAAATAAAATAAAAAATAAAAAGAAGAAGAAAATTATAGTCAACACCAATTGATTTGGTGAGGTGAATATTTGGTAATTGATAAACCTCACTCTCCAACGACATTTTCCCTCTTCAAAAGAACAATGGAATAGAAAATTACTGTCATTCACAAAATCATATAACTTTAAGATTATAAACAGCAAGTAGAGAAGGATTAATTAGTCTTATTTCCCTATCAATGGACAATAAAAGGAGATGATAAATACTAATTACAGCTATCCCGGCAATTTGATACTATAGTATCCGTATTAATGGGTTGTAAAAGGAAAAGAAATAAATTAATTATGTCACGAATGATAGTTTTGAATTTCTTTCCTTCACCATATTTTCTCCCTCAAGGTTTCCAAACTACTAATTTGAAGTTTGTACCTATAAAGGTTGAGTTCGTGGATAGATTTGCATAAGAACAAAAATAGTCGATCTAAGATCTTTTCGTTTTTAAATTGCATTGTTATGCATGATTTCTTACAATTCTCTTTTCTTTTCTTTTTTGTGCAGGATCTTTTATGGGGACCAAGAATTGCTGCCTATGCACGTCTTTACAAACCAACTTGACAGGACTTGGGCTCGGATGCGTTCGGCAATTTTTCTTTAATTTTGATTTTTTTACAGGTAAAAAATCAAAAGACATCCGAGCCATCCAAAACTCGATCCAACGGCCGAAGGGTGCACAGCACCTCCCCCGCTTCCAACTTGACAAGCTTCATTTTACATGAACATATTTTCTTATCGACCTGAACAAGAACATGATGACGACAAGATAAATACCGTGCAATTATTTTCCTTCATGATGGCGACAACGGAAATTTTTTTGTGGTCAATTATTTTCCTTCACGATGGCGACAACGGAAAAATTTAGTGCAATCAATTATTTTCCTTGGGCGATTGGGTTATTCAAATTTTACTTCTTTTATGCAACACAAGATAAATACCATGCTATAGAGAGCTACCTTCATCTCTTTTGTTCCATTACATCTCTTTATATGGCACAATGCTATGAATTTGGCTTTATCAAAATTATTTTGTGCATTGGATTGGATAGCTTTCACGTTTTCTTTTGCTCGGCAAAAGAAAAGAATTTTACAAAAGCTCGATAGGGTACATCGAGAGAAGGAAAAACAAAAGTGATACGAAAAGGCTCGTAAAATAAAACAGAGAAGGGAAAACCCAACGAAAAGTTGGATAACCAAACTCTGAAAGGGAGACAAGTGATAAGTAACATTACATGGAAGCTTATGTCTTTTCCGATCAATGTCTTTTACATTTTTCATTCCAATCGCTCCACTTTATAATTTTGTAGTTTTACATGGAACCATATGTTTTTGTTTCATTTATGTAAACTTATCACACTTCTAGTTCATTTTTTTGTTTACATTAGGAACATTATAAATCGCTTTTTACATAACTCATTTTTTTTTGTTACGTTATGAATCTTATCAATTTGTTCTTCATTTTTTTTTGTGAAGAACCCATACCCAAAACGATAAATAAGCAGATTCAGACAGTTGACATTCACCGCTGGGTAAAATGAAGTTCATGTGTGTGTTTGTCTGAATTTAAAACACATACCCCGAACTGATAATTATTGCTTAAACCTTAAGGACACTCTTACCTACGTACATCACTTATCCCATTCCAAACTATTCAAACATTCCATAATGACCAATCTCGACTAAAAGGACCACAAAATTAAGTTGAGGCTATCATGTTCTTTGAAATAACTACATTTGAAAATTTAAAAATTAAGAAGTATTCCATATGTACATGGATTGCACTAAATAGGATATCATAAAAATGTCTAAGTGATGAGGTAAATTTATGAAGTATAAGATTTTCTACTTTAGTTTAAATATTTACATAAAAACCACTTTAGTTTAAACATTCAGTAGCATGTAATGCATGGATTTGAGTAAAATTCTTGAACGTTAAAGTGACATTTCACTATGTTCCCAAATTAAATTCAAAAGTTTTTTTTTGTAAAATTCCGGATCTTTACACCCTCTAACTCTAAGTTTAGAGTAGTTTAGTCGTGTAATATGTTAGTTTAGAAATGTATTTGTCACAACCCAAATCCAACGGATTTGAACTTCGTGACCAGCCAGTGAGTCCATCTCACCAAAGGCCTCTATCATTACTTTCTTTTTCCTTTTTCACAAATTGAGTAAGTTAACATTTACGGAAGCCATTTTTATAATTAGCAGAGTCCTCTATTCATTGCTAATAGAAACGTTGGTTATATTTTTCCTTATTACATGACCATAAGCTTAATAACAGTATAGATATTTGGCCCGTCCTTCTAATCCTGATTACCTGAAAAGGAAAGATTTCAATGACATAAGCCACTGCTTGTGTGAGTTTATGAATTATCAAAGTTACATGATCTACCATGGAATTTTTTTAAAAGAAACTTTCGTCAATGAAGTTGTAACCAAAATCATGGCATGATCAGTTTTTTTCATAGCTTCAACTGTAACCAAAATTCATAAACAAGCTTGTATATAACATAACATGCCATAAGCATATACAATATACCATCCGAAGATTTCTGCCAGCTATGAGGGAGCGACCCCCAGTGCGCATAAAGTGAATTGATCAATTCAGTTGGACACCTGGTTGTGCCCCTATCCATTCCGTTCTTATAACACTGTTCCGACTGGTTTCTTTAACATACCCCAGATTCAGGGACATCTTCCGGATGTATCGATACTTCTATTTTTTCCAAAAACTGAGCAAAACATCAGAATTCCATGGTATATTTGTTTCAAAAGAATTTCATATATAAATAATCATAATTTTGTAGGAACATAAAATTTTTGCGAAAAACTTCATGTAACAGGGATAATTCATAACTCATCTTTTTGCAATAAATCTACTTACGATCAATTACTTCGGATATCTCATACCTAAACATAAAATATTCATCTTTTGTTATTACTAAAATCAGGCTAAAGTTCTGTAGAAACCCCAATTTGAACCCGTGAAAATCCTTGTCATTCCCAATGATGAAAATGGACCAACAAAACACATGGAACTTGAGTAGGTGCTTGGAAACCCCTTCCAAAATCTCTCCAAAATAAACCCAAGCTTGCACCACCTTCTAGTAGATTCAAAACGCTTTTTATTGCTATATAATACACCCCAATCCATTTTGAAATGCGGGAGATGCGCGTGTTTTACTAGAATGACTTATTTTCTCAACCTCTTAAGGGTAAAATGGTCATGTATTTTGATGTACAAATCATATTAGGTTTATATCACTTGGGTTAGAAAGTAGACTCAACTATCTTTCCAACGTCGCTTCAAACCACGCGCAAAACGGAGTTCGGTAGCACCCGGAGCGGCTCCGTGAAGTTTGAAATGTTATGCAGTCTCCCTTTGGGCGCCCAAACCCCCTTTGGGTGCCCAGACCTCACCCTTTGGGCGCCCATACTTGCTTTGGGCGCTCATACTTCATGCTTTGGGCACCCACACCTCATTTCAGATTGCGTGATTCAAAAGTTAAACTTGAGCGGGAAGATCATGGTGGAGATTTTCTCAGTTGATATTTGTAGAGGATCTTTGAGAGAGGTAGTGGGGTGTTTGGGTGGTCTAATTGGACTCCTAAAACAACCCCTAAAGGGCTAAACCAACCCTTGATCTTCTATAAATACTCCACCTTTCCCCCATTTTCAGAGGATGATCAATCCCCTTCCATTGTAAGCTGTTACTCTGTCCAAATACACCCAGAAAATATCATCTTCAACCTATGCCACTCTCTTTCACCCTTCAAAAGACCACAAACCCACCAAGTTACCTCCCATCAACCTAAATACACTCACCCCTTTGATTAAACTCACATGAACCACCCATAAGCAAGCCTCTACAGCTCAAGTTGACTAGATTTCAGTCCACCCAATCCTTCATACCAACCTTAAGCTTACACCCAAGCATCAAATCAAGCATCCAAGGTGTTTTATCTACCTAAAAGTGTTTAAAAAGGCTCTTTGAGGGATACCACCCAGTTCTTACTAGTTATTGGTACTAGATAAGGGCTTGAGAAGGTTAAAAGTGTAACAAAAAGGGCCAAAACCCTGCACCCATATTGAATATGGGCGCCCAAAGCTCCTCCCTTTGGACGCCCATATTCTCTCTCTTTTACTGCATTTTATTTTTTACGTCAAAATAGTTTATTATTACTTCAAAGTCATTTATAATATGTTTTAGGGGTTGGGAGGTAGAGTTCATGGTTTGAATGTGCTATAAAGTAAGTTTTAAAGTTCATTTGGAGGTTAAATCATGTTTTAAAAGGGGATTTGTGAGCTATACACTTATTACATGAGATTTCTCAACGATCTCATGCATGATGTGAAACATGACAGGAGGTGGAGGGGGATTTTCAGGGACACCCATAATCACTCTAGGCACCCAAATGGGGCCTTCTTTGGGCTTATATAGAAAAGCCTAAATCATCCTTCACCCAAGTTCAAAATCATTTTGTTGGTGTTTATATGCATAAAGAACTTCATTTCATGCAAGAAGTCAGCTTACCCTCTTTGTTTCACTCCAAAACAAGTCAAAATCATGATTTTCAAGTTCAAGCCATCTTATAAACATGGTTTATGGGATTAAATCAGAATTACAAAAGCCTACACATCATTTTATACGTGTTTGAAGAAGGAACAAAGGTCAAAAGATGGTTTAGACATGAACCCAAACCAATTTTTAGGCACCCAAACCAGCTGCTTCGGGCATCTATACCAACTATGGGCGCCCAAAGCTCTCCCCTTTTGGGCGTCCAGACCATCATAGGGCACTGTAGACACCCCGATTTTGACCTGGGATACTTGCCAAGCACTCCCGATGATGAGAAAACCACCCATGAATACTTTAAGGTTGAGAAAAAGGCTTGAACTTGCCCCAAAACCACCACAAACCACCCCAAACCATTTCTAAACAACCTAAACCAACCCAAATGACCAAAATACTCCTCAAAACACCAAAATAAACCAGAACCAACCACTGTGCTCAAGGGGGTGTGAGCGCTCAAGTCCTATCCAGTCTATCGCTGGCAGAGTATCTAATTATGAGATTCCAACTGAATGGCAGCCATTCAGCCGTTTTTCTATTGCTCGCATGCACGTGATAGACCCCAGGGTGACTCTATATTGTCTCATTAGGCCCCCCATTTCAAATTAATCCACTCCCCCCCCCCCCTTTCTCTCTATAAAAACCACCCCTCTACACCATTTACAGGGGTTAGACACTCTTTCATGCTCTGAGCCATCACTCTCCCTCTCTCAAACTACATTTCCAGCAACCCTCAACCCATTTCACCCATTAGTTGAAGATTAACCCCCTTCCATCCATAAAACCCACTAGATTCTCAAATCTTCTCACTAGAATACATCATCATCCACTCAAAATCAGCTCAAGCCAAACCATACCCACCACAATTTGTGCTAAACTACCCACATTATGTCAACAAACCCATCCAACACTCATCCATCTAGCAAAACCAGAAGTCCAAGCTTAAATCAAAACCAAAAGGTAGAAATCCATGTGAAAGTTACGGGTTGGTACTCCTGAGGGAGACTAGTGGGTTCCTGGAGGTCCTTTATACCTCTAATGGACCCACAAGGTCTTAAATATTCAAGAAAACAACTTTTGAAAACCTCAGCTTCAAATGGTCCGAGCGCTCAAGGCCTAGCACTATGAGCGCTCGAACTGTTTGAGCATCCTTCATGTTTTTGTGATTTTTGATCATATCCTATATAGGAAACATCATTATTATGGTTGTTTGGTGGTTCAACAACTCTCAAATCAGTTCATTTTGCCTTTGATCATTGATCAATGAACCCAAAAGCCATAAAAGTGACGTTTCATCATCATCAAACCATGGATGATCCTATTTCATGAAGCAAACAGTGCATCTCACTCCTTTTAACAATGATCAGAAAGTTTCAAGTTTGTATCAACATCAAAGAATGGTCAGAAATCACAGAAACCCACAGCCCTTGAATGGGGCTTGAGCGCTCAATGCTAGGACTATGAGCGCTCAAGCCTTGCTCAGTTTTAGCATTTGAATCTTGTTTATTTCAGCTCTGTATTCTGCTTTCAGTTCATGTAGTGTGTGTGTGTGTTGTTGTTTGGCTAGGCCAACCTGATCTCTTCTCCCTCTCGCTCTAATCATGCTTATGCATGGCCCAATGCTTATTTTCCACTTATGTGGACACATTAAGTTTATTCTATTCATGATTATGAAGTTCCAATCCTTTATGCATCATCATATGTCATGTTGAACTGGTTTATGGTCCAAATGAGGGCAGAATGGAGCAGAAACACTCAAATCCAGAAGATGGTTTGAGCGCTCAATATACCTCTTCGAGCGCTCAAACTGTCCTCTGGTCCAATCAAAATTTCTTCTCATTTCAACCTGTTCTTGGCATTTTGAGTATTCTGCAAAGTTTTAAAGCATTAAGTCTTCATTCCTTCTATACTGTTTGCCTCATTTTGGTCCATGAATGAGTTTTAAACTTGTGATCATGTGGTTGAGCTATTTTGTTCAATGATTCAAATGTTGTTTCTAAATAAATAATGAGGATCAAGTTGTGTTTTCACGAAACCAGAATCATCAGAAAAATCACCAGCATGCATGATTGAGCAGGGGTTGAGCGCTCAAACCCCTGTGTTGAGCGCTCAGCCCCTTGGCAGAGGATCAGATTGGTTTAATTTGTTTTGTGTATTATTCATATTACCTCCAGTTTCCTGTCTCTGTTTAAGATGTACTACTATGGTTTTCTTGTAATTCGTTGTTTGCATTTATTCACTATCGTCATCATGCATGTAGTCCGCATCGCACATGCATACACCGAAATCTATCGTTGTGTTTATCGTCATTATGTGGCTCCCATCCCCTATCTCCTGTATTTGTTCAAGGTTGAGTTGCATGCATTTCTTGTATAATCCCACAAAAGTCAAGTAGAGACCGGTCTCTGAACTGGGCAAGGGGGTGCCGTAAAACCCTTCCCCTCTCGTAACTGAGCTCCCGAACCTAAGATAATATGGTGATGAGGGGCCAGTATTCCTTATCCATTGAATGAGGCATGAGTCAATCAAGTTCGGTTCCTCGGGGACAATCTGCTAAAACCCGGGTGGCGACTCCGAATCGATGAGAAATCCTCCGGAGGGGCGTCCACAGGCACCCAAACCCTACTGCTTTGGGCGCCCAGAGAACAACCAGAGGTGTGTTTTGTTCTTTGTGTAAGTGTAACGCCCCGATTTTCGGACACGTTAATTAAAACAAGAGATCTAAAAAGATTCATTTAATAAAAGGTTTTTCTTAATAAGCAGCGGAATAACATAAATAGAGTAGTACTTTAGTCTGATACAATAAGAAACAGTACTTGTCGGAAAGTTAAATTACATTTGTCCAACACAAAAGTAAGGTGATTACTGAGCCTTCTACAGTTCTAGCTTAAGGTTCCACTCCCCATAAGTTCCCTGATTGGCTGCAGGGTCTTGATACTCGTTGCAACGTCCTCCTCTTCCCTTTTTTGTAACTGGCATGAAAAGCTAGGGCACATAGCACCATGAGTTTTGACACTCAGTAGCTAACTCTTACCCACTAACTTTTACATTACAATTCATCAACAGTGCATAAATAAGTACCAAGCATCTAGTTTCCTTATCTTATTTTTAACTTAAGTGTTCTCATAGATTATAAACCTTAGGAACGTCTCTCCAATTCAAAACTGGTATACACAATTCCTAGTGGACTTTTCGGCTAGCGAGGCTCTGGTTCCGCTGACCCAATAATTGAGACCTTTTGGTTGACCAGGCTTTGGCTCCGCTAACCACAACTTAATTCCTGGTGGACTTTTCAGCTAGCGAGGCTCTGGTTCCGCTGACCCGAGAATTGGGACCTTTCGGCTGACCAGGCTTTGGCTCCACTGACCACACTCAATTCCTAGTGGACTTTTTGGCTAGCAAGGCTCTGGTTCTGCTGACTCGATAATTGGGACCTTTCGGTTGACCAGGCTTTGGCTCCGCTGACCACACTGATAAGCCCCCAAAAGTGTTAATAATAGGGCTTATCTCGCTCAATTTGATCACACACAAGCGCATTATGTTGCTTTAAACTATTGATTTCGCGCAAAGTTGCTTTTTGTTAGTTTCAGGTAAAAATGGATAAATAAGGCGTGTTTTGATGCCATTGTTAAACCAACGGATGCCCGAGCACCGGAGGCCACATGGCACCCTGCCACCAAGTTCCGGGAGACAAGGAATGAAGTTTTGAACAAGACTCGGGAAGCCTAGAGGTCATGATGACAAGCCGGAAGGTCAAGTGATCAAGACGAGTGAAATCCTCAGTTTTTTCATGTTCAACCGGTAGAGCACTTTTGTGTCAACCGGTAGAAGAGGCAGTCAAAATACAGTGAGTTCTTCAACCGGTAGAGCACTTTTATTTCTACCGGTATAAGCTGCACTTTTCTGCAACTTTTGAGCCCGATCAAGAAATATCTAGTGGCATATTTGTAATAACTTAGCACGACTTTTAGGGCCTTTATAAGGTCCCCAACCTCAGAATTTTAGGTTTAGACTTGTTTTTACCTTCTCTCTCTACCTCCCTTAGTTTGTACTTTAGATTTGCTCTACCTTCTCTCTAGGATTTGAAGCTCTTCCATTTAGTTTCAAGGTAATTCTTCTTCTTTAATGTTGTAGTACGTGTTGAGACCTTTATATAAATCTAGTTTGTTTCCGTTTTTATCGGTTAATTCGTTTTCTTGTGTTTCTAGCTATTTCCTTTGAAAACTCTTGTTCTTATTAGTTGTTTGATTAATTCTCAAGTGTTAATGTTGTAGGCAAACCTAGGATTAATCATAAAAATCAGTTTTCAGAGTTATTAAACATGTTTTTAGTTTTCTTCCAATTCATAGGCTTAATTTCTAGCATAATGTGTGAGTAGTTTTAATAGGCTTAGTCGTGGGGTGATTAACACTTCATGACTTGGGTTTAATCCGTTCATCTCGTGTATAAGGCATACGTCGCCTTTTTACCGAAAATTTGGGGTTTCACTTTTATGTACCAAAGAGTGGGTTTGTTAATCCTTTTGATCACCCGTAGCCAAGAGCTTGGCTACTTGGCACGTGTGATGCTTTGGGCGATGTCAACCCATCCGTTTGCAAAATGTACCGGAACTCCATAATCTTTGGTAAACACATTTTCTTGTAAATGGTTTTAAAATCTAAATCTTCCGTTCGGGGGCATTTAACGATGCCCCGAGCCGGTTATCAAGAGGGGATGGATTAACCCAAGTCACAGTAGTTAGATACCCCTAGACTTCGCCTTAGTTTAAATTTGTCGTTTTTAAATCTCCGAGTCATTCTCGAAGTCGAGAGAATTCCACCAATCAAACTCCAAAAGCCAAGTTTGCCGCTTTAAGGCTAAAATCATCATTCGTGAATCAACCTTCACGCTCAGTGCATTCAGTCTCTGTGGAATCGACCCGGTCTTACCGGTATCATGCTATCGCCGGCCTAAACCCTACGCTTGGGGAAGTAATATTGGAAATACAATCCAAGGGTGCAAGCATTCTCCTTACTTTCCGGTTTTCTTAACTTAGAAACGTCTATGTGATCTACTACGTAAGTACCAACCTAGAAACCTATTTGTCCAATCTAACAATATATCACCTCAAGTTTACAGTAAGTCAATAGAGAATAAAATTAGACCTCAATTAATAACATTCAACTAATTCACATATCACGAAATTTATCCTTTACCAAGCCTAATGGAATTTAACTTCAAGTTTATCAATTAAATCAACAGAGTACATCAAAACAAACATTAACCAATATGTTTTTATAACTGTTTCTTTACGTTTTTACAACTAATAACCATGAAATATATCTAACTTTACAGTAGCTACTAAGCTTTCAATATTCTTAACTTTAATTATGACAACAAAACAAATCACATTGGACATGAGTAATCAGTCAAACAACATAATCATGCACATCATCACTTGTTAAACAAATCAAATTTAACCATCATCAGGCCTTACGGCCATAATTGGTTTCGTGGGTTTCTCGACCCATTTTCATATTTTGGTTTCGTATCGTTCGGGCTCATTGCAAGCCCCAATATCAAGTCTAAGGCTATTAAATATACTTAGGGTTAATGGATAAGAGGTTTCTACCTTTGATCCAGACGAAAAGCTCGGTGGTGGAATCCGGTAGAGTTTTGGTTGACGATGAAAAATTCAATTTCAAACAGAAACTTTGAGCTATGCTACCGGGTTCAAACCTCAATCGTTTCATGTGATTCTTATATCTAAAACGAAGCTCTCAAAGTGCTCTACAATCTTCGTGAAGGAATCTAAACCCGAAATCAGCTTTAACAAGGAGAAAGAAATATGGCGATTCGTGAAAGGTCAGTGAGCTGCCTGGAAAATGTACTCAAAATTTTTACTGAATTTTGGATGGCTATAGCTCACTCAAAACTCTTCCGATATGGGTGATTCGTGTGTCGAAAACAAAGTTCTAGACGCCCTCTAAAACTTCTATGAAGAAACCTAATCCTAGAAATGACTATAACTATGAGTAAATTGACTGTAAAAATGGGTACGTGATATGGACGAAATGGAAATGGTGGTGGTGATCTCTCTCTTCTCTTTTTCTCTTCTTCTCCTTCTTTTCCAAAATCTCTCTCTCTTTCTCTGTCGAAAGTGGGAAGGGAAAATGATAATATAGGAGGGTAAGGGTTGTGTAAAATCCCATAGGATGTTGAGGTGTGGGAGGGTGGCAATTGTCTAGGGGTTAAAGGAAGGCCTTTGAGGGTGTTGTCTGATTTTTATTGGTTAGGGGAAAAGGTAGGCTAAATATGGTTAGACATGGAGAGATGGGTGAGGGTGATTGAAGTGTGAATTAATGTGCATGGGGTTTGAGTTTGGTTGGTATACAAGTGTAGTTGGGCAATATAGTTAACAGAATGGAGTTATGTATATACATCCATATATGCAAACAAGTGTATAACAATAATATAAGAAAGCATTAGGACATGTTAAAATAGATAGTAGTCTAAAAATTTTCAATACACATTATCAAATTTTTGATAAAATAATTTTATCCGAAAAAAATAGGCCGAAAATCCGGGTCGTTACAGTAAGGGTGTTTGAGTTATTTTGGGTCCTTATACACTGTTTTGTCATGTTTACTTGTTATTCATCGTGTCATTCTTCATCATCATACATTCACAACACGTATCCCACGGCCTCCACTATGTTGCTATGGTTCCATTTATGTGCTCTCATTTTGTTTTGTGGATAAAGTTTATTAAAACAATGTTTTTATAACTCTCTTGAGTATGGGTGTCCAGATTATAGTCCGGGTGCAGTTTGTGAGATGCTTGTGAGCTTGTTTTGGGGTCTATTTGAGTTGTTTGATTATATTTCTGAGCATTTTAGTGAGAAGAACATTGTCATTATGCATTCATAACACATAGCACATGCATCCACGATTTCCATTTCGATTTTGTGAATGCATCATTTACATGCTTCTGTATGATTTTGTGAATAAAGCTTGTTTAAACGATGTTTTTGAGATCCCTTGAATATTTAGTAGAGACCGACGATTATGTTGGGCGAGAGAGGTACCTTAAAATCTTCCCCCCTCGTAACTTAGCTCCCGAACCCAAGAAATCATGGTTACAACGGGTCAGTAAAACCTTTTTCAAATCAAGGGAAAAAAAGTCATTTTCAAACTGGTTTCTCGGGTACGGTCCTTAAAATCGATCGGGTGGCGACTCCATCAATCAAAACCGTTTTCTTAAACTCTTGAGATTTTGCGAGGTGTCCACAGTATTTTGGAATGAGTAGGAGAATCTCCATGGGTGCAATATTTCATTAAACTCTCCTTGCTTAGGTTTGTATGGGGCTATAACACACATATACGCTTAGATTTGACTATGAGGCGTGCCAATTAATTATTGATGAAAAAACTCTAAAATGAGACATGACAATTGCTAAGTTTGGATCTTGACTTGCCATGACAAAGGAAACTAAAATGCAAATAGATTAAATCATGCGTCCTCATTTTATCTCAGTAATGTAATTAATTTGTTGTAACTTACTATAAGTATTTGTTTTCTATTAGTTTTGCATAAGGCATGGCATGTTTGGAAAAAGAGACATGAATATAGCACGGCTTATTTGGAAAATGGAAATAGAACATTTTACCATTTTTTATGTTGTGAATAAGGGTAAAAATGGAAATGGGTGTTTTCAATCTAATCATATCCTATGTAAAACAAACATGTTACATAACAATCCTATCTTTTAATCCGTCTGGTGTAAAACAAATATGCAAATTACTAATCTCACTTCATTACCAATCTTATCCTAGCCTCACCTCACCTCATTACCAATCTCCATAACGGGTATCAAACGAACCCTGCATCCTAACTTGAATCACCCCACTCAGGCAATCACCCCACTTCTAAATGCTCAAGGCCACGCATGAATTACCATTGTAAACTTTTATTTTTATGAATATTTTGTTATTTCTATACTCTTGGAGTTTAATAGTACTAGTTCCAATTGAAGATAGTATTAGTACTCTAAATTTATTATTGGATTCTTGCCTTTGAAGTTTTGATCAATTATGAGCATTTGATAATTAAAACTTAGACCTATACTTTATAAACACCATATTTGTGAAAAGCCTATAATGAATTACAAATTCTATAAAGAGCAAAAATTAGTGATGAAATTTTTTTTTTTTATTAAGTACTCTAGTTATATGTAATATTTTTTGAGTCTAATAAATAGCTGAGGGTACTATTCTTACTTAAAATGGAAAACTATTAATGTGTGATATATAAGAAATTTCTACTTGTAGTATGTTGGAAAAACAGTATATATTTAGAATAATGCTACATGTACAACCATTTCGGCTCCAACCATTTACAACCCCCTCACATATGTGTGGGGCCCACACACAATTATGGGTGTAGGCCCCACGTGTATATGAGGGTGTTGTAAATGGTTGGAGCCGAAATGGTTATAGAAGAAGCATTTTTGTATAGTTTACGATTTCTACTAAAATTACACTTGAACCCTAGAGTTTATAAAAATTACTTTAAGTCACTAGACTTTACTAAATACATACAAACCCTAAAGTTTTAAATTACTATTATGTCCTAAAAGATTTCCTAATTAGTACTTAAACCCCATTTTGTGATTACACTAGGAACCGTAATATTTTACCCGAAACCCTAAGTCTTATATAATACGAAAGTTTTAGACGATTCACAAATATAATACTTGAACCCTCAAAGAATGAAAAGTCACTAAAATGGACCTATGTGCTAAAATACCATGAACCCAAAAGTCACAAGGACCAATCCGAACAATTTATACGAGTGGAATTATTGTTTTCCCTTTGCTCTATTAATACTATGTTGTAAATATCGATTTGATTGTGGATTGTTTGAAGGGATAGTAGAATCACCGGGGATGGGTTGTACACACATAGAAGATCACATGTACATTGTTAAATTGAGTGCATGTTATTTAGGGGACCTTTTATGAATTGAGTTACATTATAAGGGCGGTTGGTGGTAATGTTGGTATACACTATTATACTTAATATATTGTATAATAATTGTACTGTTGTACTTGAAGTACCGAATTATGCTTGCGTTATGCTATTTAATGTATAGAATTATAGTTGCATCGGCACACTGGTACTCGATATACAGAATTATAGTTGTACTATGGTATAATATACTAAATTATAGTTGCACTATGTTATTCATTGTACTGAATTATAATTGTGTTTCTATGGGTCACGATGTTCATTGTGGTTCAGTTTCGTTCTGATGAACCTAATTAAGTAGAATTATGTGGGTGGTCTAGTTCAGTGGTTAAAATTGGAGGAAGTTTCCTGATAGAATAGATTTTGAAAAAAAAAACACATATAAGAAAAGCTTGATAATGAAATCAACTTACTTGTTCCTTAATTCTGCACTTCCTTATTATGACTGCTAATTGCTTGTATAAGGGTTAACGGGTAGGAGTATATTTGCTTATGGTATTCACATAGTACTGAAGATAGAACAAAAGGACAAGATTAAGCCGAAGGCGAAGCCTCTTAGAGGATAAAGCTTATTTTTTTAAATTCGATTTTAAGTTGCAATCTTGATTAGAAACTCCATCTATTTTGTCAAGTTGATGTCATGTAGTCAAATTAAGCTTCCGCTCTTATTTAAAGTAAATTGAAATTTGACTTATGACATCATTCTAGAAAATATTTTACTAACGTGTCCGAAAATCGAGACGTTACAATATTATCTACAAAATGAGCTCTAGATCTCTATGTTATTTGTTTTACATCATTTAAACAATCAATATACCAATAAATCGCATTGTAATCAATAATCATGTATAAATAGTTCAGTGGTTAAAATTGGAGAAAGTTTTCTGACGGAAGAGATTTTGAAAAAAAAAACACATATAAGAAAAGGTAGATAATGAATCAACTTGTTCCTTACTTCTGCACTTCCTTATTATGACTGTTAATTGCTTGTATTATAAGGGTTTGTTTGGTGGATTCGGGGATCCCGTAGCACGCCTCTGCACTACGGGGTTGTAGGGTGGCAAAAACTATGTCATTTGGGTGTGCAAAGGTTTAGAATCACATCATTTTCTCTCATTTGGGATTATGTCAAGTTTAACATTAATATTTTTTTTGTGGGATTTTAAAAATCTAGAAAATTGTTTGTGACTTTAAATTTGTACATGACAACATTAGCTAATTAAATTCATCTATTTTGTAGAAGTACTAGTTTTTACAAAGTATCTTTAGGCACAGACATTTTGTAGACACCCCAATTTGAGCCTACGAAAATCCATAACATTCTCGATGATGAGAATGGACTTATAAACACGTTTTAGGGCTTAAAAGGGATGATTGAAATATAACCAAAACCTACCAAAACACTTCCAAATCAAAAACCAAAAGAAACTGTCGAACCCATTCCATGCACCTAAAGCATACTTGCATGTGCCTGAAGCACCCTCCTTCAGTCACCTAAACCTTCCTCATGCACCTGAAGCGTTCCCTTCAAGGGCCTGAACCATCCTTAAGGCATCTGAAGCACCCCTTCAAGCGCCTGAAGGGGCCTTTTGGGTGCCTAAAGGGCTTCTTTCGGCGCCTGGAGCTCTTTTTCCAGAATTTCAAAATTTAGGCGGGAATATCTTAGGTGTAATGATTATGATTCGATAGTGGCCATTTTTGTAGATTATCATCAGGAGGGGGCAGTTTAGCCTAAAGTGATCCCTAAAATGACCTCTAACTTACCTAAACCACCCTTTGGAGCTCTATATAAACCCTCACACCCCTCCTTTGAAGGGGGTCCACCATAATCTGAAGAAAAGCCCCCAAGTTAGTCACTTCTCTCTCAAAGATACCACTAAAATCAGCTAAACATCACCTCCAATCCACCCATCTTCCACCTAAGACCCATTGCACTCTCAAGTTCTACTATTTTTCTCTCAAGAAACCACCCAAAACCAGTCTCTAATAGCATCCAAACCACCAACCATCCATCCAAAACCCATTTCCATTGCCCAATCATCCACTTTAAAGCTCTAAACGGTAGTAAACCTACCTAATCGGTGTTGGAAAGTCCTTGTTGAGGGAAGTCAGTAAGTCCATGTTGGTTCTCAATACCAATAATGGGCTTACAATGACGTAAACATATCAAGAGAGCATTTTTGCTTGACACCTGAAGCAGCGGCTTCAGGCTCCATTCACTTTCTTCTCTTTTTGTCCTAAAATACTTTATTTTGGTCTATAACTATGTTAGTCATGTTTTACATTTCAAAAACAAATTGGATTCCTTCTGTTTCCCACTTCAAAAGGTGAAAAATCATGTTTTTAAGGAAGTAAATGGCCATTTATGGGACTAAAACCATTCACTTATCTCAAAATCCCTATTAAAGGTCATTTTCTTTGCATGAATGAGTTGGAAAGTCTCTGTTTTGCTTTTTGAATGAATGAAAAGCATGTTTTATAAGGTATAAATGGTGTTTTATGGTGCAAATGAGTCACAAATCAATGTGTTAAAGTTTGATTCCCACACAACAGTTAGTTAACACCAATTTCCTATCAATAACAAAAGCAAAATAGAGACAAAGAAAGGTTTTGAGCAAGCACCTGAAGCAGTGGCTTTAGGCACTTGAAGCAGCAGCTTAAGGCGCCTAGTGCCCCCCTTAGGCGCCTGAAGCTCAACCCAGACGCATGAAGCATCCCTTCAAGTTCTTGTAGGAAAACAGGAGGATCATATCTAATTTTACAGAAAGGGTTCCTAAAAGCTTGTTGTTCCACTGTTTTTACAGTTTGCAGTTGCTGCTACCATTGTTCATGTCATTCTATCATCATGTTATATCATCTACACGATCACAACCTTCATATGATTAATCATGATAATCTTTGCATACTTGTTTCCTTTACCTTGTTTACGTGGTTTGAATTTATGAAATGAATGTTTTCAAAAAAATCCCTTAAGTACTTAGTAGAGACCGGTTTCCATAACTGGGCGAGGGGGGTGCCTTAAAAACCTTCCCTCGTAACTTAGCTCTCGAACCCGAAAAATCCTGGTAACGATGTGCGGGTAAAATCTTTTTCCAAAACAAGGGCAAAAGAGTCATTTCTTTAAAACCGGTTTCTCGGGTATGGTCCATAAACCCGGGTGGCGACTCCAAAATCAAAATCATATTTTCAAACCCTTTTAGAACTCGATCGATTTTTCCCTGGTGTCCACACATTCATATTATTGTAGATGTGTTTTAGTGAGAAGCCCTCTAAATATAACAAGTGGCATGATTTAGAATTTCTATACACAATTGGCAATTTGCACATCTTGACTCTTATTCTTATACACTGTAACCCCTTCTTATCTCAAACGGGCATTAGTTCTACAAAACCTAAGGCAATTAAGAAGTTTAAAAATGTGTTTAATTGTGGACTTTTTGTTTTGAGAACTAGGTTTTAGGGCGAAAAACTTCTACTCCTAAAATAAAAAAACAAACCAACCACAATCTAAAATAAGTGACTTTTATGTTCACGTATAGAAGAAATCAAAAATCAAATTTGATTTTGAAGAAAATAAATTCCCACTTAAAAATGCTCACATTTTGGAATTCAACAAATAAACTAGGCTAAAATGACGTAGTTTTGAGGGATTAAGTAGTGGTGTTCTCTTTGCACACCCAAAACGATGTAGTTTTGGTCACCCTACAACCCCTAGTGCAGAGGCGCACTACAGGATCCCCGGATCCGTGTTTGGTTGAATGGAATAAACTTTGGAATGAAATTATTATTCCGATGGAATACCTATTCCTGTGTTTGGTTCATGAATAAATGAAGGAATGTGTATTCCAAAAGGAATAACTATTCACCCAAATAAGAGAATATCTATTCCATTAAAAAAGTCGGGAATTGTAATTCTATTCCTTGCCTCATTCTATACCTCACCACCTACATATTCCATCTTTCCTCTCTCGCTAAACCTGTCCACATCCCCGACTCAACTACTTGGTGTATTTATTTTAATCTGCTTCCAACTTAGTATGATACTGTGGCTTTTGCTATTAGAAAAGTGCATTTTGGTAGTTGTTGTATCCATGCTCATCTCTTTTTTTTATCTGAATGACTGGCTATTTATAATACAACTATCAATTGAAATGTGATTCTAGCTTACCAAACGCATGAGTTGGAATGAGAATTCCATTCTTATTTCTTGCTATGAATTCCCAGCCACAGCTAAACATGGGAATGAGAATAATGATTCCAATCTCATTTCCTCCAATTCTATTCCATTCTTAATTCCATTCCAATGCGCATTCCATTCCATCCAATTAAACGCAACCTAAGGGTTAACGGGTAGGAGTATATTTACTTATGGTATTCGCATAGTACTGAAGACAGAACAGAAGGACAAGATGAAGCCGATGGCGTAGCCTCTTGGAGGATAAAGTTTATTTATTTTTAAATTCGATTTTAAGTTGCAATCTTGATTAGAAACTCCATCTATTTTGTCAAGTTGATGTCATGTAATCAAATTAAGCTTTATAGTAAATTAACTTTTGACTTATGACATCATTCTAGAAAATATTCTACTAACTGTGTCCGAAAATCGGGATGTTACAATATTATCTACAAAGTGAGCTCAAGATCTCTATGTTATTTGCTTTATGTCATTTAAACAATCAATATATCAATAAATCGCATTGTAATCTTATATAAATAGTCCTTAAATAGCCTAGAGAATTGCCAAAAGTTTTGTTTCACTTTGATTTGAATAATAAAAAGCACCAGCAAAGCGACCAACCAAAAAGCCATCCGAACGAGGTACCATTAAACCCTCCCTCACTCTAAAGATTGTTTTCTTCCTACTCCCGATCTACAAAAGATAATATTCATCATATTGTAATCAGTGTTTGAGCGGTAAAATTAAGACTTGATCACAAAACGATGGGAGATTTCCATATGCATAGTATTTTTCAATTATTGTTTTGACATTGCATCCAGAAAAGATACCTTGTTAAACCAAACACTCCCTTGCCATAGCTTAGACGGTAGAAGCAACAAAACACTCATTTGCAAACATCATATGGTTCCTACTATTTTTTTTTAATAGCATAATGAATCGCAAAGAAAACAGAACAATAACTGTGTGGTTTCTGTTCATTCTTAGATCAGACCTCTCCTGTGGGTCTTTCAAATTTGGAAGGCTTAAACGAGCAAGTTAGAACATGCTCCAAGGAGGGAAGCACAGAGTTGAGTGGAAGAAGATGGCATACCTCATTAAGGTTTATCACTATGCTATTTATAGTAGTGTCTTGTCTTGGAGGCCATGGTATCACGTGCCAACCTCGTGACGAATGACGTCAACTACAACCACTAGGTCCACCAGTCGACAGTCAGTTTCCGAGAACCACCTTCTGATCAAAAGCTACACATGATGACCTACAGGCGCAGGATGGGCAATCGCGCCAAGGGTCAAGATTGGAATGGTGCTGCTGCGTTACAGGACCGTAGAATTGAAGAATACCACACGCACGGTACACTCCACGTACGGTCACGCCACATGGCGAAACCAGATAGGTGCCATTGAGCCTGACCGTACCATGTACAATCGTCAAGCAGTGAAATATAGTATGCTGCACGTTTAGGCGATATGGCAGAACCAAGTTGGTGCCACGTGGCCGAACCAAATCATCGTCATACCGAATTGCCTCAGCCCCTGATCATATGATCGTGACCCGACCTGACTGTACTGTGACCGGCGCAATTGGCTGTCAGGTTGGGGCCATCTTGGCCGTCCAAATCGCAGACCTGCAGTTCGGGCCACTACAGTAACCCATCCAAGTTGTCTCACTTTCCAGAGACAGCATCCAATCCAAGATCCGTTGTTGAAAGGTGCGGTCGCTTTGCCTGATCGATCAAATACATTATTGTGTTTACTTGAAGTGTGCCGAAAGGGTCCATAAATTCATTGTGGGACTACCAAATGGCAGCTAGGAGAAACACTTAATCCAAATACTCCCTTTACCACAATTTAATAGAAACATTAATAGTCTCTTTCAGAAAAAGCTAAGATTCCAGATCAAGATTGAGTTGTCCTTTGGATTATTCGTCTTGATTATGCTAACGCAAAGGAGAGGTTACGAGCATAAACTGCAACAATACCTTCATTAATGGTTACGCGCGCTCACAGAAAAAATAGTGAGCTGGACTTTTCAATTATAGAGGTCTATAAATTCTTCAGAAGAAAGAAAAAAAAAAAAAAAAGCAGAAACACCACAAAAGTTCACGTTGATCAAAATAGCAGCTTTCCTGCATAATCCCTGTCCACCCAAGTAACCAAAAAGATCTGACTCTTCCGTCATTGTCCTTTCATTTTGATGAACCAGCCTTTGCAAGCTTAGGCTTCCATATTCGCCACCCCAACCACCGGTTTCTCTAGATTGTCGAGTCTTCTCTTAAAATCTTGTCTGAGAGTTCTCCGCTTGGAATTTTTTGGGAAGACTCTTTAAAAGGGATTCGAGACTTCTCAACAACCCGATTCACCATTTCCAAGACTTCACTCATTTTGGGACGCAGTTTTGGGTGACGAACCAGGCAGCGGTTGGCAATGGCCGCGAGCTTTTGGGCTGACTTGAGCGAGTACCTCCCGTTGAGCCGAGGATCCAAAATCAGTTCGAATTTCTTTACGTCCGAGAGGTGGGTCCGAACCCATTCCAAGAGTTTTTGCTCGTTCTTTGGTCGGTTTAGGTCCACCGGACGCCTACCCGTGATAAGTTCATAGAGGAAGACTCCGTAGCTCCAGACGTCACTCTTGGCTGTGAGGCGCCCAGTTTGGATGTATTCTGGAGCCGCGTATCCAACAGTTCCCACAACCTGTTTGGATCTTAGAATCGTCAATTTTGTAATCCAAAATCCTATATTGTGCATACAAGCGATTATCACAGTAGTTTTGCATAATCACTAGAGAATAGAGATAGAAGGAATTACAAGACGAAACAAAAAACACTTAAGAGTGTTTGGGGGGGGGGGGGGGGGGGGGGGGGGTGCGATTTTTTCGGTTTCTTCCTAATGGTTTTCAGGCTATTCATCAGGAAACTAGAAGCTCTAACAAGCCTGTAAACTTGCATATTGGCAGTGAGCAGCTAGTTTTATCAACTCTAATCACATTTTTCTATTGGAAATAGAAGTCTTGATTTACAGTGATCAAACCTGCCTTAACAAAAAAGTGTATCCTAAGGGTAACCATAAAAAGTATATTCAGTATGTTTTATCAATCAAAGATAATATTACAGTTTCAGAATGAGAATATTGTTAAAGATTCTTACTTGATTAAAAGATAAAATTCTGTAGGGATCGTGGGATAGAACTAAATGATTAAGTTGCTCCTACATACCGCTGTCGAGATGTGGCTTACTCCATCGGCAGGGCCTAGCCGAGCCAACCCAAAATCGGAAAGTTTTGCATGCCATTCGTCATCCAAAAGGATATTTGAAGATTTGAAATCTCTGAAGATAATCTGTGCCAATGCAAAACAGTACTGTCCTTAGCAAAATGCTCAGGAGGAATTTATGCAATCACAGAACAAGCCAAGGTCATTGCTTCTTTACAGGGCCATCAATCTTCACGCAATATGTATGTTTTCAAAATTGACTTCACAAAACGGGAAAATCTTTCACAAGTGAAGTCCAACCTCCTCTTTCAATTTCCGCAATAGCATGGAAGTAATCAGTGTTTTAGTTCAATGTGATACATAAAGTGGTAAAAAAAATCAGGTGAAGCACCCTTTAACTTGCTTCTTCCATCTTCACGGAAACAGAATTAAAGCAAAAGAATGAAGACTAAATAAATGTCGAAGGATTTTGTTTGCTGAGGGAGTTTTGTAGCTTGATTCCGTTATAGTGGCCATCTACTCAACTCTTGCTACTCTGCCGTACATCATTATACGTGGGGATACAATGCAAAAGGAAGGGAAGAAAATAAGAATCTTCACGTGCATATTTCATTAGTGAATCGCCTTGATTCTAGTTGTTAAAGCATCCAACTCAAAACCAATTGCTATGAGTGGAGAGGCCGCCCAGGCTAATATCCTAGTTTCGGAGGTTGTAATTTCCCAATGTGGGACAAGATCTAACACCAATTATACATGGATAATGATGACCTTGATTCCAGCTTTCTGATTACCATCTGTATGTTGCACATTGATATGACAACGAACGTGTCTGAATCAAACAAAAACAGTAGTCACAGACTCATGAGAAGGACAAAGGGTACCTGAAAATCCATTCCTTCATGGAGGTATACTAAGCCACGAGCAGCATCCTGGGCAATTTTAAGCCTTGTAATCCATGGAAGAGGTGCCTGAAATTGACTTAAATGATCTTGCACACTCCTGTTGGCCATGTATTCATAGACCAAAAGCCGTTGCATCCCTCTTTCGTCATCCTCAGCACAATAGCCTACAAGTTTGACAAGATTCTGATGTTCAACAATCCCCAGGACATTTACTTCTGTGACCCATTCCTTATGCCCCTGTGAAAAAAACCATGGAGATTTAACAAAAGAAACAAAATTAGCACAAAGTATACTCAAGTACAAAGAAGATAATATCATGCCATGTGAAATAAGATTGCAGGCACATAATTGAAAATTGACAGATAACAAGATAACCATGAGATCAATTACGGTTTCCCTAGATGTATATATTGAAGGCCTCAAGAAGATCCTTGGCACTAGGACTTAGAAAAGAACAATGATACATACACTCCCTCCCAACCACTCCCTACCACTCCCCCTCTCACATGTGGTGGGACCCATCACATGTGGGACCCATGGTGGGACCTACCACATGTGAGAGGGGGAGTGGTAGGGAGTGGTTGGGAAGGGAGTGTATCTATCATTTTTGCTTAGAAAAACCTATGCTACAAACTTTTGTTGCCATCTGCCAAAAAGTATTCAACTCACAAAGAGATGAAACTACAAAAAGTACCAGACCTACCAAGTTCTAGGAGATATTAAGAAGCGAAGAGCATCTCCAACCCACTACACAAATCATGGCTGTTAGCAATAATAACAAGCCAAACCCAATTTTAGACCTCCAATGCATTCTTCAAAGGGATAGGTAAAACGTATTTTATACATCTCACCAGCTAAATGTAGCCAGCCTACAATGGCTAAGCAAATAGGGTGGTTTTATACATCCAACCATTTTTTTTCTTTTAACCCAACCATGTGACAATTTCTAGAAGTTAAAACAATATTTTTAATAATTATAACAAAATTGTGACATTCTCCCTTGAATTGCTATAATAATTTGTTGACAATTACAAGTGCATAATCTCCAAATGTTCACACGGCAAACATGAAGAATATATGATCTTTTTAATTGTGGAAGAAGCAATTTTCTTTTTAAAGTTTGACAAGTTAGTTTTGATTAATATGAAGAATAGATGCGGTAAGAAGTAGATATGGTAAGATAAAGGATGCCCATTTTTGTACTTCTGACTAGACATAATGCCTAGTAATGTTTTTTTTTTGGGTAATTAAATGCCTAGTAATGTTGAGGTTGCTATAGGCACCATTTCCTAAAAGTAACAACTCCTCTTCTTAAGATCTCGAGACTGCTAAATCAACTAAAGTATATGGATCATTAGTAAGATGTCTCTTGCCAAATGAAATGAAGTAATTCGTTTGGATACTAGTTAATAAATGCTCCCACTAAAATATGAATTTAACATGATAGCAATATGTTGATATCACCAGATTAATAGTTTTAGTGGGGCACAATGTCAAGTTTTTCTTCTGATTAGAATTCCCGCCTTTTTGCAGCTATAACTGTTAAAGCAACAAGAAAAGCATTTGCCTATTACAAATACAGAGGCGAGACCCACAAGGGTCATATGCTAACTTGGGAATTGCAATTGTACAATTGGGAGGACAAGAAATAACGCTCCCTCATACGTGCAACCCTAACCAGCATGGAGAGAGGTAGACAAGAATTAGAGGTCATAGTCTGAGGAATATTAAAGTGCACCTATGCAGGAACAACGGGGAATCAAATTAAGTCTTACCCCAAGCTCCAGTAACCTAGATGTGATCCCATGTTAAAGCATCCAATTCAATACCAATTGGATACGAGTAAAAAGGCAAACAAAGTTCATCCTTTATATACAACTTGGGAGGTGCTATTACACATATGTTAGCCAAGCTCTACCAATCACCATTTTCCATTTTTAGCTGACATGGTTCTCTCACCATCTACATATTACATCTATCAATAGTTCGAAAACGTCATATATGCAAAGTCTACTTCATTCTTTGGTTAGACCTAACTCACAAAGCTCTTCACCATGTTCGGTTGAGTTCCTTAGACCCAGTTTTCACTTTAGTGTCGTGGGCCCCTCTTGTCATATCCTCCATTTTCTCTCTCATCTCAATTTCAAGAAATACTATTATAGTGCATATCTTGTGCGAGATGGGTCCGTGGAGCCCACTTCGAAGAGCCACACAAATGATCCAAGCCGTTCATTAATTTTTAAAATAATTTTTTGAGTCACTCCGAAAAAATCAGGTCATTCGAAAGACTATAATGATCCATCTTCTAATTATTCGTTCACAATTTAGGATACTGAATTCTGACTGAAGTTTGAAAGAAAGTTAGACAACTCGATCAAGTACTTAAAGTTATACGATTGACCTTATTTTTTTTTGGATGACTCAAAAAATAATTTTAGAAGTATTAGATGGTTTGAATCATTTGTGTGGGTCTTCGAAGTGGGCCCCACAAACCCATCTCGCACAAGCTATACACTATAGCAGTATTTCTTGAAATTGAGATGAGAAAGAAAATGTAGGACTTGACAAGGGGAGCCCATGGCACTAAAGTGAAAACCGGGGTCCAGGGAACTCAATCAAACATGGCCCTTGAACCTAATTGGCGCTCTTCCTATGGTCAAACAAATATTTTTAGAAAGCAGTTAACAACCATTGCAGTTTAATTCGATAGCAAGAGAAAGAAACCTTGCCTGCAATCCTCTAGTGCCAAGTTGTTTGACAGCAATATCAATCTTTTTGTTTGAAGCCTCTGTATCTCGCATCACGCCCCTGTATACACAACCAAACCCACCTTCTCCAACCATAAGAGAGCGGCTAAAATTTCTTGTGGCCGTCTTCAGTTCATCGAATGTGAATTCTCTGAGGGTGCTTTGTCTTCGGGAGATACTTGTGAATGAGATCCTTGTAAATGATTCGGTGCTTACATAAGAGACATTCTGGGAGTTAAATCCAGATCCAGATTTTCTCACATCTCGATCAGTTGATGCAGAAGGGGAGGAGCAAACTGAGATAGACTTAACAGTACTCTTTGGCACATCAGTTTCATGCAAGCATGAGAAACACTTCATAGCCCCCACAACGCCAATCACTAAACTGCACAGTAAACGCCATAGAACTATGAAAGTAAGACATATACCGTACATTGACAAGACTCCCCTACAAAGCACTAAACTGACAGTACAAGCAGCTCTTAATTACAAAGACACAAAGGAAGACCTACAAAATAAAGTAAAAATAAACCAACTATATACATTACCAATTTGCAGGGAAAGTGAGAGACCAGGCAAATTAAAAAAAAGGCTACAAGTGATGATCCAAACTAAATAAGAGATGAAGTTACGAGCCTGATTCTCCCCAGAAAAATGTGAAGTAACAACAGAAAAATGAAGGAACAATAGAAATAGTATAATGGCACCAAATGAAAAATGTTTCCTTGAGGCATTTCTCCAGTCCGGTCTAAAAGATTTTGTGTATTCGTTAGGACTTGGGAGTTAGGACTTAGGAGTTAGGACTACGAGATTAGTGTTACAGCAGGCACCCATTCAATCCGCGAGTCACAGAAAAAGGACGCAAAGAAAGAATTACCGAAAGGCATTAGAGCAGTCTTAACTCTTAAGGGATAAAGGGCTCCCTTCCAACAAATGAGAGCTAACCAATATAACAGCAGAAACTGAAATAGCTACTTGGATTGATTGCCATATAGTTCAGACTTATGATTCCAAGGGTTATAGGCATTCACTGTTACATCAATCCTGAAAGTTCTAAGGAATTGATAAATCATATTAAAGATTATGCCCATTAAAGGTTATTCACACAAAGGCACAAAGTAATGAATCATAATTCCAAAACTCACTACTAAAACTCAAGTATCACATCCTTCTTTTAAAATTGAAACTTACTAGAACAACCAGAGTTCAAAAATGAAATTCAAAAAATCACCACAAGTTCATGAGTCAATCAAGGGAGCTTCAGGGACCCCAATCCTATGTTTGGGTGCATTATATCTTCTTAAAACAAAAGGGCATAGTCATAATATCTAAATTACAGAAACGACCAAGCTATTATTCCAGATAGAAAGACCAAGAAACTGGTCAATAAATACAGCTTAAAGATAGTGGACTGAAGTAAATTAACCCAATACAATACAAGACCTTCAAAGCAGTTGGAAGAGTTCAATTTTTCTAACCATAAATTATTAACCCAAATGATCAAAAAGAAGAGGAAAGAAGAAGGTATTTACATCCTGTAATAATGTCAGTAAAATGAGATGAAGAATCTTGAGAGTGCTATTAGCCATCAGAAAACCCCATTTTGATGGGTTTAAAGAGAAACCCAGATTCAAGAAGGGCGGGTTGAGGGAGAAGGGGGGAATCTAATTGGGCAACGAGCAATCCATGATGTAAGCGAGAAGTCAATGCTAGGCAGCTGTAATTTAGCTCACCAACTACAATACCCATTTGAAAAAGAGACGGCAAGAGAGAGAGAGAGAGAGAGAGTTGAAGAGATCCAGCGAATTGTATGATTGAAAAGGAGAGAGAGTTCGTGAAGGAGACGGGAATGCTCTATCCAATCGAGGATGATGATGAGAGAGACTACAGAGGGGGGCGATAGAAGAATTTCCTAAATACAGTCAGTATTACACTAATACAATACCTATTACTCTAAGTGATTTTTAATCTTATCAAAAAAATTAGGGAAAATGACCAAAACATGGTCCTTGGGGCAAAAAATGACTATAAGATGGTCATGGTTTGGGAAATGACCAAAGCATGGCAAGAGAAATTAATATTACCCATACATGGTAATTTATACCTGCAATGCCCAAAATACCCTCTGTAATTTCCCCCTCCAAAATTAAACCCAACTATCCCGTATTTCCTTCCCCCAAAAGGAGACATCGATGAACCAGAAGAAGACGATCGAAGAAGAACTCCGTACCCACTCGATTCCGACACCCGACCTCGATTCCGATACCCGACACGACCCCGTCTCCAGAGTCCCGACGCCATACCCACCCCAAGGTCTCTCTCTCTCTCTCTCCGCCTATGATACAAAAAAATTAGGGCTTTTCTCATTCTAGCTTGAAGAATCTCTCATTTTTTTCTGCTATACATTTGGGTACCATATCAGATGGTGAGCTTGGTATTCTATAAAGCTTGGTATTCTATAACTCTTCTGCCACATCCAATGATTATCTTCCTTGGCATATACTGCTCAGTTTTACGAATTTTAGTACCTCTCTACTTCCTCTGAATCACTAATGGACTTCTGCTAGCACTCACTTTCCAAATTAAGTCTTCAATTGTATTTTAGGTTCTTAGTTCTTGTCATTTCATGTTGTCACATGGTTACTTGCTACAGAATTTTGACAATGTCTCCTTTAAATACAGCATAAAAGCTGTTGATTTGAATGTTTTCCTGTTCGTTGAGTATCTCAGACTTCTTATATGTGCTTTTTTTGCTAAGTTTTCATTTAACTTTGGGAGTTGGGATAAGCATTTTTGTTTGAGAAATCCAATTCCAGCCTTCTTGGTATTTTTGGTGATGAGCCTGATGGAAGTTTTAGTTTTGGGAAACTTCTGTCTTGTGTACCTGTCATCAATTTAATATTAGCTTTGTATCTGCTTTAATCTCCATGCCAGTTGAAATGTGTTCACTTCAAATCTTCCATTGCCATATAGGAATCTTTTTGAAAGAACATCTCCATCCTCTTGTGAGGTATTAATGTTCGAAGGAAATATTTTTTCTACTACCCCTAGTGTATTAGCCTGTACCATGACAACATCACTCTTCCTAATCGACGCATCGGCTGATCTACAATAGACTTGTCCAAACCACCTTTATCTATTTTCTCTCATCTTATCTTCTATAGGTGCTACACTACCATTGCGCGAAAGTTTGCGTTTCTAATTTATCTCGCAAATTCTCATCTCAAATTTGTATTTCCATCCCACTCTCAACATTCTTATTTCATCTATACTCATCATACTCTCATCTCAAAATCGCGTTCCCACATTGAGTAGATTCCACTTTGGAAACTAATTTTTTGAATTAAATGACAATAGATCTATGATTGGGATCATGGACTCGTGTTTCGAGGTGTGGAACTGAATCCTAAATCTGGTTGTAGGGGTGTATTTGCATGTTTGCAGGTACATTTCATAAGCAGACAAGAGAGGACACTAAGAAAGCATGTGGATTGCCTTTTGATATTTTTTTTGTTTGTCCCTTGTGCAGCGTGCCCCAATGCAAGCTCAAGGTGGGAAAGTTTCAACGGGACGTGAGGGCGTCACCTTTCAGGCTACAACTCAACGTCGCTTCTTATAGTGATGATGATGCTAGCAATGATGACAATATGCCATAGGAGAGCAGCATGGGTGAGAATGATGAGGACGAGGACACAAGAAAGAGGAGGATGATGAGATACGTAGCCTCTGGCCAAGAAAAACCAAACAGCAATGCTAGACACTTAGGCGACTTCTCTTCTTCTTTTTTTTTTTTTTTTGTACGGAGCTACACTAAATGTTACATATGTTGATCCTTAGGTCGTTTGTACTCTTTCTGGACATATGTAAAACTTGGATTCAGAATTTGTCTTCTTCAAATAGTGAATGCCGTTAATATCCCTTCTTTTTATTTTAATTGTAATGGATACTTGATATGATATGAGCATGACTCGGCGTGAGTCCAAATTATATGAATTGTGTTTCTTGTTGATGTTGACTATCTGATGAGACACTGAGACGTCGGGCTAGGCAAAAAAATAGGAGAGATGCTGTCAAATTTTTTCTAGAACAACATACTTTTTAAGATCATAGGATACGTACACAATACGGCTAGTCGGCCATAAAAGCATAATGAAGAGGCATCATGTTCAAATAAAAAAATTCGAGAAAAATTATGGTTCATTTGATCCAAGTCAAACTTTCTGGAAAGAGACTCTTAGGCTCGCACCCTGTGGTCATTTACATCACACCTGGCATATAGTTCAAACTTTCTGGAGAGATATTCTCAGCATTGCACCGTGTGTCCATTACATTCCACCATGCATGACGTTGTGTTGCACTCCCAATCAAAAGCATTGCACCCATGTTAGTCCAGATGGGGTTACCAATGTATGGTCAAATCAAACTTTCTGGAAAGAGATTCTCAGCACGGCACCGTGTTTCCATTTACATTGCACTATGCATGACATTATGTTGCAATCTAAATCAAAAGCATTGCACCCATGTTAGTCCAGATGGGGTTACCAGTTTATGGTCAAAATCAAACTTTCTGGAAAGAGATTCTCAACACTGCACCGTGTGTCCATTTACATTGCACTATGCATGACATTATGTTGCACTCTTAATCAAAAGCATTGCACCCATGTTAGTCCAGATGAGGTTATCAGTGTATGGTCAAAACCAAACTTTCTGGAAAGAGATTTTTAGCACTGCACCGTGTGTCCATTTACATTGCACTATGCATGACATTATGTTGCACTCTAAATCAAAAGCATTGCACCCATGTTAGTCCAGATGGGGTTACCAGTTTATGGTCAAAATCAAACTTTCTGGAAAGAGATTTTTAGCACTGCACCGTGTGTCCATTTACATTGCACTATGCATGACATTATGTTGCTCTCTTAATCAAAAGCATTGCACCCATGTTAGTCCAGATGGGGTTACCAGTGTATGGTTAAAACCAAACTTTCTGAAAAGAGATTCTCAGCACTGCCCCGTGTGTCCATTTACGTTGCACTATGCATGACATTGTGTTGCACTCTTAATCAAAAGCATTGCACCCATGTTAGCCTAGATGGGGTTACCAGTATGAGGTCAAAATCAAACTTTCTGGAAAGAGATTCTTAGCACTGCACCATGTGTCCATTTACATTGCACCATGCATGACGTCGTATTGCACTCCCAATCAAAAGCATTGCACCCATGTTAGTCCAGATGGGTTACCAGTGTGTAGTCAAAATCAAACTTTTTGGAAAAAAGATTTTCAACATTGCACCCTGTGTCCATTTACGTTGCACCTTGCATGTCGTTGTGTTGCACTCTTAATCAAAAGCATTGCACCCATGTTAGTCCAGATGAGGTTACCATTGTATGGTCAAAACCAAACTTTCTGGAAAGAGATTTTTAGCACTGCACCATGTGTCCATTTACATTGCACTATGCATGACATTATGTTGCACTCTAAATCAAAAGCATTGCACCCATGTTAGTCCAGATGGGGTTACCAGTTTATGGTCAAAATCAAACTTTCTGGAAAGAGATTCTCAACACTGCACCGTGTGTCCATTTACATTGCACTATGCATGACATTATGTTGCTCTCTTAATCAAAAGCATTGCACCCATGTTAGTCCAGATGGGGTTACCAGTGTATGGTTAAAACCAAACTTTCTGAAAAGAGATTCTCAGCACTGCCCCGTGTGTCCATTTACGTTGCACTATGCATGACATTGTGTTGCACTCTTAATCAAAAGCATTGCACCCATGTTAGTCTAGATGGGGTTACCAGTATGAGGTCAAAATCAAACTTTCTGGAAAGAGATTCTTAGCACTGCACCATGTGTCCATTTACATTGCACCATGCATGACGTCGTATTGCACTCCCAATCAAAAGCATTGCACCCATGTTAGTCCAGATGGGTTACCAGTGTGTAGTCAAAATCAAACTTTCTGGAAAAAAGATTTTCAACATTGCACCCTGTGTCCATTTACGTTGCACCTTGCATGTCGTTGTGTTGCACTCTCAAAAAGTTTGATTCGACCATACCCTACAAGGCAATTTGGCCTAACATGGATGCAATATAGTTCCATACATGGTGCCATGTTAATTTAGTCAAGGTGCACAGTTGTTCATTTAAGGAGCAATGATTTTTTTTTTTTTTTTTGAAAATAAAGAGTTGGATTTATACATCACATGGCTATGATTATATTTTTCAAAATAACAAGTTAGGTTTTGGGGCAACTCAATCTTTCTCGGTCAGGTGCAATAAAATTTACAAAAAGTGCAATGTTAATTAACTCAAAATGCAACGTTATATCAGTTAAGGAGCAACTATATAAGCAGTGCAATATTGAGGCTTACATTTGCTCCGGATTAAATATCAAAGGGTGCAATGTTAATTGAACTGAGCTGTTACATGTTTTACAAGTGTTCAAATTTCAAGTAGGTGTGCGGGTTGAGGTGTTCAATTAAAGAAGTGGGCATTTCAACAAACACCTCTTGGGCATTTCAACAAACATCTTGTGTGCAAATCTTACTAAATTGGCCTACCATTCACCAAACCGCAGTAATCATTTTTCTCTTATCCCAAATCGCCACAAACCAAAAATGATGAAAATTTGTTCATACACAGCAACAAATTCGAGAGAGAGAGAGAGAGAGAGAGCATGGCTTAAAAATGCCAGGGAAGCAAAGTCAAATTATAGCACCAGACATTTTTGCAAAATTTTCTCTGCCAATAGCAAGATGAATCTCAGATAAAAAAAAAAAAGAAAAAAAAAAAGGAAGACCAAGATGAATCCCAACCCCACTGCATGCAGAATAAAATTGATTCTTCCGAAAAAATTGATAGCTGGAATTGATTCTTCGCAAAATTGATAGCTCCTTGATTTCGTGACTCCCTTCAATGCAATCCCAACACACAGATCCGATTAACATTCAAATTGAACGGCGACGGTGATGATTTCTTTTCCTTGTCGGAATATGACGAAGACGGAGAATCGTCTCCTTGAAAGTTCTCTCTGTGTCTCTGTTAGTCTATAGGGAGGGGGGGAAATATTGGGGATTTTTTTACCTAGGGGTATTTCTGTCCATCGAAATGTTGGTGCCATTTATGTGGAATTATTTTTTTCCTTGTCATGTATCAAGTAATTTCCAAAAACCATACCATCAAATTGGGATTATTAGTTTTAATAACCATGTTTTGGTCATTCTCCCAAAAAATTATTCGTTCCAGCGAAAGAAATGAAAAAAAAAATTATAATAATATAGGCCAAACTATCTGAAATCAAATCAGGATGGACTTGCAATTTGATTCTATTGACCCTCTCCAATGAACCCAACCTCTAAATTTTCGTTTTTAAAAATAGGGGATGCCAAATCAAGTTTAAGAACTAATATTTTATACATAAAAAAAAAAAAATAGGGCAATTCACAAAGTGAAACTATAGCTATCTAATTTAGTAAGTACATTATTCATGAAAAACTATTTATGAAACACATTAAAAGAATATTTGTTAAAGGATGCATGACAACAATTTTACGTGCCTTATTGGCTACCTATAAAAGAAAATGGGTGGACATTTTCTAAACTAATTTCTGTTTCATGGGTCCAAGGACAAAGATGTGTGAAACTATGCAATCAAAAATGAAAGCCACCATAGAAATATTGATTCAAAACATGGGACAAAAACGGGCTTAAATTGGTTACCTTTATGCTATCGTTGTTCTCCCCACGAAGTTTCTAGCATTGAGATCCCAACGAAAAACAAAATCTCAACGAAAATCAATTTAATAATGATCCAGTGAAAGGGCGTGAAATCTAAAATTGCAGTGACCTCTAGCCTCCCTAATAATGGGATGAGACACCTTATTCGTAGAGAAGAAGGATGTCGAGAGCAGATTTGAAATTTGAACACACCTATTTTGAAATTGAAATATTGAGTTCTGTTTTAAAAGTTGATATATAAGGACATTAGCAATCCACGACTAAAGTTTGGTATCCAAGACTTAATTAATTAGGTCAAACTCTTCTTAATTAGGTAAAAAACTTAATACCCATAAGTGCTTGATTGAAAAAATGTTTTGAATTTTGAGCAAGAATAATAAGAAACCTTGGATCAACTAAATCATGAACTTAAAAATTCAATCATAGCCCTCCAATGTACCACAGAGGATACGTGTGAGCGGGACATTTTGCAAACCTTGTGTAATGTAATATAGATTAGCAATCCATAGGTAAAGTTTGGTATGTAAAACTTAATTAGGTCAAAATCTTCTTAATTAGGTAAAAATTTAAGATTCATAAGTGCTTGATTAAAAGAGTATTTGAAATTTGAGGAGTGATAGGAACCCTAGGATCAATTGAATCGTGAACTTAAAAATCAATCACAGCCCTCCAATGTGCCACGGAGGACACATGTGAGAGGGTCATTTTACAAAACCGTTGTGTAATATAATATAGATTGAATAAAAAAAAATCATGTAAGACGATAATAAAAAAGTTCTTTAATGATTTTTTTAAAATTTTAATTTATATTTTTCTCGTTGACATAAATGATCAATTCAAAACAATTGACTCAAATCTAGTAAAAGTTACTGTAAAGTAAAAAAAAAAAAATTTAGGCCATTTGTTTATTTTCTTTCCACAAACTCTTGTTTATTCATATTCTAATGAAAATAAAAGAGGTATGCGTTATGATTCTCATTAAGTTAGTTATCTTAAATTTTTAGGCCGTTGATAATGCCAAAACTTCTTTTGCTTCTGCCAAAACCACTTTGGTTCCCGCCAAAACACTAACTTTTCTTGCTTCAACAATGACTTACATGCCCTTTCACCCCACATCAGTAACTTTTCATTCTTTTATTACAAAAGTAGCCCCTCAATCTCTTTAGGCAATGTCTAATGTCAGCCCAAAGGTTGACGGTAGGGTAACACGCCAAAGTTTTAACGTTTGCTTCAGCAAAATGTTAAAGTGTTGGACGCACAATAATTGTTCCTGAAGTGAGTGACTGATGATGACTGAAGCAAATTACATAAGTAACCCATCTCTCTCCACCTTTTTCTTCTGCAATTTTCTTCGGATCAAAACATAAAATACTGTTTCACATAATTTTTTATTTATTTTTGCACCAAATTAAACTACTAATAGGTATCTTTAATTCGATACAAAAAAATTGAAAAACTGTATACGAAAGTATTTTATATTGTTAGCTTGTTGAGTTGCTTTACAATATCTTTCGGATAAAAACATAGAGTACTTTCGTGCATGATTTTTTATGTTTTTTGCCACCAACTTGAATTACTAATCGAGATCTTTAATTCGATACAATTTTTTTTTTTTTGAAAAATTGTATACAAAAGTATTTTACATTGTTGGCTTGTTAAGTTGTTTTGCAATATATCTTTTGCATCAAAAAATAAAGTACTTCCGCGCATAATTTGCACTCTTCGGCACCAAAATAAACTACTAATAGAGATATTTAATTCGATGCGAAAGAATTTGAAATATTGTGGTCCGAAAAATGTAATTTTTTTTTTAAATCTTTACCTTTTGCATCACTAAAGATCAAAAAAAAAAAACCCGTAAAGATCTAAAGATGTGTTGATATGGAACCTCTATAGCATCCAATTACCATGACTAAACTCTCTGAAAAGCCAAGATGAGATCTTATTGTGCATGACTTTGCTGGTATTTTATTATTCTAGTGAAATAGCTCAGAGTATATAAGTGATGAATGCAGGGATATGTTTTTTTGACGTAATTATAACTAGCTAAGACAAGATCTTATGCAAGGAATGTTGAAAATCCACGGTAAAGATAGAAAAATAAAGAAAGTTTGAACTGGGGCTGGATGATATCTGTGGTACTGATTCAGTTTCCCTTTCCGAAAAATGAGAGAATGGATGTTTCTTAAATTTTTTTTGATGTTTAGATTAAAATTGAAGGGTTAAGTTTGTAATAAATGTGATATGATGGTAAAAGGGCATGTAGGTAATTGTGAAAGCAACAAAGATCAGAGTTTTGGCAGCAACACTTTTGGTTTTGGCAGCAACACTTTCAGTTTTGGCATTATCAGTAGCCAATTTTTATTGTTCTTATTTCAATAGACATTATTAAATGAATACAACATTTAAATGATCAAGACGAAAAATCAGACTAGGTGAGACTAATATTTGTGATAAACACACGAACCTAAAGCTCTCGCATACATATTGCAAATAAATAAAAAAAGAGTTTGCAAGTAGTGGAAGTAAAAGAAAAAAAAGAAAAGAAAAGGATCAAACGCCACTAATAATTTTCATCAGTTTTAAAATGACACTGCGTAACCTCATCCTAGTTGGTTTAAATACGTATGTTATCATCCTAAAATTTTAAAAAATCCAATAATGCCCTTGTATCCATTTCCTTATAAAACCATTTGGCTAAAAAAACCATTTTGGTTTTTTCATTTGTCTTTATTCAATTTTTTTTTGAATTTGTTAGTTTTACGTCGATTTTTTGTGGTTTCTTGGTTCCCCTCGATGAGAGGAATCTAAAATGTATAAAATTATTAACCAAATTTAAAGTTTTGTGAATAAAGACAAAAAATAATCCAAAAAAACCGGTTTTTTGGTTTATTTTTCGTCTTTATTCACAAAACTTTAAGTTTGGCTAATAATTTTATACTTTTTAGATTCCTCTCATCGAGACAAACCAAGAAACCACAAAAAATCGACCAAAAACTAACAAACGCAAAAAAAAAAAATTTAAATAAAGACAACAAAAAACCATTTTGGTTTTTTCACCCAAAGGAAGGTCCTAATTTAATCCCCCATTAATATTCAGAAACCATAATCTCTCTCTTCTCTCTCTCGGTCAATCAATATCTCTCTCCTCTCAAACCCTAGCTGCGGTCCACCACCCGCCATTTAGACGACGATAGTCAAGAATGGTCGGCGAAAACTGGACAGTCCTCTCCGATTTTGAACGAATTGCGACCTCGCAAGGGGCATCGATGGCTGCAGCGGCAGCGAGGTCCTGCTTTTCAGCATGCGATTTTTTATTCAATATGGAGATATCTCTCCTATCATTTACATTTTTATGTGATGTGTTGTATCATATAGAAAATAATGCAAAGCAATATTATATTTGGTGGTGATCATGCATATCAAAACCCAAATAAAATATTACATGACATGACATGTAAAATAGAACTAGATGTATCATGCATATCTCTTCTAGTGATGTGATCAATATCTTGTAGCATCACATGACATGTAAAATAGAACTAGATGTAACCACCAGCATGAACATGATTGGACGAATTTTGTGACAAATCAAAACCCAAATAAAATATTACGAATCAAAGGTTTGGTAATAGTTTTGAATCACAGTTCATTTCAAATCGAGATTTCCTTTTCACAATTACCACAAAAAAAGAAAAAAAAGAAGAGCGATTTCGTCTTCACTGAACTTCTTTTTAAAGCATACTAGAGAAATGGAGGAACCCTCTGTGAGGAGAGCTTTTATACATCAACAGCCACTACAACTTCTGTGAGGAGAGCTTGTATTAGGCCACGTGCTTCGCACTGACCTGTGCTCATTCGTTATTAGTATTCTTTATTTTGACAACTTCAGGTGAAACTCAGTCTTGAGACAACTACATTTCAGGAATTGCGAAGCAACAATGTAATGATCGAGAAACATAGTGAAACATTTGTGGTTCATGATGCAACTCGCTTGAGAAGCCATAAAATTCTATGGCTACAGTTACTCTGATTCCAAAATGGAGCTCAGGGAAACACACTCAGGAAAATGATGATTGGTAACTAACGTGTTGAACCATACAAGCATGGCAAAAGAGTCGGAACTCGTACTAACAGAAAAATTAGAGAAGAAACCAACATATAAAAACTTTCTTTTAGTACTACGGTACCCTCTAGCATTATCATTTTCATGGTCGCAACGAACATATAAAACTTTCTTTTGCAAAAGCATTCTCGCGATTACGATAAGTTGCTAACTAAGGATAAAGTTTTAAGTCAAAACAAAAGGAGCATTACTACCTCTGGCTCTGGGTATACGGATTGCCATTCAGTAGACACAACTGAGGGATGGTTGCAAAGCACCAAAGTGGCAAAAAATAGAAAGGGAAAAATGACAGCTCTCCATAGCACATGGTTTGAAGATCAGGCATTTTCTTTGGGCCATATATAATAGGACAAAACCTTGAGAGAGCAACTTCAGCCAAACAAGTACTCCATCTTGTGGACTGAACCAACAAATCATTCAGATTTGTGGCCCTAGCACCTAAAAATGCAGGCCTCGCCGGATCACAGTAAACTGATTTCCAGCCTTTGCAGTGCATGTTGACGAGGCCAGTAAAATAATCTTCCACCACAAAAATACAAGAAACCAACCTGCAAGTAGAGCAAATAGTGGGAAAAAATTAGGTCCTGTTAGGTCCACTAATGGATTGCAGAAGCTTCTCAAAAAAATACTATTGATCATGTCTAATTCATGTTCTAGCTATATGATTTCAGGAACTTGAAAGCATAAATTTATAATCCCTAAACTATTGGTTCTTTTCTTAAGAAAGAACCCAAAAAAAAAAGGGTTTCGTTCTGCCAAACCAACCCAACATTCCTT
Source organism: Vaccinium vitis-idaea (assembly GCA_963854785.1). NCBI lineage: Eukaryota > Viridiplantae > Streptophyta > Magnoliopsida > Ericales > Ericaceae > Vaccinium > Vaccinium vitis-idaea. The sequence goes on from OY978220.1 coordinate 19,142,400, forward strand.
ATACGTGCTGCCAGTAGCTGGTAGAAGTGATAGAGATGACGAGACAAGAAAAATAGACTCCGTAGAGGCTGGACTCATGATTCCCCAAAACCAAGTTCTGATACAATATTCGAAAATTTTAGGTCCATCCGGCCTAAAATAGATATGGACATCTTTTGAAGTATTTCACCCTTTTTCTGAGCAAGGACAACTCCATTAGATCAAATGACGGGAAAAAGGAAAAGGTGAAGAAAATCTCCAGAAAATAAGGTCAAGAGTACCAAAGCGCTGCAAATGGGGAGAGAGAGAGAGAGAGAGAGACCACATTTTGCTACGTGTGGACGGAACAGTCGTCCTGCTCTCCGTTTATGGATTGTGAATCCTGGGGGTATTATTAGTATTTTTAGAAAATATGTAAAGCGTTGTTTGTTTTGGCCTCTTCGCTCCAGATTTGGCGCATAAAGCATCATCATGTTGCTTTGGCTTCAAGGAGATAAACACAGTCAGAACTTAAAGGCCAAGATTTAGCACTCATCTTCCTACACATTCAAGAACAAACATAGAGACCAAAACTCAAACAATTATAAAACACTGAAACCGTTTAGACAATGAATATTTCTCTCACCACCCCACGATCATATATGCAAGAACATCTGTCAAAGCAACTAAACAAAACTCAAAACTAAACACCTTCTTTTTCTCTCATTCAAATGCATATGCTCAAGCAAATATATGATACAAAGAAAATAATCGAAGCCATAAAAAGGTCATAGAGGTGTCTCCAAATCTTTGAAAAAAAAAAAACAGCCTTGAGATAGAAAAGCAAATAATAAGAAACCCCAGTTTTGAAGCAGATGACGATCACAACAAATTCTTCTTTTAACATTGAAGATAACGGAGAAAATACTGAATTTCCTCGAACCAAACAGGGCTGTGGCCCGATCCCCAAGACAACCCAAATCAGGTACATTTTTATTTCTTCCACAATGATCTATTGAACGTTATCTCAATATAGAAACACTGTCACTATATATTTGAGAATAAGCTGAAACTAATAAGACAGAATACCACATATGTAGATGAAGTTGCAAAACAACGAGTCAACGAGACAAGATTATTAATTAGGTACTATTAAGTTGATTGAAATAGTAAATTTATTTATTATGTCGTCTTCTTTCCTGCCTATAAAATTGGCCATCTTGTAATGTTATGAATCACCCCGAGTAAGAGAATATTCAGAGAAAGAAAAAAGCACAGAGCAACATTAAGAAACACTGAATAAACTAAAATAGGTTATAAATATCCATCCGTTTCAGGCTATGATGTTGAATCAGTTGGATATAACTGATTTTATCAAGCTACAATATAAAACAAATAACAACTAAGATAGCAAAAGTCTAAATGATGATGAATTTGCCAACCCACGACCATTCTTTTAGGAGAATATGATAATTTTTTAATAATGCAAATGAAGTCATTGAAGCATTTCAACAAACATGTATGATGCTAGATAACTACATTCAAAAAAGAAAAATTAGACTACCACAAACTTTTTGCATGGACTTAAACCACCGTCATTGGGAGTCCTTTAGTGATTCTATCGACTCTAATAAATGTAACAAAAGCATGGCTTAAAATACCAAATAAAAGTGTCTTTAATTTAGGAGGAACAGAAGATTTCATACCACCTGATGCAGTTTCAACTTGAAGTAGTTTGAATAGGTAACATGAATTCAGATTGATAGGCTTCAAACAAACTTCTTCAAGCCAAGGAAGCCCTCTATATCTGCACATCCCACAAAAACCAAACATATTATGTTGAATTAATTCACTCTGTTGTGGGGACCAAGCATCCCCTTACTCCAAGAGGTGTGTTTACTTAATCGAACCCAGATACACCATTGACCAAAAGCCTACTTTTTTCGCTTATTAAGCTGCAATAGTTCTGGTGGGAGTAAAGGAAAATCGGAACAAAAGGGCAAACCTAACCCATATACTCCATTATTCAGCCCAAGTGTAACATAATTAGCGCAACAATATGTATCACTATGATCAAGTTTGCTGCATTTGAGAATTATATGTTAACATATAATCAATATTTCTGTGCAGAACAGGTTAAAAAATACTAACAGAAAAGAGAAGAGTCGAGACACTCACATAAGTACTGCGAATACGCGCCTTTGGCTTTGTCCCATGCTTGACAACTAAGGATAATTAAAATTTCCTTCATGTTGAGAACAGATGAACCCACAATAACTAAGAAAGCAACCAAGGAATCCCATCTAAATTAAAGCAAAAACAAAATAGGTATGTATGAGCAAAAAATAAGACCAAATAGCGCAAATCAACTTCTCCTTCCTTCCACAATTGAACGAAACACACACGAAATCAAGAATCAGAACAACAATCGTATAAATCTCAAAAGAAACCAGAGAGAGAAGCAATTGAAAATCAGAGAAATGGAGGAACTCATTCTCACTATTCTCTGTGAGAAAACCTTTTATACTTCGCCGTACCAGAGAATGAAGTACTTCGCCTAATTTTTAAGGTGTTTTTGTCAGCTTTTCCTACTCATTTACTGTATCTCCATGATTTCTGGTACTTAGCCCCATCTTTTAAGGGATTTTTGCAGCTTCTAAGTTCATGCACCGACAGCATTCCTTGTCGCCAAAGCAATAAGGAGAGATGAAGAAAAGAGGATGGAGAGATGTATCTGCCCGCTCACAGGATACGGAGACGAAAGTTGATTTTCGTAGAGTAACTCTACGCTCGCAAGTCAGGAGCCAAAAAAGGGGTAAAAACAAACTCTACGTATTTTCCGGGAATACCAATGATAACCCTTGAACTCCAATCCATAAAGGCAGAGGAGAAGGGTATTTTCGTCTGAAATTTGCAAAAAATGGCAAGCCAACTTCTATTCTTATATAAGAAGGTTTAGATATTAAGGGGCTTGCTAGCCGAGTGGTAAAGAAGGTTTAGATATTAGATGTTATGCTTTGAATCTGCACAAACTACATGATTACTTTATTGTCGGCCCAAATTCCAAAATGGGAAAAAAAAATCTCATTCCGTTTATCTCCTCTTGACCACAATAGTGTAGATAAACTGAATACAAAAACTCGATGAATAAAGTAATTACTGTTATATAAGCCATTGAACATTCAAGATATGCAGTTCGGACATAGATTTTTACCAAGGTTAGACTACATACTCTAACATGACTTATTTTGCCCCAATTTAATGATAGTCGGGCCATCCACCATGTAGCAAATATAATGTATGCTTGCCTATGATTTTATTAAAAAAAATTATTCCTTAGAAAGCTGGAAAGTCACATGTACCATGAGAAAGATGATGCAGACAATTTCCATTAACGACAACCTTTCTTACCTCTCCGGGAATTTCTTTTTGACCATCATCACTAAGGTCCTCATTGCTGTCCACCTGAGGAGGATCATCAACCTCCTCATCACTGCAATGCACAGAATGCTTCTCCTTGAGCTGAAAGTATGAGAAAAAAGTAATCAGATCAACGATGCGACACAAGCACTCAACTTAGAAAACAAGCAATTCCAATGAATTCAGATCAACGATGCGACACAAGCACTCAACTTAGAAAACAAGCAATTCCAATGAATTCAAAGCACACTGCGGTGAATATTTATCTTTAATTGGGGTGGGATATAAAACATGAGGCTAAGCTAAGTTATGCGCAGAACATATGAAGTACCCTGAATGAGAGTGAAATGGAAGTGGCGGCTGAACCTTGTTGTTTAGATAAATAATCAAATCAAACCCTAGAACTTCAAAATCTGCACAAAACCCCAATTCCGTTCGAGTCAAAAGAGAGACAGAGAAAGACAAAGGGAAAGACTACAAAGAGAAAAGGAGAGTGCAGAGGATAAAAGAGAAAACGAAGGAAGTAAGCAATTAAAACTATGTTTGAGCCAGAAGTATAGAAAAACAACCATAAACAAGAAGAAGATGATCATCTACCAATGTACTTCGCCTTCTCTTTTCAGTAAGCAATTACCTATAGCCCACTCTTACCAAGGTTTCAACATCAATAGAAGATTAGCTGCCATCAGATTGAAATTATTAGTGATTGTGTGCTCACTTTGGTGATCGTGTAGACCCCTGATTATATCAATAATTTAAGTTACAATTTAAACAAAGCCAATTAACACTCCTGTCTTGGTGTTTTAGGGCCTAACCTTAGACGAACCTTCCATCCCAATATTCCCCCTGGAGTTGGACATTTTATCAAACACTTGGAAGGCAAACAAAGAGTGATCAGAGTCTGGAGTTCAGAGAACAACACAAAATGGAGTGCCAAGTGCTAACCTGGGAAGCAATAGACTCCGACGAACAATCCAATCCTTCAAGCTCACTCTGGGATCGATTAGAATCTGCAAATATGCACGCATAAATAATTATATAAGCCACTACACACACATCGAAGATTTAAAACAAAAATGTAGTACTGTGTCTTTTGCAACAATTAAACAAATCTAAATCCTATCACACAAGCTTACATGAGGAAAAAGGAAGTTGCCAGTGCCCGCGCTTCGCACAGAGAGAGAGGAATTGGTTTGATCTGGAAATGAGATGGAAAGAAAGGGAGAAGCGGTATATAAGAAGGATACAAATCTACTCAATCTGTACCCTACCGAACAGCTACCGCCGTAAGAATAGTAACTCTTATCAACTCATGTTCGGCGTGGAGTACGTCTACAGTAATTCAAGGACGTCTTCGAGCCGAACAACAGTGCTCGAGTACTTCGTAAGGTACCTGTTCTTGCCTTTGTCCCCAAGTTTCAACTTTCTATCCTCCAAGTTTCAAAAATTACAATCTTGAAAAGACCAAACTAACCCAACTTTTGAAACTCTACACAATACAAAACAAATGGCATTTTGGTCTGAAAAGGGCAAATGTGGCAAGCCACCCCTTGTTCTTATTATAGAAGGTATAGAGATATTTAGTTTGGTCCAATGATCTCGTAGCTAGGCAACCTTTGGGTGGTAACATATATAGTTCAACTCTTGTGAACAGATGATTGGTCTCGTAATAATCTAACACTTGCTAACATGCTAAGGGCATCCACAGTGGACTCCCTAAAAATTGCTCCTAAGTTGTATCCTAAAGTGTACACATGAGCATAATTGGGGTCCACTTTTCACTCCTAGAGCTTGTTAAATTTGGAGAGGATGTGTGCACTCAATGGGCTAGCAATTTCATTCTCTATTTTGTGACAAAAAAATTAGGAGCAATTTTTTCCAACGGCAACTTTTTCAAAGATTTCATATTTAAAAAAAAATTAAAGACTTTGACCCCACTTGGAGTTAGCTAGAAGGCTACCTAAATTTAACTATTGTGCTAGGAGTCAAGCTTAGGAGCCACCCTTAGGAGTTTGGATGGGGAGCCCATTGAAGGCAATACTTGAGCACATGGCTACGTAAATGTTAGAAGCCTCACTTAGGAGCCATTTTGATAGTCCACTGTGGATGCCCTAACGTTGCTTTTAGTGATTGAAAACAAACATAAAAAATTCAAATCTGACTCTTGAACCAATTCTACTAAAATTACTCAACTAAAACAACGGAAATACAGTGAAGTCACACTAGGGTGGAGGTAATGCGGGGGGTCCCGACCCTTGTCCCAAAAAAAAAAAAACCCTTGCAACAAAAAAAAAATCATAGCATCTTATTAATAATTTTGTCACATACTCTCACACACACACTAATACTAGCATATAACCCTTGTATGCATGGTGTGCTATACCAAAAATTATGGCATCTTATTAATAATTTTGTCACATACTCTCATGCATATTATAAACATCAGCTAGGCTCAGGGTCAGTACGGAGAACTAACCTGAGCCCAGCAGCCCCCTGTCTATCAAAACAGTGATTTGAGAAGGGTATTCTATCTTTTTCTTAGGCTTGAAACAATGCTATTGTTTACTGGAAAGACAGTGGTGGTGGTGGTGTCTTTGGTGTAAGAAACTTGGCTTTGGAGTGTAGTGGCTGAAGTATTTGAAGTTGTAAAGGATTTTACGAGGTTTTTGGACTGAAGTATTTGGAGTTGTAAAGGATTTTACGAGGTTTTTTTGGAGTTTCTTCAAGGATTTTTCTCCCTATAATGACAGATTTTTCATGAAGGAGACGACTGATGTGTAGTAGTGTGTATGGCTGTGAAGGGTGAAGTGCAGACTCTGTTTTGAAATGGAAAGGGGGTAGTGTATATAGGAGTTTGGAGGGAATCTCCATCAATCGATTGCTTGGGGAAGGAGGGAGAATATGCATGCTTGCGTTGGGGGAAGGGAGAGTGCAGTCTAGCTTGGCCATCCGCGCAAAAGAATCCCGCAAAACACTGCCTCTTTCCTTCATGATATTTAGATTGGACCATTCTAATAAACCAAACATTGTCTTGGAGTAATCCGGTGATTCAAAAACTTGTAATGCAGTTAGTGAAATTTTAGTTCAAAATCGAGGAAAACAGTTTCAGGAACTACTAACTTATCAAGTACTATAACCACACAGAAACTAGTAACAACAATTATGTGAACACCACGAGTCATAGATGTGATCTTCCCTTCGTTTAGTTCACACGCGAAATGAATGAAATTTCAAAAGAGGCAAAACAAAAAACAAAATAAAATAAGGTAAACTCAACAATGCGCTGGAATGATTTTTCGACCATGGCAACAATACAAGACTTCGCATAAAGTTGTGGTAAAAAGATTCATAAGAAAGCTGGGGCCCAAGATCAACTGTCCCCGAGATTTTCTGTCTCTCTATTCTAGTGCATTCATAGCCCTGGATTACGCAAGAATTTCAATTCACTGAAATCTGGAGATACATTTCAATGGTTATTAATGTACTAGAAAAGAGGGGGGATTTTGGGTACAGACCAACTTGTGCACAAGTGCACAACTTGGTCTTTTGTCCTGTGTCTGCACCTTTTAAGATGGGGCAAGTTGGGGACTCTGCCCAACTATCATTGGTGTCTGCATATGAAGAAGCTGTCCTTTAAATGCAGAAAAGGAACAGGGACCAAAAACTAATTTTCACTAACAAACATTATGATCCACATAATGGACCAAAGTCAAGGGTCCATATGTTTAACCAAATATGAAGTATCGAACACAACTGTAAATCCAATAAAGTGGGATAAATACCTTGAGGGTATGGTATTTCTGATCTGATCACAATAAATTTGATCAGATAATATATCAAGTGAGATTATACAATCCTTCACTATTAGTTCCATCAAACGAGCAAGTAACTGAACCTGGTGATACTGAAAGTGCGTAGCTGCGAACTTTTTGGTGTGATCAATGTGAAACCCTCTTAATTTGGTTTCTATTTAAGACCTACTTTTAATAAAAACAAAGAACTTGAATTTCTACTGCATGTGGTAGACATACAAGACATAAGAAGAGATACAACAGAGAGACAGGATTCGTACTACAAAATATCAAATCGACCAAGGAGTGTTTCATGCAAACACAAGCACACATTATATCGAAGAACTCTTCACACAGATTTTCATATATAAAGAGGAAAACTAGAAATACAGGACCAAGAATTCCCTTCAAGAAAATGAAGAGCAGAAAGCTAAATGCATAACGAGCATAGCAAGCCCAAACAATTAGCTATAACTTAGTAACTTAAATGCATAACGAGCATAGCAAGCCCAAACAATTAGCTATAACTTAGTAACTTACTATCAATGTGAAATAACTGAAATCGATATCAGCAACAAGAGATCTGAGCTAAGGAACTCAGCTTTAGAATTGCATCGAGACATATTCCTCTCCTTTTGTCTGATAAAAAAGGGAAAGGGAGAACGTACACATATTCAACCCTCACACGCAACCAGTCGATTTATACCGTTACTTAAAAGCAATTACAAAAGAAGGTAAATCATTAGCAGCATCGCGCAAAGAGTCCATTCTAACAACTAATCAAAAACTATTTGGGGAAAATCCATGATTAAAACAATGTAAAGGAGCAAGGACAGAGCAATTAGAAAACCTTAACTGGTAGGTGTGTCAAATTGTCAACAATAAGACCACATAAACCAACGAGAGTAATCTAGAAACGGTCATCACAATTTCAGCCATACATAATTCCAGTGTTTTGGCAGTCTAGAACCGTCAAAACTTGAGTAATCTAGAAATGGTATATCCATAGATGGATGCAGCTGGTTCTTCCTACTATGACCTTAACATTCCAGAGCATGGAGAGTTTAAACCTAACTCAGCACCAGTCTTCCTTCTTGAAAACTTCAAAAAATGAAATATGAAAAAAGAAAAAAGAAAAAAAAGAAAACTATCATCCCCTTGGCTAACTTTATGAGGACCCTCAGCTTACCTGGAGATATCTTCACTCTTTGGATAATGTAACTTAACAGCTGAGCAAAACAAACTTTAAAAAAAAGTCCACTCATTTAATTAACCAAAAGATCACAGACAAGTAGATGAAGAAATATCATGATTTTGCTAAATGTCCCTATCTATGAAGCACGGGTACTCCAAACATGTTGCTGTATGAGTACCGGGTACAGATACAGCTCGGGTATGGCAAAATACATACCCGGTACGCCAAAAACATATCGGGTACCTTTTGGTATCAGGGTATGGTGACAGTATGCGGGATGGGTACAACACCGGTACACCTGTTCTCTCTCTCTCTCTCTTTCTTTTTTTTTTTTGTTTATGAACTAGATGCTTAATTGCTAATGTTATAACTTCTTTTCCTCCCAACATATTTGATATTTTATACATCTTTACTGTAATTTATTGAATGCAAAAGAACTAATTTGAAGTACTCACACAAAAAAGCACAAAAAAAAAACAGTATGGAAAGAATAAGTTCAATAAGCGTTGGGATGCCCATGAATGAATAAGGCCATGTTTTTCTATAGCTTGTTAGAAATAAAAAAATATATGTAAAAAATATTGGTGTACCATTGCCGTACCCGTACCCCACATTTTTAGGTTTTTGTTGTATCTCGTACCCGCACCTGTATCCCTTACTCGTACCTGTGTTTCATTGGTCCCTATCAAATCAAAATAACAACAAAGCAAGCCAAAAAGGGTTGGGCATACTTGAAAACCAAAGACATTGTAATAAACAATCATATACAACAACACATGTGCGAGCCATTCAAACAAAGCAAGAAAGTGCAATTACTCTAAGCATGCCATGGATAACAATGAGAATTATTCCCAAGCAAAATTAAGCTAATATATCTGTTTCCACTACCCGTCCAAAGAAGATATAGAAATGATGATTTGTTCCCTCGACCATATATGTTCCAAATTTAATCTCGGCTAACTACAGAGCAAGGTGGCTTAATAACCTACCACATAGTCCACTCACAACTTTGAGCAAGCAATGTTGGTAAGCTCTTTTTATTGTATCAGTAGTTCGTTAGACACAAGTATTTGAGACTTCAAACCCATTTCAGACCTTTGTCTGGGACGGCTGCAAAACTAGCAATAACAAAGAAATGAGGTGAAAGTATCCCAATAATTATGAACTTGCACCCTGTGATCTCATCAAAGCAAGTCTGGTATATTTTGACTGCTCCTACTCTACACAAGTCTGGTATCATGTTGCTAATCTCTGTTGCATCCCTAGTGGTACTTCTCTATGGTCATAAGGTCTCTTGGTTTGCCTTAAATTTCAAAAGTAAGGGTTTTCCCAATACCTTCAGAAGGCTACCTCTAGCTGCCATAGTACACTTCCCATGGCAAGAAAGGACAAGTTTGAATTTTCAAAGGCATTCACAGAACCCCTTCCTCTGTCATTGGCCAAAATAAATTCGAAGTGGGGATCAACGCTTCTCAAAGCAGCAATATTAAGTTTTCAAAAGTGAATTATTTACCTTAGAAAATTTTGTTGGTTCCAAGTAGTATATTTTCCCGTTACACTGGTTTCTTTGCAATCTAGCATAGGCTGTTCGTCTTTGTTTTGATTGTAAATTAAGGGGTTCACTCTTGACTTCTGTTCTTTCTAATAAAGCCCAGAGTTACCACCCAAAAAAAATAGTCTCATCAAAGGCACTAATATAAGGATCTGGAGCCGAAGAAAGATCTTGGAAATCACAAGCGTCAGATGGACATAGAGAAAACAAAAAGATGTGCTAAAGTTCAATACTGGAATCTTGGGCCTGCCTAAGCTAATAAGCACAGACACATCTACAGGCCTCATGTATCTGTCATGTGTCAGTCATGGACACGACGCGACATTCTTTACACGACCCGACATTCTTTGGACATGCCTAAATACTTGTCCAATTTTCTTATGATATTCTTTTACTCAAACACATTGTGTAACTCAAGGAAACATTGGTGGCACTCTAGGAGCATGCTAAGGACACATTAAAAGGTTAAATGTAAATTATAAAACTCGGTCCTGGTGAAATTTTCCATAGATGTATGGTTCATGTATACTTATATGCAAACAGTATATTCATAGAATTGTTCTTAATTTGATAGAAGTAATGTTTTCAAGTTCTATATGAATTCATAACATAACTCTACAAGACTAACCTATAAATTCTACATTTGAAAGTGTTCTGATGTGTCTGTGTCATAATTTTTAAAGGCGTGACATGTAAGTGTAAGTGTGTGTCCGTATCCATGTTTCTTAATGCCTATGGATAAAGAGGGTGAAATAGAGCTAACTGAAAAAACACAATAATAATCAAAGCCAATAAGACACGACAGGGGCAACACATGCATTGCACCAAGAATGTCAACATTCGATGCTATCACTTGCTAGAAAAGAAACACATCAATTGGTAGATATTAACAATCACCAAGCCAAATTGTAGGGAGAACTCAGTTTACGTGCTTTTTAATTTTTTTTTTAACTTTCGGATGGGCAATACCATATTACCATCTTAGTTGTCAATACTACAATGACAACATCACTAATTTGCTGATCACAGACATATCAAAATCCAAAATGAATGTTTTGATGCATGCATTAACCATCAAAAGTTCAACATAGAAGGTAGTGCAGATTATGCTAAGTTCCCTTGAGTACCTTTACTGGGACAGAAGATAACTGGAAACAGTCTACTGATTGTAAAACCTTGTTCTTTTTGGCAATTCACGAGGCTAACATTGCATCTCAAACAATTAACATTAATCATTTGAAATTCTATTGTTCAAATATTTATTCGCAATGGTCGGTCAAAATTGGAGAACAGACACCCAAGCATTCTGAAATCCCAAAAGTATAAAACTCAACAAAGCATACTTCCTTTCCTTATGGGGGATTTCCTTAAGTTCCCCAGTTTTGAAAAATTTGGGATCAAAACCCCAAACCAATACTTTGACAAGAGTACTAACTCTAAAAGAAAATTTGAACATTTCTAGTAAAGAGGAGTAGCCCATATTATTTCAGTAAAACATTAGCCTACTGTAAACTAGTTTTAATAACCTCCACCACCATCTATTCATTAAAATTTTGAGACTTCACATAAAAGCAAAATTCCTTCACAAAAATGGTCCTCCATGACTTCTGCTACAAAAATGGTCCTTCAAACAGGATGCACCTTCATCAAAATTAATACTCCCTCCATCCCTTAATGTTAGTCCACTATTCCTTTTTTGGTTGTCCCAAAATTGATGTCCACTTGAGAAAATCAAAGACCAAAATTAAGTAAATTTCCTTCTTTTCCCTTCTTGTTTGAGCAAATGGCAAAGTTTCTTTTTACCAAATTCAAATTTAAATTTAAATTTAAATTTAAATTTAAGGGACAAATGTGGAAAGATAAACAATGAAAAGCACAATGACTATCTAAAAAAAAAAAAAGTTGGAATCCCAAAGTGGGACTAACATTACAGGACAGAGGGAGTAGTATATAACCCTAGTTCCCTCATTCTAACCCCAACTGTATGAGCTAATTCTCTCTCTTCACAATCTCCCTTAGAAATCTTCTGATCAATCACCTTTGTTGTATTCTTCACTCTTTTTCTGCTTATCTTAACTCACTTCTCCCTATGCTCAACCAATGCAAGGTAGAGGGATTTGGATGGATAGATCACCTTAACAGCGACTCCCTCAGTTCCAAATTGCTGGTCACTTTCGGGAATTCCTACTTTTTCAATAGACATGCAATAACTGCATTCAATACATGCATTCACATTAAACAGATTGATTAATTTCCAACAATGCCCTTAAATTTCAACTTTTGAATGAAATGGTTGTTGGTAAAGGGGTTATTTTGGAAAATTGAATAAATTTTGTTTTGACTTTTCAAAGAGGACTAACAATTTGGAACATCCCAAAATAGTATTAAGTGAAACAATTTGGAACGGAGGGAGTATATGCAAGAACAATTACATGTATTGCACTGCATTGAATTCACATTGACAACCAAAGGAGAATATTAAGCTGAATGTATTTACCATAAAAACCAAGACATAAGCTAGAGTTATGCTTATATCAAGCTCAGTTGCTAACATGGAACATAGATATAGGAGATAGAGGGAGCCAAACTTATTTCAAATTACTGTTCTTTATCTTGGAAATTCAGGATTCCAACAACACCCATCTAGACAAAGAGAAAGATACAATATTGGGGTAACATTGCAAGAACAGCTTCAACCTTAACGGTCCACCGAGCTTATCAACATTAAGGAATAAAACACGATGACAACAAGCTGTCCTGCAGAAAACCTTCGAGGAAACACTTCTAGTACTTTGGTGCCCGATAAAGAAAAATTACGCACTTGGTTTCCGAGAAAGAAAAGATGCGCATTTGGTTTACCCAGATGAGATGCCTGAGCTTCCTTGCATGGGTTTCCATAAATATCAGGTTCCAACAATTTCAAAGAAATCTCAAATAGCTTTAACAGTAACAGAAACTAACATGAAGAAATTGAATGCTTCATAGATATGAGAAGTTATCTCAAATCAGTACAAGCCAACATTGGCAAACAACTGCTACATGTTAACCTCTCAAACGAGGTCAATCCATCAAAACCATATATCAAATCAAAGTTCATCAACTGGTAATGCATCCAGCAAACAAACTGATAACTAATGAGCGAAAACATAAAAAGCATAAACTTAAAAAGAACGTGAGGGACCTTAATTTTGATTAATGTACCCCTCCTTCCGCCCTTCAAAACCCGGCCTCATGAGCTTCTTCTCTCTCTTGGCAATCTTCCTCATCTTCTTCTGATGAATCCTCTCTGCTATATTCCCTGCCCTCTTCTGCTGCTTCTCCCCCTTCACCTTCTCCCTACTCTCAACCCTCTCCTTCCACTTACCCACATTCTTCTCATGCCTCCTCTTCTCCTTATTCATACTCTGCTTCAACAACTTGGGATCATCATGCACCTTATCCCCCGACGCCCTGCTCACCGCTGCCTTCCACGAATGCTTCTTCGCCATTGCCGGGTCCTTCTTCACCTCCTCCTCCAACCGCTTGGCCATCTCCAGCTCCTTTTCCTTCGACAACTTCTTCTTCTTCCTCCTCTCTTCCCCACTTCCAATCTTCAATTTCCCAAATTCAATCCTTTTACTCGCCTCTGTCACTTCCTTCTCAATCTCGCCCTCTGATTTCCCAATATTACCACCTCTACCATCACCGCTCTTCTCTCCTTCCACTTGATCATCATCGTCGTCGTCACCCCTCTTTCGCTTCCTATATTCGTTCTCTCTCTTCTCTCTCTTCTCACTCCTCCACGCCTCTCCGCCACCCCGGTTTCCTCGCAGCTCTTCGATCCGTCGGTGGAGCCGTTGCCGCAGCTCCTCAAAAGTGACCGACCGGTCGGGAATCCGGTCCAAATCCCCGACCGGCTCGACGTCATCCTCGGTTGGTCCAGGTATGGCTTTTGCGGCTTGTTTTTCTTTTTCTAGGGTTTGTTTGAGCAAGTCGAGGGTGGAGGTGTGGGATTTATCGGGGTCGAGTCGGTCGCGGCGGGATTTCTTGATGTTGTCCTTGGTCTGTTGCTTGGCGGCCTGCTTGGCGGATTTTTTGAGGCCTTGGAAGTAGGGTTTGGAGTCGTCGTCGGTTGGGAGGTAGAACTTGGCAGGGATGAGTTCGATGAGTTTGTCGAAGAAGGAGGAGTTTTTGCGAATTAGCGACTTGATATCAGATGGTGCGGAGGACGCGGAGGTTGTGGGCGGAGGTTGTGGGGTCTTTTGCTTCTTCTTCATTATAGCAGATAGAGAGAGAGAGAGAGAGAGAGAGAGAGGGGTTGAGGTTGGGGCAGGGGAAGTGGAGGGGCGATTAGGGTTAGGACGGAGATCGCAACAGGCAACACGCTGTCTAAAACAATACTCCTACTTTGTGTATGTTTATTCCTCTTATTTGAACATAAAATATATTGCAAGTAGTGACTAATTAATGCGGTAGAGTCTTTGGATGTCACTGTATCCTGGGATGGAATACTGTATCCTGAGATGGAATCTTATTGTCCCCTCCCATGTAATAGATTCCTTTCTCCATGTAATAGATTAGGAATGACGAATGAAAAAAAAACATAAAATATAATGGTGTTTAGCATTCCGTATCTGTTCTCCTAAATTAAAAAAACACTAATCAAATTATCCAACAAAAAACATTTACACTGCGCCAAAAAAATTCATTTTACAACTTATACATGCCATTACATCTTAAAAGTAACGAAAAACCAATTTAACGACCCGCCTTACTTTACACATTATCCACATTGGCCGCCCAAGCTCAATGGATTTCCCAATAGGTCACCCATCCCTGGATTGACCCAGGGAAAGCTTAACTGTGAAGTGCTAACGAGCTTTCACGTCCGCATGGTTTTAAAAAGGCTTTGTGCAAGTTAGGGCATAATTTATTCTCTTATATCATAGACCTATGTTACATCCAGGTAAGTGATGGGCTGTCACAATTACTACTTTAGTTTACTATCCACTCTCATTTTTATGATATGATATTAGTGAAATGGTTCTTTTTTTAATTTGTAATTTCACTCTTCAAGTGTGACTAATGGAATCAGGGGTGCATGCACAGTACCATGTTGTGCAGCCCCACGGCACGGTCGCGCCAGTATCTTTTCGACGATCAGAGACGTTCACCATGTAAAGCTCGTCGAGTATTACATCTGTAACAAAAATCAACTCGATCGGATATCGTTAAATGTCTCGTCGGAACACAAATAACTTGAAAAAAAAATGGGTTCAGTGGTTTTGATCCAAAAATCAACTTGGTCAGATATCGTTAAGTGCCTCATCAGAATACAAATAACTTGAAAAGAATAGGTTCAGTGGTTTTGATCTAGTGTTTGTGTCCATTAGTGTTCCATTTCTTTTCAAGATATTTGTGGTTGCACATTTTATCGTACACTAGATAGGCAATTCAATTAGATTTGAGTTATTTACCGAGACACCCCCGGTAAGTTCACGTCTTTCACCATAAACTCTCTACAAGAATTTAACCTACCACGAACCCCCTCTATCTTCCAAAACTTTACCCCAAGACCCCTTTCATCACCCTTCCGTCTCGAATCTCAAAGTTCCCGGTCATGTTTTGATGATCCAACCCATTCAAGTTGTTTAAAACATGTTTTAAAGGGTACTCACAAAAAATCAATTAAAAATATGGCCGAGAAGTGCTTAATCCAAAAAAAATTCATGTATAAAAAATTGTTTGGATCAAGCACTTTCAAGTCATATTTTGAGCCATTTCTCGCAGGTCTCCTTAAAAACATGTTTTAAACAAGATCAATGGTTTGGATCATAAAAAAAAACTAATGGTTCTAGATGGTTTTAGACGAAAGGGTGACAAAAGGGGTCTTGGGGTAAAGTTTTGGAAGATAGAGGGGGTTTGTGGTAGGTTAAATTCTTATAGGGGATGTCCGGTGAAAAACGTGAATTTACAAGGGGTGTCTCGGTAAATAACCTATTAAATTTTCATAAAAGGAGGAAAACTTCTCGTAAAAACACACACATGCATAAAATTGTTGTTACACTATTCAAGATCATTGAATTTTGAGGGTCACAAGTAAGGGTGCACTTACATTGGGCCGTCAAAGATCATTACACTGTCCAAGATCATTATATTTCGAGGGTAGCAAGTAGGGGTGCACGTACACCGGGTTGGGCCGGGTTTGGACCGGACTTATACTAGATAATAATAAGATTTGTGCATTCCAAGCCTGACCCATTTATAATCGGGTTTCATTTAATATATCCAATCCAAATAAAATTTTTATTTCCCAACCCCGTCCACGCAAGCCCATTTATTTTTCTAAAGCATAGTATTACGAATATAAATTAATCAACCATAACGTTCACATTTACAATTCACGATCGTAATAATATACTTTAAGTTCAAAGTTATTATAAAAATATTTAAAATAGACATATAAATTAAATGCAATTAAAGTACTAAAAAAGATGAAACTCTCAAACATCTATCAATCTCTATATATAGTATTAAAATAAAATCGGGTCGGGCTGGGCTTCGAATAATTTTTTCTCAAACCCAACCTATTCAGTAAACGAGCTTAAAATCTCAACTCAACCCGACCCTATAGACCTAAATATTTATCTCAAACCCTAAAAAAATTGGGCTAGATTGGGCGGGCTGGTGTGCACCCCTAGTAGCAAGCATTGGTGACCAACCGAATCAATCAACCATATATAATGTCGATTCCAACTAATCAATCGTGGGTTCTCTTGAAATATAACTTGTGACGTACGGTGATACAGGTAAAAGTCCAAAAATTGAAAAGTCGTAATTTTTTCTTCCAGTTTGTTAATGAAAGAACACTGTAGGTGAGACATTTTCTCAAGCAATTAAAAGGCAACTAAAAATGTAAAAACCTGTAATTTCCCTATCCTTGTAAGTTTGAGGTTTATGACGTGTGTTGAGGTACCATGTTGATAGTATTTGAAAAGTCAATTTATGACTTAGCTGCCGGAATGGCTGTTTTGACTTAAAGTATGAAATTTCTTGTGTGTGGGTTGGCATATTGAATCAATCTTTGTAGAAATGTTTTTGGAGGATTGAAATAAAGCTTTGTGCAAGTCGATAGGGTCTAAGGAGCCATTTTTGAAACTGCACTACTTTGGGATTTTTCATAGAGTATTTATTTTTGGTGGGGAGAGTTAACTTTTTATCTATTTCAACTGAGCTTCTTTAGACTCCACCATGGTTTCCGAATGGGAGGTACTTCCTTACATATATGTAATGTTTTAATGTCATGCCCTCGATTTTCATCATAATAAAATAAACATTTCTCAAATAAAGAAATACGATCCTTCATACATTCATTCCCAAAAGTCTCACCATAACATCCCAATACATCCAAAAGGTGGAGTATAAGATACATACCCGTATCCCATATGAAAACATGAATTACATCATTACATTTCTCCAATGTCAAAAGAGAATAAAAATAAATTGAGTTACAAGTTTATCTCCCAAAAATAATGTTCATGAGAAAATCAAATAACTCTTCTTTGTATACTTTCAAAAGCCCGTGCACTCCAAGCACTCTAACTCATACTCCTTTTCTATTGACTTGGACCACTTATTGGCTCTAAGTGGGTCAATACCATGATAAAAAGGTTAGTTGTTTGAGTTTTTAGAAGTCCCTTACCCATATTCATTCACGATGGACTCAGCTCGTTAAGGGGATTAGGGAGTGAAAGATTTAAATCTAGGTTCAAAATGCTATACAATTTGCTTTTGTAATCGCTTAACACTCTTATTAGACTCCAAATTCAATACTTGATACTCTTAGTATAAGAGAAGAATATATTTGCAACTACAAACTTAAACTTAAGATAACCACACATTCGTTGTGCCACTCTGACTATTTTATTTATTATTATAAGCTTCTTAAATCTTAGTAATAATTTTGGTTGGAGTTAGTAACAAACATGTTTTTTTTTTACATTCTCATTTATCAATTTCTTTCATAAACAAACAAACAAGCATGTGTTGTTGTATCCTATACAATTATAATAAAATGATTCATATACTTTTATTGTGTTAGGCTAGAATAATCTTAATGTACAACTATATTACATTGCAAACAAAAAACTCCATGGTATAACAAGTTTATATGTAGATAAATATATGTTTATCACGTCGCTCCTCTCGGGCCAAAATCCTGGCTCCGCCATTACCTATTATGTTCCCGTCGAACAAACGTACCCTTAGATTGTATGTTTTTTTGTTTGGGTCTTTATGTTTTAAGGCTGGGCATTTACTTCCTATTTTTTTAAATTAAATAGTTCTAAAAATTTATTTGTCGTGTATTAGTTGATTTATATTCTTTAGGTGCCCATATTACTCTCCTATAATGAACAAGTTAATGACCACAAGTTAGCTCTTCTAAAAATTTATTTTTCTTGTAAGTTTTTTGAAATTTCGGCCTTAAGTATTTGAGTGATACGTAAAGACATCTCTCGAAGAATTAAGTTGTCTCATGTGAGAGTTAGTCCAATGGTAGTCAAATTTGGTGCTATACCCGTAGTCTGGAACCAGAATATAGAACATGTAGGTCTAAGGGGAAGTCAAAATTGGTTCTAAAATGGCACAATGTCAGAATGGGTTTCCATTCTCGCCACATCACCAATTAATACAGTGGCAATGCCAGCTTGGAAGCCGTGGGGAAGCCCGACACCACAGGGAAAAACATTTCAGCTACACGAAGAAGCATAAAAGTTCTCGTTTTTTTTTTTTTTTTTTGGTTCGTCCGAACATCAAAGTTCTCGTTATTTGACACCATTAAGGTGGAATATGACCCCAAGCCCAACCAATGAGGTTGTAGCATTAGCACTGGATAATTTTCCCCTTCAGTTTTCTTTTTTAGCAAATGAAACATATATTACCAAAAAAAACTAAACCATACGGTGGCGGATCCGCTGTCCCAATTTCGGTGTCCCAACTCCCTGTCCCAAGCATCCGAGCCGTCCATCCGAGCAACCAACGGCTCAGATTCTCAAATGAATATGGATGGTTCAGATTTGTTTGGGGTGAGATGGAATCCGAGCCGTTGATTGCTCGGATGGACGGCTCGGATGCTTGGGACAGGGAGTTGGGACACCGAAATTGGGACAGCGGATCCGCTCTCAAAGCATACACGGGACACTATTGGTCCGAAAATACAAAAAAACAAAAAATAGAAAGTCGCTCAGCTCTGATATCAGACCTACCACTCCACTTGTGTTAAGGAACAAAAAGTCTCACATTGCTTAGGAGTGAAATGAGTGATCACTTAATATATGTTGGGACCTCTTCACTCATTGCCAATTGGTTTTGAGATGGATATAAAGTTTCCACATGATATCAGAGCGGACCCCATTCCACTCCACATTTAGAAAGAAAAAAAAAATCCACAATCCACACCCCACGATGACAGACCAGCAAAAAGAATGCACGATGATAGGACTCAAAAAGTGGACACACGTGACAGACCTCAAATGCGGCTGCCCGTGAGGGGGAATGTTAAGCATAATCTGGATCCTAGAGTTTGCCTAAAACTAAGCAACAGTGGATCAGCGGTCATGTTTTGTTCTGTTCTTGCAGCAGTAGCATAGCTTGCTCTAATACCTTTGTCATTTGCAAATCTATATCAGTAATTATATGCATCTAAGTGTTTGTTACCATGACACAGAACCTAGAAAATTTTCTCAGGATTTTAGTTTTCTTAGAACTTACCGGATGGCTGAGCAACTGATAACTCTTGGATGAAAGTAAGTATGAAATGACCTGCTGTGGAATAGAGTTTGGCCTAAAGCAGCAGTAAGCTTTTAAGGCTGAACCACAAGTTTTTGATTTAGTTAAAAGGTTAGCCACTTGTCCAACAAAGGTGCTAATGAATTGATGTAGCAGATGGATTTGACATGGAGTGCTGGCACCAACTAATGCTCTTTGGGTCACGAAATCTGCTCCGTAGAGAGCCAAGGTGAGAGAGAAATTAATAGCAAGTTCTCCTGGTCCTGTACCAATTTTCTTTGTTTCTCTGTGATGGGGTGGACAACAGAAAGTAAAGTAACGAGTAATCAAGTATGAACTTAATAGCTCTTAATTGCCTGACTAAATATATATGCTCATTTATAACCTAACCACCTGTTAAATAGCGATCTAAACCAAGAACACAAAATGAAACACCGGCTGCCACAAGCTTTTGTACGTCGCTTAAAGCCCTAAGAAGCGTAAAATCAATTCTGGCGTTCCCCACTTTTGCGCCGATTTCTCCAATTAAGTCCCTCAATTCGCAGGCTCCGCATTCAGGGCTGCGGGGTAGATCTGACATTTCGACTGGGGGTCTTTTTTTGCACGCGCTTTGGCATACATATGGTGGGTGGGTGGGTCGTTCATTCAAGTCGCTGTTAAAGCCTTAAAGGCATGCAGCTGTGCCAGATCTCCTTTTTTCCTCTTCTGGGGTGCTTCCTTGGCCACGTCTTATAAGAGAGGAGGGTTTCATCTTCTTCTCACTCTCTCGTCGTTCTCTCCTCCAGTCTCGATTTCTAGGTTTTCGTTTTCCAAAACTTAAGCTACAATTTCTTTTTTGAACAGAGATTTTATATTCTTTCGCCGTCACCGGTAGGTGTTTGTTCTTCAATGGGATGCTTTATTTTGGAACTTTGATTAGTGTGTGGGAGAGGTTTCTGATGAATGAATCTGCCATTATATAGGTTAAGGTACATTTTTGAAAGCAAAGAAACGAAGCAGAGTGGCTCAAAAAAAGGCAAGGACACCAAGGAGGAAAATGGCTCTCAAGAGAAAGTGGTTGCCCGGCTTCAGGTTTGTGTTTCCTTGGTCTTCATGTGTTTCCAGTCAATTGCTTTGTGCCCTTTATAGAATGTGTAAGAGGCTTGCTGTGCTGTAATACAACTTCTGAAAACAAGAACACAAGGGTGGAAGTTTTTTTTGTGTCGAAATTGGACTAACTTATTTTTTTGATGTCAAGTTGCCAACAATCTAAATAGATTTGTGTGGCACAGTATATAGTAACCTGGGCATAATAGCATACCATGTAATATGTAATTAGTGAAGTTCTCTAGCCACAAACCATAAAGGGTTGAAATGAATTTTTGCCTAATACTAAAATGGGGATTATCTTTAGCTGGGACTCCAAAGACAGAACCATGGCTTGAGTCTCAAAGTTGTTGTGACAATTATTATCATTGTCATGGATTTTTTTTACCTTAGCACTTGGCAAGTGCCGAGTAGTTAATTGGAGCATCAAAAAGTTGCTGCATTTTCTTCTTTTTTATTTTCTTTGTTGTGTCATTTCCTCTGCAATTTCTGGTGTTATTATTGATAGACTTTTTCCGTGTTTAATATTGTAGTTGTAAATGGAGGCTAATCAATGTTTCCGCTTGGTCAGAGTAAACCATAACAGCTTTCAAAACAATTCCAACGAGCAGCAATCCACATTATGTGTTTGCAATTCACATACGACATACTGCACATAGCCAACTGGGTCGTGTAAAGGATAATTGCTTAGGAAGACAAAATATGCTATCTGCTTTAATAAAGTTCTTTTGCCGATAAAAAAAAAGAGGCAAAATATGCTATCTGCTCCTATAGGAGCTCAAAGAGCATTTCCAGAGAAGTAGAAATTAAAAAAGTTGGGGAAATTAAACATACAGTTGAGCATTTCCATCATGGCTTCACTAAGTAAAAGCTTCTACCATCATTTTTAAAGACAAGACAATCTGATCGTACCTGACTACGGCCAATGATGTAGTCACAATAGACTTTGAGCTCAAGCATTGTGTCCACCTATGGTACCTTAATGTACAACTTCAAAAAAGACCCCAGTAGCCAAACTACTGACTTACTCTATCTTTCATCCCGTAAGAGCCAAGAGTTTTCTCTGCCCAGATCTATTTGTTTTTGATGTAGCAACTCGAAATTTCAGCCATGGCTACTCCTGGTATACTACTTGGGACTATTATAGGATTATAGGAGCAGGAGATCGCTAGATTGGAGGCTGAGCAGAGTAGTAGAGAGATAGATTTTAACCTTTTATGTGTCCTATAATAGTCCCATGAAGTAAGTCCCATTGTAATTTGCTTTTGATTTTCTTGCAAGAGGTTTTGTGGTTCTCTATTTTTTCCGGTTCCATTCTGCAAAGGTAAGAACCTCTTCGTTTTACTTGCAATCTCGCAGTCTATTTAGTGTGGCTTTTGTAAGAAGAAACTAATTTTTGTTCACTTGCTGATTTGTAGCCCGTTTCTACTGTTGTTGCTCATCATGGACGAATACAGCTCTGGCCTCTGGGTTTTTTAGGGAGTTGTAGTGTCATACGTATTTACGGCTCGTTTGGATGCCGTATTAGTTGGAGAGGGATTAAATAGTAAGGGGTGATAAAATAGAAGGGGTGATTAAATAAGAAAGGTGGGCCCACATTGATGTGATAGTTAAGAAGGGGGGATTAAATAGCCCCTGGTTTGGATGAGGGATTAAACAGGGTGGATTTAATAGCCCATGGTTTGGATGGATGATTAAATGGGGGGATAAGGAGGGTGGATGATGTAAAATGATGGTAAAAGTCAATCTTGCCCTTGTTCTTGCATGTACTTTTTCTATCTATCTATTTATTTATAAACACAGCAATAATAATTCATTTTATAAAATATGAAATATTTACGTGGTAATACATAAATATATTAATTATTTTATTATTTTATTTAAAAAACGAATTTATTTATTTCTAACTTATAAATTGATTAGTTATGTAATACCTATTTAATAAACGACTTTTTGTGAAAAATATGTTTTTTTTATTAACAACAAATACCATGGATTAATTCTAATTTCAATGCATTAATTATAATTTCATATCTTAATTTGTAAGCTGGTATTTTTTAAAATAGTTGAACTAATTTTTTTATTTTGACCACTACATGCATTACAAATTGATAAATTGACAACTAGTACATGAATAAAGTTTATAATTTTTTCCTTCAAAAAGAAAACATTTTATTCAAGTGTCAATAATGTAGTATCACAAATTATTGGAGAGACATTTCTAACGATGTAAAAAGACACAATCGGAATAAACATGTTATTGAAATTTACACCATGTTCATTTATTAAAAATTCGAAAACACAATGCACGGAAGTAGTTAATTTTTTTTATAAAAACAACGCCATGATTTTTCCTGGTAAACAGACTTCTTTTCCAACGGATCAACTATCAAGTGATATAAAACTTCGTACGACAAGCAAGAATCAAGCACTTTATTAAAATATATGTGCATGTCGCATGTCTACTACAAACTAAATTACTTGTCTAGTAGAATCAAAATAAGAAGTACATCAGTGACTTAATAATTCTACTTTTACAAGGAAATGGAACAGACTTCATCTCAGAACAATAGAGATCAACTTTGCGATGCCCGCCCCGAATAAAGCCCAGCTACATTACTCGGCAAACGTCCAATTTGGTGATCCTCTTCAGTTGTTCCAGCCCCACTCCTGCTATCACGCAATGAAGATGCCATTTGAGGCACATTTTTTGTTTCCACCAATGTGTCAGCGTTGCTCAATCCACCATGGCGTGCATTATACCCTTGAAAAGCATTATTTGCCAACACCTCGGACAATATTACCAACCAAAAAAAAAAAAATAGCTACAGGATATGACAGTAATTTAGGCTCAGATATTGTCTTTAGAAGACCTCATGTACATTGGCACCAATAGGCTGCATCGTTAATTGACCAACTAACGTTGCCTCGCCTAAAAAAGATGCCTTCATGCTTGTACAGGAAAATAAATATCATCATGGCCAAAATAATTTCAATGCATGAGCTCTATGTAATAGCCAACTCCACATGTAGCAAGGGCTACGAATTGTAAGCAAAACAAGCATCTCAACTACCAACCAAACTGCATGCAGCAGCAGCAGCAACAACAACCAAACTACATGCATCAGCAACAACCAAAGTGCAACAGCCAACCAAACTGTCCAAAAACCCAGAAACAATAACAACAAACTGCACCAGCTAATAATAACAGGTAATAGAATCCGAATTCAGAACCAAACTACAACAACAACAACCAAAGGCTCAGTTCACACATCACTCCTCATGGGCTAATACAATACCAGGTTTTCACCAACAAGTGCACCAAACTTCCCACAAAATGAATAGATCCAAGCTATGAACTCAATCACCAAAGGATGGAAGCTAATATGAACAAAACATATTCAGAAAAATAAAACACAGAAACTGATTCTGAATTCAAAACTGAATTCCAAAGTAACATGTATCAAACTCAATCACCAAAGTACCAACAGGCTCAGTCAAACATCATTGCCCAGAATTTTGAAGTACCAGATTTCATTCACAAGAACGGCAGACAGAGGCTCAGTTTCAGAGATTTTGAGTTCACATCACACAAACATATCTCAGTAATGCCAACAAAAGGAAGCTCACTAACACAGACATGGGCTCAATACCACAGATTCAGAGACCACTTGCAGGGCTCAGAATACTAGTTAAATTACATGATTAGGTTACTCATGGCTGCAATTAGATTGCCCCGCCAAGATAACAACGAAAGCCATACTTCCATCAAATTTTTTTTTGAATGTATCATCATTGCCCAGAAAAGATTATGAAGACCCTCATGCAGATTACCAGTCAATCAGAAACAAAGGCAGAAACTGCCCACAAACAATAAGAACAACTCTAGCATGTACCATATTTCCCAACTACGTCTGCATCAATACCTAGTTTAACCACCACTGCCTCAATTCACAGTAGCAATGGGCTCAGTCATCCATCATTGCCCAGATTTTTTTCATTTAAGTACCAAATTTCATTCAACAAAAGTACCAAAAAATAAAAGATTGCACTGGATCTGGCTCAGGGATAGTGCAATTCAAATTAAGAACAAATTCACATGTATCATCATTGCCCAATTCAAATTCAGAATCCATTAGTAAGTACCACCTGCATATGCATCAGCATTTGTTCAGCGTCACTGCCCAGTTCAACATCATTGCCCAGTCTCATAAAAAACATAATTTCAGGTTCAGAGTTCAGAGTTCACAAAACAAGTTCAGAGTTCACAGAGTAATAACAGTGTCAGAGATCACAAAATTCAGGTTCAGAGTTCACAAAACAAGGCTCAGATTAACTTCATTGCCAAATTAAAGTGCATGCAGCAGCAGCAACCACATGGGCTCAGTTAACCAAAGTAAAATGCATGCAGCAGCAACCATAAATATTGCAGTTGCTCTATTTACTCAATATGCCAAGTAAACACAATAGGTAGCAGCAGTAACCAAGTGCAGCAGTAGCTACTAGGTAACACTGATTCTTTCATTATTCACACACACACACACACACACACAGCCTATTTCAAAGGAATTCCCATATGCAGAACAACCAAACATCATTGCCCAGACAGAAACAGAGACACAAACTGGTAGCAGCAGCAACAACCAAAGTGCAGAAACTGCAGTACCTACTAATAACAGAAACCACAATGGGCTCAGACTAAGAAAGTAATGCAAACCCTGTTGACTCCCTTGGCTGCAATTACATTGCCCTGCCACTAGAACAACCAAATGCAAACAATAACGACACTTTTTTGACATGTATCATCATTGCCCCTAAGAAATGCATATTTGAATAGATTCAAGGAACAAATAACTGCCATGCTTGAATTTATTTACCAATTGCAGCAGCAACTAACCAAACTACATGCAACAACAACCAAACTGTCCACAAACCCAGAAACAAGTGCAACAAACTACAGCAGCTAATAATAACAGGTAATAGAATCAAAATTCAGAACCAAACTGCAGCAGCATAGGCTCAGTTTACCATCATTGCCCACTAATTTAAAGTACCAGATTTCATTCAACCAGTTTAACCAACTAGTTAACTGCACAAACCCAGTTCAAAGCAAGCAATACTTTGAATCATTGCACAGTTCAAGAGAGATTCAAAGCAACAACCAAAGTGCAGGGATTGAACATAGATTCAGTTTCATAGATTCAAAGTAACAACCAAAGTGCAGCAGCAACTAACAAAGATAGATTTTGAAAAGAGTTGTCCCATATTATCTAACACTGATTCTTTCATTATTCAAACACACACACACACACACTTTCACACAAAGAGATCACAAGGCTCAGTTCACACATCATCGCCAAGACAAAAGTTTGTGGCTCAGTTCACACATCATTGCCAAGGCTCACATGAGCATATCATAAACACAAAGCCACAGATTCAGAGTTATAATGTTACCAATGTGCAGGGCTCAGAAATTTTTTAGAAGCATGGAAAAAGGTTACTCAGGGCTGCAACACAGTTGCCATGCCAAGGTAACTCTACCGTCATTTTGAATACCATGGAATCATCATTGCCCAACCAAGAAGACCAGGTAACTATTCACACAACCTGCAAAGGGCATAACATATTTCCCATAAATATTATATATTTCCAAGAGAGTGATACGATATTACATCACTTCAAAGTTTAGAACAACTGTTTGAAGAATTACATACATGGTGACTGCCGAACCATAAAAAATATACAAATGTTTCCTTGTTAATATCCTAGGGTACAACCAATTGACACCGTGCAAGGTAGCACTTACCCAAGTTTATACAAAAAGGCAGTGCATACGTAGTTACTAATTACACAAAAAAGTCATCATCTCTAAACTTCGTACTCCTATCTAGGTTGTGCGAGAATAGATTTGTCCATCAAGGATAGCCTCCACCCATTGTTGCTTGTTCTCGTCTTTGATGCCATAGAATTGAGTGACCCGCAGGTCGGTCTCACAAATTATAGCAGTCAACTTAAACTGTTGAACAATAGTAAGGTCAAGTTTTGCAAGCTCATCCGGAATCCTTTCACGGCGAGCTTCAACTTCTCTTGGAAACGCCATTGACTTGGCCATATCCGCCATATGTGTCGATGTTGAATTCATCCAATTGTTCATACTCTCCTGGAATTTCTCATCCTCCTTGCCCATCCGAGACCTTTTTTTCACCTTCTTACCTTCGGCATTACCCGAGGGTGCATTGATGGGCATTGATGGATGAGGTGAGGCCGTCGGAGGTGTCGAGCTGCGAGGTGTCGAGCTGTGAGGTGTGGAGGTGCGGGGAGTGGAGCCTCGAGGGGTCGAGGGTGAAGGTGTGGAGGCCGTCGGTGTGAATGGTTGACTCCCGAGCTCTCCATCTTGCGTGAAGAACATATGAATTGGTTCCTCATCAACAACCAACTCTTCCTCCACTACAATTGGTGGATCTGCACTAGCCATCTGTGTAAAATCTTCCGCAAACTCTCCGGTTGCCCTATCTTTTCCGAAGAGGACTTGCCATTGATCAAAGTACGGGAATGGCTTACCATTATAGCCTTTGCAGTTTGGATTGGCCTACACGAACGGGATAGGATTATAAGTAAGAATAGGCAATTCAAGGCTTTAATTTCAAATTAAAGCAATGTGAATTACCTTTTCATACTCCTCCCACACCGACGACTCATCCACAACGATGCATTTGATAATGTCATTCCAACCAAACCCACTCTTAGACAGTATGTCATTTATGCGGTGGTAGGTTGTTCTCCAATTCCGCACTTTAGACACAATGTGAGGGTGGGCTTTAATGGGCGTGACGGGCATGACCTTCTTCATCTCACGGGCAAGTAAGGTGAAGAAACCTGACCTAAACCCATTGTCAGCGCTCCATTGGTCGGAGTACTCATTTGTCATGCATCGGATTAGGTGATCCTCTTCATATTTCTTCCATACGTAACGGCCCTTGGAAGATTTGGTGGGTGGTTGTGATTCTTCGGTGTCCATGGCTGCATATACATATCTTATTTACCGCAAATAGAGTAGTGCAAACATATATATGCAGCTCATGATAATTCCATACATAAAGATTATCCATACCATAAAAATCAGGACTTAATAAACTCATACATGAAATATTACACACCTAACAAGTGTCATACACTCACAAACCTCCCGAATTAAAGTTAGAGTACAAATTGTTTAAACTTACTACAAACGTAATCTTAGAGTTACACAATAGTTGCAAATGGGAATTACAAATAGTTTAAACTTCGTCCACATTTCCACCACCGTTGGCAAGCCAATGGTCGTACATGGCGGTTGCGAGGGCATCCCTCCCCTGGGTCCATTCATCGGACGTCTCCAAGTGGCCAATGTGGTCATCTACAGGTACGTTGTGTACGTTTTGTTGCTCCCACAACGTGTACTCTAACTCAATAGGATCGTCAGGCATCTCTCTTTTAATGAGGTTGTGGAGGAGACAACATGCTGTCACGATGCGATTTTGAGTCCGTATGGGGTAGTAAGAGGCAGACCTCAATATTGCCCACCGCATCTTGAGTACACCAAATACTCTCTCAACACAATTCCTAGCACCGGAGTGCTTCATGTTGAAGTACTCCTCTTTGGTAGTAGGAATGTGACCTTGTCTCCATATGTTTATGTGATACCGTTGGCCTCAGTATGGTGCTAGAAACCCCCCCCCCCCCCCCCCATTTGGATAACCTGCATCGACAAGGTAGTAATGTCCTGTAACGACATTCACTACGGATATCAGACATGTAAAGATGAGGGTAAGTATTGTATTTAACAAAAATGCCATCGATTGCAAACGTACCATGGGGGACTCTTAACCCATGTGGCCTTTGAATAGCATCTCGAAGGATTCTAGAATCATTTGCCGACCCTTCCCAGCCAGACAAAACGTACACAAACTTCAAATCCCTAGTACAAACACCTAAAACGTTTGTCGAAATCTCACCCTTCCTGTTCCTATACCGAGGCTTGAGAATTGCCGGGGGCATAACTGGCACATGCGTTCCATCCAACGCTCCCAGACAATTCTATGAAGAATTTAATACAACATTGAAAGTTAGATAAGGCAGGTCCATTAACCAACAGGAAAGGCAAGAATTGGCATTGAAACCATGCATTTGTACCTGAAACCAACTCCACCTACTGTCAGGGTCGTTCGGAGGTACCGGCTCAGGCCTTACTACAAGCATGGGGTGTAGGTGCAACACAGCTTGAAGAACTGCATGGAAATGCCTGCTAACAGTCTCGGTGGATCGAAAAAACTCAAACCTTGTGCGCCTCTGCTTTGTGTTGTGCGAGAGGATCCATAGGAATATGGCTACTCTCTCCTCAAGACATACGGACCTTGAGTCTCCTAAGCCAACACCTCGGACTAAGCAGCACAACCTTAAGAATGTATGCCTATTGACTCTCAACTGATCATGACAATCAACCTCATTACCCCTTGTCAAACTGTTAATTCTATTTATCTGACTCTAGTAAAAGTTTGGATTCGGAGACAAGTGCGGCCGAGCCTCCTTATAAAAACTTGTGACGAAGAAGTACAGGCGAAACACACCTAGTGCAGTGGTAATAAAACTCTGTAATGCCATAAATGCCTCTTCTTGTCAGCTGTGTGTTGTTTAATCGTGTCATCCTATAATTAATTTAATAGATTAGATAGGTGGCTTCATTTGTTTAAAAAAATTTCACGTATGTTTCATCTGAAGATCACAAGTGCATTTGGACCAAACTCTTACTGTTTTTAACAAACAAAGTCCACGACATAATTTTGAAGGAGACAAGAGACTATACTATGGAACAAATCTGATAAAAAATTCACCACGTACAAACTTTTACACATTGCCGATATCAGCTCCAATTCAAGGGTTAGTTCTGAATGCCAAACTTTTACACACAGGAGACTTGATATTACTACCGAAGTATTTCAAGATGGTATAGCACTACACTAAATATAGGCCTATGTAAGACAATCTTTTGGAATCCATAGGCCTACATATAAGTTTCATATGAACAATGCACACAAATTTCCGTCACAAAAAACCAATACAAAGAGCACATCATGACAGACATAAGTTTTCACACATACGACTCAACAAAATCTGCTACAATGAAACCCACAGTGACGCCACTGCAAGCACAAACAATTTTCCTCTGAACCGCATATATAACAGCACTATATACAAACATTTCGCAATAACCCTAACCCTATCTTTGATTGAAGTGTCAGAACATGTTCATTACTCCACCAGGGTTTAGTTTAGGGTTTGCATTTGAAAAAAAATCACATGAACGAGATACAAAAACTCAGATCAGAAACATACCTGCCGGATTAGGTCGCGTACTCGCCGGATTTAGGTCACAAAGTCGCCGGAATGGTAGGTGCAAATCGATCTGACTAGCAACTGGTGAGAGTCGCCACAGTCGCCACAACCCTTTCTCTGCCTTCGTTGTTTTAGATTAGGGCTCCACAGACAGTAAAAAATGGGGATCGAAGGGTACCAACGTAAATCGACCAAGCCCCAACAACCCTGACTAAACATAGACACACATCCCCCCCCCCCCCCCTCTTCTATTTACTCAGGGAGAACCCTGACTATCTGGGAAGGGAGATGATTTAGTCGTGGGCACAAAAACCTTGCCAAACGATGGATATAGCGCAGAAGAGGGATGAGGGGAAGAGAGATGATTTAGTCAGGGGCTATAAACAGCATCCAAACGGGCTGTTAGGTAAGAGTGTTTTTTCGCAATGTATTGTTGTTTGTTCTCCTTTTTTTTTACTTCAAAGTTGAAGGGGGAAAAATCTAATGTGGCCGATGGGAAGCTTGAATGGGGCAGTTCATAGGAAAAAAGTGAGGAGCTAAGTTAAATTGCTTGTCCAGACTTTTGTTACACTGGGGGTAGCTATCAGATTTACATAAATACAGTGGAAGTGCCTATGCATGGACCAACTGTTGGTTTCAGATAATTCTCAATGGAATTGAAAGCCTTCTTATCAAAGAAAATAAATCATTAATCAGTAAAATAGTTATGTCATATCTGTATTATATATCTATGTACATAATTGAGATGCCTTTTTGAAAGTTGAAATAATTCGGAACCCAGTTTTTACCATGGGAAATGGTAGCTGTGTCGCAGGTATATATATCTTGGCCTATTTGACATTGAAGAAGAAGCTGCAAGGTATATATGACAATGAATTTCAATCTCCTTTTATATTAAATTTTTTATAATCACCAATTGTTGGCAAACATTGATCTTCCTTATCATTTTTGGAAATTAGAACTTATGACAAAGCGGCCATCAAATGTAATGGAAGGGAAGCAGTCACCAACTTTGAGCCTAATTAGTAGGAGGGGAGATGATCGATGAGGCCAATGATAGAGGTATTGATTAGTTGCTATTAAGTTTTAACTTATTCCAATGACCTTTTAGTTTTGTACCTCATTCTTATGTATGTGCACTGTGCACACATGAGGTCTTCAATGCTGGTAGCGACCACAATGTTGATCTCCCCTTTTGATTTTTTATTGTTCCAGATGTAATTTCAGTCGTCTCTCTCTCTCTCTCTCTCTCTCTCTCTCTCTCTCTCTCTCTCTCCACAGGATAAAATTTGCAAGTACCATTGTTTAGCTCTTTTGAGTGTGGTAAAAACTAAGAACTCTTATTACATATATTTGTAGGTAGATGAACTCTAATTGCGAATGACATTCTGGAGCTATTTCTTTTCTTTTCTTTTTTTTTATTTTGTGATTGGCAGGCTATTTTTTTTGTTTTTGGGTGATCGGCAAAAGAAGAGATTTTATTAATCTTTGAGAATGTTTAGTTTTCCATCTCTGTTGTCTGGTTTGTTCTCTAAATTCGGTGCTCTCTCTTTTCTGTTGTCTAATGTGTGGAATGTTAAACGTTAGTAGTAATTAGGCAGGTAAAACTTAGATGTGACTGTGGTTTCTCTTAGGAGTAGTTTTGTGAATGGTCTTTTTCCAAATCATGCAGTTGGTACAAGTATAGCTGGACTTTTGCTTAATCTGTTGGTTGTGGTATAGATTTATGCTTGGGATGCATGCAGGGAGGCTTTGGAGGATTAAAAGAGTGTTAGCAGCTATTGAAAGGAGTAAGGTGTTTCTGATGTAGCCTCATCTTGCACTTGTTTTTAAATAGGTAACCTGATGAGATGAATGGGTACAAGGTATCTCATCTTTCAATGAATTAGCGAAAATAAATTCTACTAATTTCTAAATTGATGGAGGTCAGCTTCGTGTTTGATGTTATCTAATGTTTCTTCCATGAATATTATTTAATAACATTCCTTTGAATGAAAATCTATGGATACACGATGGTTGCAATTTCGTTTTGTTTGTACTTGGAATCCATATTGTGGTTATTCACAAAGAAAATAACCAACCATTAGATTTCAATTTTTTTTTTTATTCCAGAGTGCTTTTTTGGCTTGCTTCTCTTTCTGAGAAGCAATTAAAATTTAGTCGACAACTGCTTAATAATTACAAAAATCTACATACATTGCAAGAGAGTTGATGATAATCCATTTCCAAATAAAATCGCCATCAACATATCGATTAAAATTAATGGGTTGACACATCCGTGCATAGCACGGAGTATCCCACCTAGTCATGTATAAAGAACACAGATCATCACATTTGAGGATCTCGATTCCTTTTGGGAGTTGAAAACAATATATTCAGATTTTTGTTTCTTCTTCCTGGCAAAATTGTTGGCTCCTAATGTCTTACTTAATTGGAAAATTGTAAACAAATATCTTTTTTTGATCTCGAAACTTGTTTTATGCAAGGAAGACTGTGGTTGGGTCATCGATTATCTAAAATATGAAGAAAAAAAGAAAATTAACTTTTTATGAGTGAGAGAGTTTATTTAAATGGAACTATATTTATTCTCTTCTTTTCTTTTAAGATTCAAGTACATATTGAAGCCTTCATATTCATCCATGACTCAGTGAGTACACCTTTTTTCTTGCACAAGTGGTATACGTTATATTCATGTCTTGTTCATATCCACGTCTAATGCCATCCCTTTCCAAGAGATAGTAAGAAGGAAGAAAGGAAGTGTTTTCCATAAACAGTTTTGCAGAATAATTTTTCAAAACTTGATTTGGGAAGTAAATGTTTCTTTTCCTTTTCAATTTTACTACCTCTTTCTGGCCGAACTTTCTTCTTTAAGTTAACGTTAAAAATCATCCGGCTACCATATTAATACACGGACAAGAGGTCCTGCTAGAGGTGTCAAATGGGTGGATTGGATTGGGTTTAGCCAGGTTGATATGGGTTATAAGTTGAATAATGGTGGGTTAAATATGAACCAATAATATGCGGGTTGAATATGAATTGAGTTGAAACGGATCAAGTCAAACCTAACCCAACCCAAACCAACCCATTTTTTGGGAGACTAGAAATGCAGCTACCAAAGTGCTCCTAGACTCCCTAGTAATAGCGTGAAACTGCAACATCATAGTGCAATCCTCGAGTTTTAGAGAGAGGAAAATTTTCGAGCATTTCATTCCTTACCGAATTCGGGCCAAAATTAAAATATTATTCAAAATCATATATTTAATAATTATTTAAAGGTAAATTATTCAAAATTATTTAATGTAATTTAGAGATTATTATTATTATTATTATTATTATTATTATTATTATTATTATTATACAATTAATTTTTTTATTTCAAAAAATTGTTCTAAGAAATGTACCCACACAAATTTAAAACTTTAACTAAAGTCTTTTTTACCTTATTTTTAATGTTGCCCCTACAAAAAAGCTTAGCTAAAAGACAAAATTTGTAGTGGATTAAGTAAAAAAGTGGTGTGGTGTTATAACACCCCAAAAAGTAAGAATTTTCCTGCTCAAAATGGTGGCTTGCTACCGGATTGACCAGTTGCCTTATTTTGTGGTAAGTACTCCCTTTTTTAGTGGTGACTGTTGCCTTATTATGTGGTAATATTTAGCTTATTTAGTGGTATATATTTCCAATTTTTATGGTAAGTAAAGTGCGAGTTTTTTTGTGGGAAAACCGTAAATCCACCTCATTTTTTTGGCAAAACCACTTTTTTTTTTTTTGGGATCCAATGGCTGAGATTCATTTATTTTAGATCCAATGGTCCAAATTTAGTGGGGCACCATAGAAAGATTCCTTTCATAATTCAAATTATTTTAGAAAGGGAATGTTCATCAGGAATACGGAGTAGAGTGGGAGAGAGAGAGAGAGAGAGAGAGAGAGAGAGAGAGAGAGAGAGAGAGAGAGAGAGAGAGAGAGAGAGTAGAACTATTGTTAGGCTATATTTATATTGAAACACATGAGTATATACATCTCCCTTTAGCTCCGATTATTCTCATTTTATAAGATTTATCGGTAACAATGTAGATACACTTCTACTTACCAAAAAAAACTGTTGCATTTAGAAACGCAACTTAATTTTAAACCACGCCGGATTCAGTAGTAACTCCAATGGTTTAGTTTCTTTTCTTTTTCTTTTCTAAAATTAGAGAACTTCAATATTCTTGAGGAAAGCATAAGACAGATTTTACAGAGGATAAAAAAAAAAAAAATTCACCATGAGTTGTTTTTTATTTGAAAATACAACAAATCACCCATAACACAAGTGAGCTTCAGCAATATACGTGGTTTTGCAGTATGTCTTTGTCAATGGTGCAGAGAGAAGTTGATAAAAAATCTTTAAGTCTGTGACTAATTAATAAGAAATATTACCGCTGGGAAAGTACTCTCGTATATCCTCTCTCGATCCCACTGCTAAAAACCTTAATTGAAACTAGTACGATAAATCCCTCCTAGACATTGGCTCATCGGTCGATTGCCTTCGTCCCTTGTAAAAGCCTCACGAATATGTTAATTTTACATGTCAGATAAAATACTCAACACCTCACAAAAATACATCTATACATGTATGCAGTGTAAATCATGTTTAATTAATATACCACACCACAAGTGATTATTGGGGTTTGTGAAATTTCTTATGGGGTCGTCGGTCCACTTCTCAAAACCATTTTATAAATTTTATAAGCTCGAAAGATAGTGTACTTAATTGAGGTTTCCAAAGTTATAGTCAAACTAGATATATAGGATTTAATTGTTCAAAACAAAAATATTTAAACGTGCCATTGATTATTACTATCAAAGAAGCCAACATCGGGTTGTATTGACGTCTCACCTGCGAAAAGTGCCGTCTTTGTCTCCTCTTGGAATCATAATGATCGGGTTTTTCTTTCCCCTTTTTTTTTTGGGTCTTTAATTAAGCTGTAGCAAAAGTAATGGTGGTGGTGTTTTTTTTTTTTTTTTTTAACCAGATGTCTGGGCCCTGTTAAAAAAAAAAAAAAAAAAAAACAGATGTCCAGGCCAACAATGTTGTTTCTTTTATAACCAGATGTCCGTTGGAGCTTCTTAGAAATTCTGAGCAAAAAGTTGAAAAAAAAAAGATATGAAGAACGGTTAAGTTTGATGTTTGATGTTTAAGACACTTTGAGTTTGATGTTTTATGATGTTATCTGTAGTTGAACCGTTTCAACATTCTTTATTTTAGGTGATGTTTCAATTGAGTACTGCCTGGCCGTATATTACTAAATGCATCCGTGTTGAACATTCTATTGCACATCATACAATTAGTTCAATTGATTGAACTTTTCCTACCTCCAAATGTAATTTCTTGGTTGGGCAACCCGAAAATACTAATGAGGCGTAACTAAATAACCGACTCTGCTAACCCACATTTTAATATACGTAACGTGGAATACTCAATTTTCCTCGTCAAGATACGTGTTTAGAAAATGGATAAAAAGTAAAACCTCTCTTGCGTAGTGTATGTTACAACAGACTCTACTGTGACACATATCTCCAGTTTCATCTCAAAGAAAGTGATTTGAACAATTTATTTTGTTTGTACAAATTGGACATCGGTAAAGGCATGAGCAAATTAGGTTCGTCTTGAAAAAATAATGGATATTATGTACCAATTTTCAAAATAAACGTTTTCCCTTTATGTCTATTGAAGTCTGATCAATATGATTTTCTACAATCGCAACAAACCGAACAAAATGGAAAACTATAATAGTAGGTTATAATTGTAGGAATCCAAGAGGAGGAGAAAAACAACCACAAGGAAAGGGATAGTAATGATCTATTGGGACCTTATTATTGTTGGTCAAAGAAAACAAGATCAATTGATTGAGAACAAACCAAGGAGAAGCGTGGATGCGGCCGGCTTGATTGATAAAGAAGGGAACAATAGTTGACTTGACTTTCTTTGTCAGGCCATGTCCAACCCTTTCCTATTTTATTTTATTTTTTTCACTAAACTTGAGTAAAAAATATGCTCACGAGTTTGATTTGATATCGAGAATTCCAATGACTATCATTAAAAATTTCATTCAATTATTTATACAATTCCCACAATATTTTAATTGACACGCCTATAAAATATTTCTATTGTATTTAAGGAGAGACCAAAGAATTTAAAATATTATCTTTGTATTTAAAAAAAGGATACAAAAGGTGTTTAGAATTGATGAAATATTACCATTAAAAATATGGTGAAGAAATTGATATTGACTCATCCTCCCTAAATTTGTTGAAACATTTAGTCCTTCTAAATTTGGTATTAATTTGATGAAAGAATTGGAGCTTCATTTTAACAATTTCTTCATCAAATTTTGATGCAAGGATTGGAGATGGCCTTAAGAATGTGTTGTATGACAAAAGAATATTAAAAATGAGACTGAAAATTAAGTGTTAGAGCTTGTTATCTAGAGAATGAAAAAATGGTATACACACCATCATTTTCTCTATTTTAACTCAACTTTATTCAAGTAATTTTATTTATTCTTTCCATATACACTCAATCAAGATAATTTCTGCATGTAAAAGATGTTAGGGTCATATTGACCCCAGAAAAACATGATCTTTGTATTACATGTTGAGACGAATTCATAAATCACAAAAACTTGACGCAAAACTAACAAATGCAATTTTTTTTTGAATAAAGACGAAACGAAAAAACAAAAAAAAAAACAGTTTTTCTCTGTTTTACCAAAGCACCCCTAAGCCTCCTTTGTCATCATCATCATTTTTATAAAGGAAAATGGACTTGCTGAACCTGTCTTCCCTTCTCTTTCAGACTGACCCAGTATTCCTCCAAAGACTATTTCAAAACTTCTTCCTCACCTCCTCAACATAATAAAACTCCAAACCCATCTTCATCATCATCGTTGAACGAACCAACAACAAAATCAAAGGCACACTGATTTCTGAGACATTCCTCTGCTGTTCCTCTGAATATGATAACAAGGCCCTACTGCTGCTACTACGTAGTGGCCATTGCTGCGGTTCTATTGAGTTTTTCTGTACTGTTCGTCCAGTGCCAAGTCCTCGACGACTACGATAATCTAGCCTACAACTCTATACCACTCTCTCAGTTCACTCAGATCGTCTACGGTAGACTCTCTGACCTCACCTCCGCTATTCTCACCCGCTCAGTCACCAAGAATGCCAGCTTCTGCATCAAGAATCCGTGAGTTTTATTTTTATTTTATTTTTTTAAATCTAGTCGTTTTTCCCTGTTTGGTAGACGAGAAAACGCAGGAAAATTTAAATGAGTTGGAATATGAGTGTTGTGTAATAGTATTTGTATCTGGGGATGGCAATGGATTGGTTTGGTCTGGATTTTGTGATTACCATACCTAAACCCAAAGTATTTATCTATACCCAAATCCAAACCGATATCCGACGGGTATAATTTTTAGTGCACCATAACCAAACTATATGGATTTGGATTTTATCCGAACTGCACCAAACCCGCATTAATATTCATTCCATTAATGAACATATGAAGGAAAAATGTTATATATTAAAACCAAAAAGGAACATCAATGCCTCCATTATTTTGGGATGAAGTCGACTACGATGCGGAGTCACCAATCTATCACTAGTGTTAAATGCCGACTCAGAAGCAAGAGAAGACATGAGGATAGCTAACATATCCTATAAGTAATATTATATGGATCAGTTTGGATTTGGTTTGGGTTTGGATTTGGCCGAATACTTGCTAAGACCAAACCCAAATCCAACCCGTCGGCTATCATGTTTCGAAAACCAAACCCGCCCCATGGGTAGGAAAAAATTAAAAAAAAACCTCCCCGATAGGTTTGGTTTGGTTCGGGTATCCATCAATTTTGGGTGAAATTGCCATCCCTATTTGTATCCCAGCTTCAAGTCCAAATTTGGACTTTAATCCGTTTGCCCGTTTGGCCACCGAGAAATTGATGGAAAAATTAAGGGTTTGTTTTGAACCCTTACAACTTACAAGTTTCAATCCAAGCACGTTAATGAAGCTTTTGTTTGGTGTATATTTGCGAATGATGATGTAGTAGGACAATTGCAACTTCTATGCAAGTTGTACTAATGGAACCGGGTTTGTCTTTTTGTGTAATGCTTATACAAGTTGACTTCTAATTTTTTGAAGCTCTGTTGTTTTTCCAGGGAGGTTGAATGGGATCTAGCCTTCAATTATTCTTCTAATTTGACCTTTCTGAGTTCTTGCATTCAGAAAACTAATGGTACGAAGTGCATTGGGTCTTCACTTTTTTGGCTTATGATGAATAAGAAATTAACCTGTACTTACAACTTACAATGCATAATATGATGACGTTTTGCTAGTTTCATTTGAGCTTTTAATTTTTAGAATGAAAGAGTTTAGTTTGCTACTCCCTCCGTCTCAATTTTTTTTTTGATTACCGGATGTCAGGGCCAGCATGCGTGCTCCTCAACTAATTGCATGGCCTGGAGGCAACGACCGATAACCTCCAATGCCCCCAAGAGTTTGCTGGCAAGGGGGATCGAACCTGACCTTAGGTGGGAGCAAAACCCTGACCTTAGGTGGGAGCAAAACCCTAAGTCCCATGGCTAGACCACTTTGTCAACCCTTTAGGATTCCTCCGTCTCAAACTACGGTTCAGGAGATGGTGATGTAGTGCATCATCCGGCCGTCCATTTAGACAATGCACGGCTCGGATTTAATCCGAGCAACGAATTGAATCCGACCGTCGCTTGTTTGGATTAAATCCGAGCCGTGCATTGTCGAAATGGACGGCCGGATGATGCGCACTACACCGTGCAGTGCATCTTGTGCACTAAAAGGTCCCCTGTTCCTCAAATTGCTCACCCCTTCTTGGAAATCTTGTATTTTGCATTTTTTCCAAAAATATTTTACACCAATTTAAAGATCTCATTGAGAAGAAAAAATTGTGTAATTTTTTTGGAAAAAAAAATCTCCTAACTATGTTACTTTTGCTTGCACTCCTCGAAAGGGCATGCAATTTGGGACAAATGGAGTACTACTTTTCCTCCTGCATTTACTACATTGAATGGGAAATGAACCGATCCTCGGATTTTCGTTGCCTCTTTGAGTAAAAGTTAGGTGACTACACTTTCAAGTTTCTTTTGTTCTCTAACAAAATGTCAGTAATCAAACCGAGCATTAAGTTCAAGCGGATTGCTTAGGATTGGAAGATATGCTAGTCACTATGTTTCTAGTTCTGTATGTTTTCTTGTATATCCACACGTCTTTCGACACATAGTTATAAGGCCACATATCATATTCTTCAGCCAAGGTCTGGACTCTGGATCAGTTTTCTAAGTCCATCTGTTCCATTTGCCTTGTCACTCTGCCATATATATTGTTCACCATGTCTTGATAGTTGCAATATGTTCAACAGGAGATATTTCACTACGCTTGTGTACTGCAGCAGAAGCAAAATTCTACTTCAACAGTTTTATTGAAGGGGGAACACAAAGTGTGCCTAACAAGAACTGCAATATAACCTCTTGGGTTTCTGGTTGTGAGCCAGGTTGGGCATGTAGTGTTAACCCAACTGTGAATGTTGACCTAAAAAATCCCGAGGACATACCGTCTAGAACTCTTGATTGTCAGGCTTGCTGTGAAGGGTTTTTCTGCCCTGAGGGTCTTACATGCATGATACGTGAGTATTTGAAGATTCTTACTCTCTTTTAAGTACGGGAAGCGACTTTATTTGCATGGCACAATGAGTTGTCAATTTTAAGCTTCAGTGGTAATTTGACTGATTAATTTCTGGGATGCTACCTGAATTTTTCTTTCTGAAGCTTGCCCATTGGGTTCCTATTGCCCACTTGCGACGCTCAACGAAATCACCGGCATGTGTGATCCGTAAGTTGATAATGTAGTTGTTCAGTTGTTAACAGACTTTTCCTTGCTATGCATGGGTCTATGGGCTGCACAAATGATGATGATGGCCAATGAGTTTGTGCAGATACCTTTACCAGCTACCTCCTGGACAGCCGGATCATACTTGTGGTGCAGCTAACATCTGGACAGATGTTGTTCGTAGTAGTGACGTATTCTGTTCAGCAGGATCATATTGTCCTACAAGTATCGAAAAAGTTTCATGCAGTAGTGGGTATTGATTCTTGTCCCCAGTCTTTCGGTACTTGGCTGTGTTCTTCTTAGTTGTAACTTCAATCAATTGTTCTGTCATGTTTTTGATAGAACAGTGTAAATATTTTAGGGATATGCAATTATGTATATAGAATTACTGTGTGTTGCGCTTTTAATTTTCTAACACTATCTATTTCCTTTCACAATTTCAGGCATTATTGCAGGATGGGTTCTATGTATGAGAAACGTAAGTTTCTTGCCGAGTTGTTATTTACTGCATCGTATATTTCACTCTCCGCCAATCATTTATCTACTGCCTTGCTTTTGTACTTGTATGCCCCTTGTACTGCTGGTTCTATAAAACTATCTGATGATCATTAATGGCAAACTTGCAGCGTGCTTCAAGTTGACATCATGTCATGGCAACACTGTGAATCAGAATATACATGCGTATGGAATTATGTTTATAGTAAGTACTTATAAACACTTGAAACACTAACTTGATGTATTTGGTAGGATTAAAGGCAGGTGTACACATTACAGATGCATGAATTTCCGGGGAGACAGATGGAAGTATAAAGTTCAACTTTCTTATAGTATACATACAAACTTCCAGTACTCAATACTTGGTACTAATGTTGTTTGCACCAGTTACTGGTGTCGTAGCCATTTCCATCGTGTGTTTGTTTTGAGATTACATGCAAACGATTGGCAGTTATTAGCCTAGGACATCATGTTTCAGTTATGCATCGTGTGTTAGATTCACTCTGACTATGTTTTTTTATCTCTTTCCATCTCTTGCAATGCAGGTTGCTTTAGCTGCCCTCCTGCTTATTATTTATAATTGTTATGACCAAGTTCTTAGC
The DNA here is from genome assembly GCA_963854785.1 of Vaccinium vitis-idaea. Classification (NCBI taxonomy): domain Eukaryota; kingdom Viridiplantae; phylum Streptophyta; class Magnoliopsida; order Ericales; family Ericaceae; genus Vaccinium; species Vaccinium vitis-idaea. Next base: position 19,183,538 of record OY978220.1, read on the forward strand.
ATTCGGGGAAGAAGACATGCCAAATCCAGGGAAGCAGCAGCGAGAAGTGTGAGGGAGAAATCACAGGCACGCAAGGGCTGGAAATCTGCTAAAAATGCTGCTTTGAATCATGTTAGGGGCTTGAAAAGTCAGTTTTCGCGCACATTTTCTCGTAGAAAAACTGTGACACCTGGAGAGGAACTCAGGATTTTGAGTCAAACTGAAGTTGAGACAGATGATGATCTAGATCCAACTACACATGCAATTATTTTGAGTTCCTTGGAGCAGTCATCTGCTGCAAAACCTAGTGGTGTGATGATGGAGATACATGCAACTGAAGAGGATCCTGATATTCGCAATGCAGGTACTGAGGTTGAAGACAAAAATGTAAAACGGCCAACGCCAAAGAAAAGTCATTTACATTCTAATAGTCAGATTTTCAAGTATGCTTATGATCAACTGGAGAGAGAAAAAGCTATGCAGCAGGAAAACCTTACCTTCTCAGGAGTAATTTCAATGGCTAGCAATCCACAGATTAGGAAAAGGCCCCTAATTGAGGTTTCCTTTAGAGACCTTACTCTTACTCTGAAAGGGAAAAACAAATATCTTCTGAGGTGTGTCACGGGGAAAATAAAGCCTGGCCGCATTACTGCTGTCATGGGTCCTTCTGGGGCAGGGAAAACGACATTCCTTTCTGCTTTGGTGGGAAAAACAGTTGGATGCAAGATGACTGGTTCAATTCTGATAAATGGAAAGAATGAATCAATCCACTCGTACAGAAAAATCATCGGTTTTGTGCCACAGGATGATATTGTGCATGGAAATTTGACTGTGGAGGAGAATCTCTTGTTCAGTGCTAGGTGCAGGTATGTCATATTGAGTTCTGTGGCAGATTTCAACTGCAGTTTACTTTGAATGGTTCAATGCCTGGTGAATTTTGTCATTCAAACGGCAATGCTATAGATCCATATTGCAACCTCATTGTAGCTAGGCGTATAAATGGACTCAGCTTTAGACGTTATACCCACCAAATCGCCCATTTTTTAGATACGGATGGACTGGACTCAGCAAAAAAGGATAATTGCCTTCTATTTTAGTTATCCCCTGGGATTGAAAGTGTGTTCAATGTACAATGCATTTAAAATAGATACTTTACGTATTTTTATTGCAATTGTGCAATAAAACAATAATTGGCCGATTTGAAGTATTGGACAGACATAACATATCTCACACTGTTTCTAGGTTATTTTTCTTTTGATAATCAATAACTTTATAGAGAAGGCATCAAGGGGATGCTACACATGTACAAAAGAATGCTGGAGCCAAAAGGCCCAAAACATCAAAAGCCTTCAAATCCAAAGTATATAGGTCTTCACATATGCTTCTTGCAGGGCCCTCATAAGTCTCTTTAAAAGGCGATGTGGAAATATTCCTTTTAAAGTTCATGCACTGGTGTTATTTCATCACGAAGCTTCTCAATTTGTCAATTTCGTAATAGTTTTGACAGCTATATTTGCACTCATTCAATATCTGTGTGCGCTTGTAAGTAATTATGGGATCTCATCAAAGATCAAACCCTCGTTGAAGATATGGATGGATGATTGATATAAGGGTTTTGAATCTTCTTGGTATTTGTTCCTAGTCATAGTCATCTTTTGATGAGTTCCCCCTAAACCACAATATGTCTTTTACTCGATTTGTTTGCTCTAGCAATTTTCAACCGCATTATTGTTGCGTTATCATTGTTTGTCTTCCTTTTCTATGCCATGCTCTAGTTCCATAATATTTTGATATACATATCAGTTACACAATCAGTACTCATTGCTCTTCGTTTACCCAATTATTTGTGAAGATTATCTGCAAACTTGCTGAAGGAGGATAAGGTTCTCATTCTTGAAAGAGTCATTGAGTCATTGGGGTTGCAAGCAGTGCGGGATTCGTTGGTTGGAACAGTAGAGAGACGAGGAATATCAGGAGGCCAGAGGAAGAGAGTAAATGTTGGCCTGGAATTGGTAATGGAGCCATCACTTCTGATCTTAGATGAACCCACCTCAGGTTTGGATAGTTCGTCTTCTCAGCTACTCCTAAGAGCACTTCGACGCGAAGCTCTTGTGGGGGTCAATATCTGCATGGTTGTCCACCAACCTAGGTAATGATATCTTACCAAAACACATTTATGGGACACTGTTAATTCTCCTTCTCTCTATTATTGAACTGTGTGAAGACAAATATAACTGGGACAGTTAAGACATTTTAATTTGAAAGCCCCTCTGCATTGAGGATAACTTTTCGGAGAGCATCTCAACATGTTCTACTAACAGGTTTAAGAAATTATTTCATGCTTTACACTCACCATATGGGGTTTCTGCTACTTAAGTGGTAAAAATTTCTGAGCGCAGCCACTTTGTGCATGTATTGCCCAAGGTTAGGTCTGTCTCCAGTCCTTCCCCGTCCATACCCCCATCGATTGGGGATTATGTGGTTATTGTTGTTGTGGTTGTAATAAAGCTTGCTTATCCAAAAAGAAATTGTTATTATTATTAAGCTCACCATCCTAGTCATTTGTGCCTTTGAGTTTACATAAACTTCAGTGAGAAACCTTTCTTAAATCTTTTCATTGACAGCATCCGGATTGTGTAATCTTACGTTTATTTTTGGGCAATTGATGGGATGTTAGCAGCTAAGAAGCATGGACACATCTACCAGCCTTACGTATCCGTGTCCGATAGTGACGGATATGGACACTACATTCTCCGAACACATGTCAAGCACACCTAAATACATGTCAGATTTGTTTTAATAGGACATGTTGTGAACACTCTAGGAAAAGTGGGGACACTCTTGGGACATGTAAAGGACACATTAAGAGGTTAGATTGTAATGTTTGGAAAGTTAACATTTCTAAAATGATGTCCAAGACATATACCAATGCTGCAATGGCTCAAAACAAAATTCAGTTCCACAGTTTAGGAAAATGATATGCCAGCAAAGTATTGTGTGTCTCACCTCTTTCCTAACAACATAGCTAAGAAGTTTGGTCTTGATTGCAAGAGCTTGTTGTTGCTGGATGCAGAATCATCCTTATGAGGATAGTTGGGGTGAACATGTCTTATATGTTTTTGTCTTCGTTTGTTATATGCATATTCGGTTGGCATCTTGGTTATTTTGGACTTGCTATAATTTTCTTGTTACAAGATATTGGTGCCGAAAGGCATATACTTTACTTCCACTTGTAGAACAATGACATATTTTGGGACTATTGAAATTGTACTTCCAAGCTTACTTGATTTCTTCAAGAAAATGTCTTTTGATGAGAGGATTTTATAAATTCTCTAAACTGATTTCTTAGGATAGGCCTAAGGTGACGTAGACTCACTAGCCGGTCATTAGACCTATAACACACGGGTTGGGGTCATGACAGAAGCCCAAAGATCAAAATTTCGATTGATGGCTAGTTCATGAGTACTTACATAGTACCGTATCTTCACAATGGTAATACTTTTTGTGGGTTTTTATGTTCATTTGATAGAACTGATGTTTTTATCTTTTACATAAATTCATGAGATCCCTCTATAATGCAAAAGAATACATTTTGTTCGGCGTGTCCATAATATGTCCGTGTCCTAAGTTCTGGAGAAATGGCGTATCTACGTGTCTGTGTTAGTATCCCCTGTCCGTATCCGTGCTTCTTTGGACTTAGGGTTTGTTTCCCATTTGCTCAAATGGGAAATCCCATAAAAGTTGAGTTTAACTTGGTTGCTAAAATCACTTTTGTTTCCCATTAGGTAAAAGCTAAGTTGCTAAAAGCCAATTTTCTCTCACATATGCTAAAATCAAGATGCTAAAATCACCCTACTGCTTTTAGCAAATGAAAATTAGGGGTGCTAAAAGTTTTGTTTTAGCAAACAAGAAACTCATCCTTAACGGATAAGTAAGGTAGGTTGTACAATTGGGCATGGTTACTTCTCCATAAGCTTGAACCTTTGATCTTTTTAGAAAACGTGGGAGGAAAACCACTTTAGCTAAGATCAAGTTCCAATCCCATGTTAATATTTCCACAACCAAACTTTAAGGAATAAGGAGTTTTACACAAGTTATGAGAATATAATTGTACAAAAAATATCTTATCGTTGAATTGCCAATGGCATTCATGGGAAGTGTTCAAAGTCAAAGACCTTTTCTAACTATGGGGCAAGATCGAATTACATACTTAGAGAACACATGGCAGCATGCCATGAAAGATTGGTTAAACAAGCAATTCACTGTGGACCATGCTGCCAATTACTGCCAGGGCAGTCCCACCTGTCATTGAGCATGGAAAAAGAGGACCGCATGTTTTTCATTTCCTTACTCTTGTATGTCTACTTGTCTAGCATAGACACCACTTAAGATCACCTAGATTACTTAAAATGCTGAGGTGGTGGAAATTTGGACAACAACAAAGGTGACAAGTCCACAACCTAAATTAGCAAAGTTGAATTAATTATTGTGACAACGTTTATGGTAGTGTGTTACTCTAGCTATTTGTTGAATTAACTCTTTATCTTCCTTGTACGTACTTGTTTCAGCTACACCTTGTTCAAGATGTTTGATGATTTAGTACTTCTAGCCAACGGTGGCTTTACCGTGTATCATGGACCGGTAAGGAGAGTTGAAGAGTACTTTGCAGGCCTTGGAATCAATGTACCAGAGCGTGTAAATCCGCCGGACCATTTTATCGATGTTTTGGAGGACATAGTTAAGCCGTCTACAAGTTCAAGCATAAGTTCCAGAGAGCTTCCTGTGCGATGGATGCTTCATAATGGTTATCGTGTACCCCCAGATATGCTGCAAAATTGTGCTGGACTTGCCATCCTCTCTGCACGAGTAACTCTTAATGACCAAATAGATGATAATGTTGAACTTGGGGAACAATCTTTTGCCAGAGAAGTATGGCAGGATATGAGAAGTAACGTGGAGCTTCAGCGGGATATCATACGACACAATTTCTTAAGGTCGAGGGACTTGTCCAATCGAAGAACCCCTGGTGTTCTCCTGCAGTACAAGTACTTCTTTGGGAGGTAAATATTCAAGAATCTCTTTTATTTTGTATCCATTAGAAACTTGTTTTAGGTTTCTTCAATGAGGGTAGTGGAAGTGAGCATGTTGAGATGGATGCATGGTAAGACTTTGCGAGATAGAAATAGAAACAAAAACCTTTTTAGGATGGTAAGGGGTAGCACCGATAGAAGATAAGATGAGAGAAATAGATGAAGTTATTTGGACATGTCTATTGTAGATCGGTCGATGCGGTAGTTAAGATGAGTGATATACTAATGGTAGATGGTAGTTCGAAAAGTCGGGTAGATCCAATTAACTTTGGAGGCAGTAGTTCAAAAAGTCTTAGGTTTCTTGGATATCATGGAAAACGATGCTGTCAAAAGAACTCAATGGAGATAGCAAATTTATATACCCGACCCCGATTGATTGGGTCCTAAAGGCTTGGTTGGGTTGGTTTTGGTTTCTTTGGTCGATAATATCGTGTATACAAGTAGATATTTTTCTTGAGGAAATATCATAGATTTTTTACTAGGTTCCCCCAGAAATAATATAGCTGATTCTCTTGTGTGACACTTTCTGAAGAGTAAACTTGCAAGAATGTTATGCCTCATTCTATAGAGCCAATATATAAAAAACTGTGAAGGGGCTTTGACCCGACTCTAGTTGATTAGGACTTGAGGCTAGGTTTGTTTTGGTTATGATGGAGCTTTGACTGTCATTTTGAGGGGGCTTTGACAGACATTTTATAAAGTAGACATTTTATTGACAGTCAACTTTCCTTTTACTGTAATATCAAATAGCATGTGGGTGTGTACCATTAAGTACTGTACATTTTGTTTAGATCATTAGCGATATAGGTGGGAATGGAGATGTATTTTGTTTGGTATTGGCGTCTTTATCTTTTATTAGTTTCTGTGTTTTGACATTCTATGTGCCAAAAAATTTGCAGGGTTGTCAAGCAGCGACTACGAGAAGCTAGAACACTAGCAGTGGATTTTCTCATCTTGTTGCTTGCTGGCGCCTGCTTAGGATCCCTGATTAAAATGAGCGACAACAACTTTGGAGCAGCTAGCTATACCTATACCATTATTGCCGTTTGTAAGTAGCAAAATTTGGGCTCCCTGTTATATAACTGCATAGGGCTAGCTCTTGCCACCACTGTATTTTTAACTTCCCATACTATTTTTTTGGATTGCGAAATCAATTACATATCTATTCTAGCACCAGTGCAAAATTTCTACAATAGTTAAAGTTTTCCGAGTTGGAAACAATGGTTAGTCTAATTGTTAATGCAACTAGTGTTATGTAGTATCTAACTACACAAGCTATTCTTCCGTAATGCGTCTCATTTATTTCTGTTTTGATCCTGACTTTATTTCAGCTCTTCTGTGTACAATTTCGGCTTTGCGAACATTTGCTCTGGGCAAGTTACAATACTGGAGAGAGAGTGCTTCTGGCATTAGCAGCCTGGCTCATTTTCTTTCCAAGGACACAATAGACCATCTTAATACAGTGATTAAGCCTGCGGTGTATCTCTCAATGTTCTATTTCTTCAGCAACCCTAGATCTTCGTTCACAGATAATTATGTTGTACTGTTATGTCTGGTGTATTGCGTCACTGGGCTAGGATACTCACTGTCCATCTTCCTTGAACCTGGTCCATCCCAATTGGTTAGCAAAATATTGCAAAGCTTTTCTAAGTTACATACGATATTTTCATAATTTCTGCTGATGACATACTTCCACTTTGTACAGTGTGCTGTGCTTCTTCCTGTGGTTTTGACTCTGATCTCAACTCAAGGAGGAGATGGTACGTTTGTAAAGAACCTAGCAAACTTGTGCTTCCCAAAATGGGCTTTGGAAGCATTCATAGTTGCAAATGCCGAAAGGTAGAACACAATACTCTTTTATCTTTAGTCAGACAAACCCGAAAAGTCTGGATATTGAAACAAATTTTAAAGCATGAAAACGTGGATAATGTTTTGCACTGTTCAGTAATGAGAAACAAGGGTGTGATTTGGTGTGGAGGACGTAATTGCAAAGTTTTTCCTTGCAAACAAGTAGATAGTTCATTTGAGGCGATTGATGCTGATAGATGAGAAACCCCTAGGCAAGTTCTTATCTTTAACATGGAGTTTCATTTATGTTGAAATGTTCATACGAAGCCTATTACTTGAAAGTAGATGAAACACACGACTGACTATGATTAGCGTTATTGACCTAGTGGTAAACCTCTAGGGTATCTGGCAAAATTGATATGGGTTGGTGCTTCGCTTTAAAATTTTTGAGGTCGAAAGTATGTTGTACTAATCATCTTTCATGTCAGGTATTCTGGAGTATGGATTATAACTCGTTGTGGTGTGCTCATGCAAATGGGCTATAGCCTTAATGGTTGGGGCCGCTCTATATCCTTCCTTATCCTGGCGGGCATTGTTACTCGCACTATAGCTTTCATTGGCATGCTCACCTTAAAAAGGAAGCATTGAGAATTCAAGCCACGCCTCATGTCATCGTATTCTTACCCTAAAAAGCAGAAGCATCGCAAGTTTGAGAATCACGTGGTACATACCCTAACCTTCCTAAAGTTTTTTTTCGTGAAGTGTTTAGGCCAGCTTCCGCATACCACAACTATGTCCTTAGTAAGATAAGATACTGTCTTTTTTCTCTTTCTTTGTCCAGATCATTCTGTATATACCCCTGTTGTACCATTGTATATAGATATTAGTGAATCTTTGCTTAGTTGAGATATTGACCTAGTGGCTAGAATCATTTGTTTTGTTGTATTGGAAAGTGGAATACGAGTCTTGGCAGAGAAAGGAAAATGTCGTAACCCAGAGAGTGTGAAAACAGTACCATTCAAAAGTAATGTCAATGTCTGCTTTTATTCATTTTGCATAATGATTGAATGACTGGATATTGCAGTCCCGTTGTTATGCAGTATGGTCGTGCCCGAGAATTTCTTGGGGTATAGTACAGTGTTTGGATCTTGGAGTTCTCTAAGGAAAGAAAAGGGAAATAGAAATCAAATTTTCTTCTGCTTAGTCAACTGTTGATTCTTCTAATTCATCAAATTAGGGGTGCACAAGAAAACCGATGTAACCGCCTAACCGATCCGATCCGGACCGAACCGGTATATTTGGTTAGGTTCTACGGCTCATTGGTCTGGTTATTCTAAAAAAGTAAGAACCAATAATTATGGTTCGGTTACTGGTTCTCAATTTAAGAACCACAGTCAGAACCGGACCGGACCGTATAACATTTAATTATTGTATATATACATGTATATATAGTAATATATTTATACATGTACAACATTATGTATCTTGATTTGGCAAGTTAATTTTTTTTTCTTCTAGTAAGGTATTCTTTTATGTCTATTTAGACTATAATCTATTTCATTAAGAAGTTTTTAATATATTACTATAATCTAGTAATACCAATTTTAATTCTTTTTTGTTCCACCTTAATTTCACGATTGCTACTCAAAGGAAAAACGCAATTCTCATGTTCTCTAATCTCGATCTGCTTCATAATTTTTTCTTTCTTTCCTATATATTTCTTTACAATATCTCTTGATCTCTTCCAACCTTAAAACTATTTAACAGGTTACACTCTCACGTTTCTCTCTCTCTCTCACTCTCACACACACACACACAGAGGTTCATTTATGATCTCTCTTTTTAGGGTTAAAAGTGTTGTGATAAAGTATTCCTTAATCGGATAGAACCGGAACCGAACCAAAACGGTCCGGTTTCGCGGTTTGGATCTGGACAGGTTCTACATGAGTATTGGTTAGGTTTTGGATCTTAATTTTGTAGAACCGGTCAAAATTGTCCGGTTACTGGATTTCTAGAAAACCGGTCCAATCCGGACCGTGTGCACCCCTACATCAAATGATAGGAGAATAACCGTCATATTATATCACGTGGTGCTTGTTTGGTCAACTTAAAAGGTTTAAAAATTGAAAATAAAGCCCAAATGAGAAACAAAGATGAAGAGAGAAACAGGAATGGGAAAAAAGATTTCTTTTCACTTTTCCTAAACAATCCATGTTCCAAACAGAGCCAATCTTGAAAATCAAGGCAGCTGCTCAAATCTGCTTTCCTACAGTTACTAATTTACTTGCTGGGTTTTCACAGAGCATATTCTACTTCCATGATCACTCCTAACCATACGATCTCATTTGTCCGTAATGATGGATTCACTGAAAAGGTACGACTTCAGTGGCTACAATCTTGCTTTTTTCCCTTTCCTTTTCTCATTACTATTTCCCCTACTTGCAAAAAACAATGCAGAAAAGAAGAGAAAAAGCAGAAAGTTTCGTTATTAAGCCTGCAGGCTGTAGATATAACTTCATTACAGGCAAATCCTTGTGGACTAATACCCTGTAAGAAACTAAGAATCAATGCGTTAGGGGTTGAACCTTCATCTTTCTGATAGTTAGTCCTAAATATAACTGTGGATCCCACTTAGAAGGAATGTACTAAAACTTAAGTAAAAGAACCTGCTTGGAAATTGGATGGGTTGCCACTTTTCGCCAATTTCGTACCCATTTGCCCTTCAATTGTCGGGTTTCAAGTGTTTCTCTTATGGGTATCTTTGTCAAATGAGCGATAGAGGAAGTTTGTGAGTCATAAAATGCTTGCGTGCAGCTAAAATTAAGACTTTGCATGAAGAATTAAGACTTTGCGTGCAGCTAAAATTTTATTGTAGTCATAAAATGCATCTCCATCACCTTACTAAAAATTAAGTTATTAAGGTTTACCAAAATCATTAACAAGTTACAGTTATTTTGAAAATGCATCTCCATCCCCTTGCTAAAAATTTGTTCTTGAAATTAAAGCGTACCTTCTGGTGGGAAGAGATGCATGTGGATAATCTGCATGCTCTCACGTCGCTTCTTCAATTCCTCGATGCCGCCACCACAGAAGCCTAACTAACTTGATCATCTTGCCTCTAGTAGTCTTCTCTCCGTGGTATTGAATCTCGCTGGTGGTTATTCCAAAGTAGTATCTTCGTTAAGAGTGACATCCTCCCAATTGAGCATGCGGGAGGGATGAGCCGTGTACTTTCGATCGGTGGGCTACTTCTCCAATTCTTTCCAAAATTTCGAATGGTCCTATGTAGCATGATGTGAATAATACCACGTCACTCTTTAGGAAAATGTGGTCCCAAACATGCCAACATTGGAAGGAAGTCAACGGTTAGCTTCACATTGCCAGTTTGTACAACATTTCCAGCCATACATTATTTTTATTTACACTGTTATGTGACACATTTACCAAGTGTTGCTCCTTGTGCCCTTTTTTAGTTGTCCTAAAATAAATGGCCAATTTAAAAAGTTAACAAAGAAAAGTCGGAACTTCTTTAATTTCTTGGGTATTTATATACTTTTCATAAAAAAATAGACTTTCGAAATAGGAGCAACAATTTGGGACAGAGTGAGTGTTATGTATCGCATGGAAATTGAATTGCCTCCTTGTATTTAATGTGCCTCTTCTACAAATCTATAAGATGAAACGAAGCCACGAGGACAAATTGATTGGAGGAATATCTGAGGTTTTAATCTTTGCTATATATGATCATGCCCTAAAGTGTCTTTTATTAAAAACATGCAAGAGGCATTCACTGAAACATGCAGATATCATTGCAACGCCATCGTGGCTCACCAACATCATTATTCACTCGTCAGATAAATTTATCAATACAGGAAAATTGTTTAACATTGGACACATTTATTTATTTATTTATTGATCGACGAAAGAGATTTTATTAAAGAAACTCGATAAGGGTACATCGAGGAGGAAGGGAGCATACAACCAAGGTTGAATGAAAGAAAAAGAGAAATAAATAATTGTTGGAAGGGAGCATCCAACCAACATTGGACACATTTATTAGTAAGAAAAACTATTGAAAACGATAATAATTGTTTATTTTATCAAATTGAGAAAGCCTTCCCCCAAAAAAAGATAGAAAGATCTTCTTATGTAAGTGGAAAAATACAATGGGAAGGACTTAGCCACTTTCAAGAGATGAAATTGGAATGTGCTCTGGAATATTAGGGCTAGTTACAGTCCGGTTTTGAAATACATTCTGACTTTGAACTCAACTATGATCAACGAAGTTCAAACAAACCCTACCGAACAAGTTTCATCGAAAAATATTCTCACTACAAGAAAAGGCAGAATTTCTGACCAAAACTGCCAACTAAAATAATTTAGTCGGAAACTGGATTATCATTACCGACTAACTCATTTTAGTTGCTTTAACATATGCTTTTACCTTCTAAAACACACAGTAATCGGGAACAATTTGGCGCCAAGCAAGATTGTTTGCGCCGGTAATATTATTGTCGACTAACATTTAGTCGGCATTTATTAGGTTCCGGCCGACTATGTATCATGAATCCCAGTGTCTCTTATAGCTTTAATACAAATGCAGGAGTCCACCTCGATCCCCATCTGATCTCACACTTTTCTCCTCTCCATCTCTTCCTTTTTTATTGTCTCCTCTTCTCTAAACCTCTATCTAGCGTCCTCGCTACTGTCTCGTTTCTCCTTCATCTTTAATCGATCGACGAATCAAGCGATTTCTGTCCACCTATGACGATGCCTCTTGAATCCTTGAGCAGTCTTAGCCTTCTTACTGAACCCCCCTTCTCTTTTTTCTTTTTATTTTTTGTTGAATTCTTTTGAATGATAAATCTTTGGGTCCCTTGTAATTCACTTGACTTGGTACCAAAAGTAGATTGTGACATTCCCACATCTGGCAATTGAAAGAAACTGTTGTAATATATAAGGTAATACCCTGAGGTTAACTGTTTGAGTCACGTAGTTCGGTTAAGAGTTAGCAGATCAACTGGGGTGGGTCGTTACAGTGAGCCTCTGTCTATCTATTTTACGTTCTCTAACTCAGAATTGGTACAAAGGCTCGGTGCCAGTACTAGCTTTCTATTGCACTGTCACTACTGTTCACCTATAAAAACAAGATCCATGGAAATAACATGTTTTTTAGCATTTTACTTTCTATATAAATTGTCTAATTAATACAAATATAAATCTTAAAACTAGAATGTAAAATGACTTATTAAAAAAGTCGAACAAATTTAAATACATTGAACTCCCCTATGAAGATGGCCGTTAGTTGAGAGTTGAACTTTGAAAATGTTTAGTTGCAGGACTAGAGCAAGGATTGGTTGAGCAACTTGTTAGGGTTTACCATACAATTTTTTTTACCCAATTTTTGGGTTCAAAACTCCATTTGGCCTTCCAGACTTCTGCGCTCCAAATCACCAAATGTTTAAGCAAATGGATAGGCTAATGGATTTTAATTTCGAAAAAATAAATAAGTTTCTTCAATTATCTAACCTTGTAGCCAATGAGTTTCCAGATCCTATTTTTGAAAAAATCAAAAGGATGTCTTCATGAAAAAGCAAGGTCAATTTTGCCACCTGATGTTTTCATAAGTATTCATACAATGGTAGAAGACCATCAAAAACAAATTAAGCAGATTACCCTACCTTACTCATTAAGTAAAATCTGCTTAATTTTTTCTTGATGGTCTTCTACCATCGTATGAATTTTTATGAAAACATCAGATGGCAAGATTGACCTTGCTTATTCATGAAGACATTTCCTTTTGATTTTTTCAAAAATAGGATCCAGAAACTCATGGGCTGTGAGATCAGATAATTGAAGAAATTTTTTTTTTTTTGTAATTTTGTCTAAACAACATCCAAATTGGTCCAACAAGGAATGACGGTAAAAACTGAACCAAATATCCCAAACAAACTGCAGATATGCTAGAACATAATGCAAATCACAGCAAAAATACACCAAATATCCCAGAGCAGCAAATCACAGACGCCTCCCCCTTCTGCCACCCTTTCTGCGAGTACTGTCGGTTGGAATGGGAGTCACATCCTCTGCAAAAAGGGAGATGATAAATTAGCAACCATTCATACAGAAAGACAAATACACAAATGACAATTCAATGCTTCAAAGGAAGAGAACTTGGAATCAAGTCTACGACGCACATCAAAAATATTTTATCAACCCAGAGGGCCAAGAAATTCGGGAAGAAAAACACAAGCAAACAAAAACAAAAACAATTTTTAGTGATAAATTCCCTTAGTCACATAATAAATACACGATGTACGGATTAGTTGGGAGTTGCAGAAAGAAGGCAATAACTCTAAACAAAGCTGAAACCACTCGGTGACCATTGCAAGAGTACAACAAACAAAACAAGAAACTCCAGTACAAATAAGCGAAAAGGAGAGGTTTCTTCATACCAATGCGACCAATTTTCATGCCTGATCGAGCAAGAGCACGGAGGGCAGACTGGGCACCTGGGCCAGGTGTTTTGGTCTTGTTACCTCCTGTAGCGCGGAGCTTAATATGAAGAGCATTTATGCCAAGCTCCTGCATTCATCATTGATTTAGTCCAACAGATGTCATTACAAGCAATATTCACCACGTTATAGATGCATATTAGCCTTAAAGTGTGGAGAGAGAGAGCAGGTTTGCCACATAAATAATAAAAGAAAAACAATACAGATGCCACTTGGTAAAAGCAGTTGAGGAAAATACTCTGTTTTATATGCTACTAGCGTGGTACCCATTCGATGCACGGGAAAAGAAACACATTGGTATTTTTTCCAACTTCCGTGTATCGAACAGGCACAACGCTAGTTGATAAAAAGTCACATTTAGTGTTTTTTCAGGTCTCGTGTGTCGAACGGGCGCAAGACTAATTGATAATTAAAACATCAAGGGTGGTGTGTTTTTGTTTTTTTCTGGCCCGTGTATCAAACTGGCATGAATTAACATCCTATTTAAAGACTGAAACCATTTTAAAAACCATAATGCAACCAAAATTCTAAGACTCCAATTGTGAATGGACCAGTGAATAAAACAATTTTTCTTTCTTCTCTCTGTTTTTTTATTTTTATTTTAGTGGAACATTATATTGCTTACACGTTTACAAAGTAGTCCTATTTCGGAGAGCGCAAAAGATTTTTCTTTCTTTACTTTGTTTTTGTTATTTTAGTTGAACATTATATTGCTTACACATTCGCATAGTAGTCCTATTTCGGAGTACTCAAAAGATTCAAAAAAAAAAAAAACTCCCTCTCCCTCCCACATCACCTCCCCCAACCCCCACGTGTCTCTCCCTCCCTCTCACCCCTCCCCCACTTTCTCCCTCTTTCTCTCTCCCAAATTTAGAAAATTCAAAGAAAATGGCAAATCTAGAAATTAGGACTTGGGGTTTGAAGGCTTTTTCAGGCAAAACACTTTTTATAGGGTATGTATTGATTGATTTGATTATATTCATTATTCACCAAGAAACTGCACAAGAATTTATATTCAAGTATACAACCAGCATTTCAGAGGGTCATGTTTGTGCTCAATCATGTTGTCTAGCAGACAAGATAAGTGGAAAGGGCAAAGACCTTGCATCGTTGTGTAACATCTTGTGCTGCAAGCATGGCCGCATAGGGTGAAGATTCATCCCTGTCAGCCTTCACTTTCATACCACCTGAGGTGGAAAATCACAAAAGCATGTCATTTGATAAATCGATTATTAGCAAAAATGATTGAACTGTAATTTCGAAATAAGACATAAAGCTGGAGTTTAATTGCAAGTGGTAAACAGCTTAAAAGCAGATTCTGCATATGCAATAATACACTAGAAATAACACTACCAACAGAATCATATATGTACTGAATAAAACAATATTAAAGTGGTTACCCACTTTCCATAACTAAACAAAATCGCTATCACCCCTTCCCCCCTCCCTCTTCCCCAAAAGAAAAAGACAACCAATTGACAGTCAACTCAATTGAGTTCGGAATCATTCAGTTTGCCCCAACTCCCAATCATGCGGTATTTCGACAAGATTGATGGTGTACCTAAATTATGACCAACTCATGAGGATTTTGGTGTTTGAAGGTGTGTCCAAATTTATTTCTCACACCACATTTTATTTCCATCTTTAATGTGTCACAAAAACTGATAAAAGTGTGAAAATTGTATGGCTCAAATTTATACAAAACTGCGAAGGGATTACCACAGTGAAAGTTATCATCATAAAAAAATATCAAACCACACAGCTCCTCTAAAATTAAATCTTCTGAAAAAAAAGAAGGATTGAACCAAGAATCATTACATCGTACCTGTAATGCGAACAAGGGTTTCTCTCCCAGACAAATCAGTCACATGCTGAAACATAAACGTCACAGCAATAAGTAAATTGTCCACAACAAACTTTAAATATAGGGGAAAATGGTACTGTACTTACAATGAAGGTGTCATTAAAAGAGGCAAAAATGTGGGCAACACCAAAAACAATCTCCCCATCCCGTACACTGGGACCGAGAGTAACAGTCTCCTCCTTTGGCTCCCTGACTTTCCTATTCCTTGACTACAACCAAAATTGAGTGTCTCGTTAAAACTCCAATATAAATATATAATATAATATTGAACAGCCATTAGTTGCATATCCGTTCTATAAAACACAAGCAAAGGAACATGAATCATTAATTGCAGAAGATAATTTAAAGCAGACACTGGCCTTTGGATGAAGGGAAAAAAAAAAAAGAACACATACAGCCATGTAGCCTAGGTTTGTCATGGACTTGCGAAAGATTTTGTAATTGTAAATCTTTGATACTCACAAGACAAAAAAAGAAAGGCTCGTTTTGTCACGAGATAAAACATTTTCAAACGCAAGATATTTTTCAGGTAAAGATTACAACCAAAAAATGTACTTGTTAATATATTTGAAGACCTTTGGTTGAAGTTTACAAAAGAGTTTACAGCTAAATGGGCTGAAGTAATGTTGGTATCACATCCAAGATAGATCCACAAAGAATTGCTTAATTGCATTCTATGCTCAACAAGGATGAACTAAAAGCCCATGATTTGGGCTCCTTGTCTATCAAAAAACTCACCCAAAACAAACCTACGAAAGTTTTCATTACAAGTCATGAACTATGTTCTTTCCGGGAAGAGAAAAAGAAATAAAAAAATTTCCTCACCTTCTGTTGATTCGAATACTGAAAAATGGATAAAATAATTTCAGGTAAAACACTAAACTCGAAACAAAAAGATCCTCAGTTTCAAAAAAATTAGCCTACAAAATACTGTGTTAATAGTTTCACCATCCCCCCCATTTATCGCTTCAGAATCTGATAACAGCATCACAATAATTTAACAAACCCTTCGTTCGATAACTTAAGTGAATGAGGAATTGTGAAGAGAACAAACACGAATATGGTCATTTATCACTTAAATCAATCTGATAACAAGCTACGAGTTTTCAGATCTGGAGAAAAAGACTCACCATGGCTGCGACGAAGTGTTGAACGTACAGAGAGGGGAGAGAAGTTTCTGAAGAGAGGAGGAGCTTTGAAAACCCTAGTGGAGCTGGTAAAACGCGGCGATGTCTCTCTTTTCTTTTTTAAGAATCTCCAACATAATGAATTTTGCAAGAAATTTTTTTCTTTATAAATGCACATTAAAATTAAATTTGTGTTTCAATTTTAAGCAGTAAATGACACATAACTTACGGGCTTGTTCGTTTCATAATTTAGTTTAGTTTTGTAATCATTACTCTCATTTCTCTGTCTATCTCTCTCCACACATTATCTCTATCTCCAAAACTAAATTAAACTAAAACTACTAAACGAATAAACACAATTTTTTAAAAATATACTCCATTATAAGAAAGTGGAATGGTAGAAAATGCAATCTATGTCCACACAAAAATCTTACAGTTCAATTCCAATTTAATTATTGAATCATGGATCGGTTATGGTTTTATCCACGGACATTACATAAGAAAAGAAGCAACCAGCAAGTAAAAAACAAGAACTAACGAGGTAAAATCAAGTTTTTGCATTTCAGATACAAGGTTCAAGCGCATTACATAAACTATGTAATGCAAAAGGTACATTCCAAAAGGTTCAAGGGTATTCTAGATTCAAGGTTTAAGTGAACACTAGTGTGAGGGTTGCGCGAAAGGCGCGCAACATTGGGCCCAATACAAATTTGTTCTCCTCTCATGTCACAGTATAGCAATCGTTACAAATGTGTTGAATAAGTTGTTAGCAAAACACAATGAAGAGAAAATGACTTACATCATAGATCTTACAAAGCCTTGGTAGTCTTAGTTTAATACTCACCCATCTCTTTTTAAGTGTGTTAGTACGTTGTAAGTGTGTTGGTACTTCGTAAGTGTGTTGGTCTAGAAAACATATGAGAGTGCTGATAAAGTTGACGTCGTATTGGAACACAAAAGCGGTTCAAAGATTGTTTCTTGTTTCTCTTGATTAGATGCAAAAACTCTTTTTATCTAGCCACAGCTGCTTCAAGAAAGAGATTATTGTTTTTACGGTTTGGAAACCAGTTCCAAATAAGAGAAAAAGTGAACAATTCTCTCTTGCAACTATCATACTGTCGCTCGATCCTATTTAACTATTGGTGTGGACGATTTTTCGATTGTAGTGATATCACCACAAGCTAACCCTCTTATAACCATTGATCAAGTCTAATTCCTCGAACATACCTCAACGATGATGACACTTTGCAAAAAGTCAAAAAATAGGACACATTTATTATTTTATTTTTTCAAAAATAAATACAGTTCATATGCATGGCATTTGATGATGATGGAAATTTTGCCCAAAGCTTCACCTTTTCTCTTCCTTTAACTTGAAAATTTGGCTTAAGGCTTCACATTTCTCTTCCTTGAACTGATGTGCATTTGGGATCATTTTGATTAAAATTTTCACAACGAACTGAGTAATTCTATTAGTCATAGTAAAAATAACTATTGAGTCAACCAACAAATACACATCTTACTGTGTCAAAAGAAAATACAATAAATGTGCTCTAAGAGCAGTAGCTCTATAAGGATGTCCATAGGGATAAAAATAAAAATTACTCCCTCTACCCCATTTTGTTTGTCCTCTTTATAATTTTTCCATGTCTTGAATTGTTTGTCTATTTTCAATTCTTTTTGCAACCAATTCTTAAGGCCATCTCGCCCTCACGCATAGGCGGGTGAAACAACTTTGGGAAGAATTGTAAGGATTAGTTCAAGGTGCACGTAAGGTGGCCCAATACACCCCACATTAAAAAAAAATATTGAAATGCAAATTTTTATGGGTTTTTTTTTTTGTTTTATCGTCCTTTCAAGAATTGAATGATACGACATTTTTTTGGAAGAGTTTTAAATTCTATAGTATATTGATTGTGGGGAAGAGGTCTAGAACATGCCTACATAAATGAGTTGTGAGAAATTTTCCCAATTTCTCAACAATGGTTTTCAAACATTCTGCATCATAATACTCTATTGGGAGCAGGGGAATGCGAACCCAGAAGGCCATTTTGATTGTCGTGGACATGTCCGCCTTAAAATCACTTTCGCATTTATGGACCGTAATGTAATGGTCTTGGATAATCCAGGGTCCCTCCGTGTAGAATTTGTGATAATTGCTTTTCGATTCGAATCGGATGAGATAGAAGCCCATCCCAATATCCATTGGTTTGATCATGCCTTCTAGATTCCAGAGGCGATGAATTTTATCCATAAGCACCTTGAATCCAATGTTCTTACCCAACAATTTGATTATGAGTAACCCTTCCACTGAGCTCTAATTCTTTTCAGCTGCACTTTTGGGAATGTCACTTTGAGCTTTGATTTTGTATGAGGTAGAGGGCACTCGCAATCCATCTCCTATTCATCACCGTCAGCAAATTCCTTCAAACGTTTCTCTAGCTCATCCTTGGAGGCAGCATTTTGATTCATTAAGGCTCCTCGGAATGATTTGGATGCCACTCCTTGATTCTCTTGCATTGTCTATGTTTCATGAGAAATGTAGGGAAACGGGGTTTCCATCACTATCTCTTGAGAAGATTGATTAACAAGGGTCGTATCTTGGATGTCCATGGTAGTTTTGGCTGCATTATTCTTAACTTTTTTGGTGCTCCGTTCAAGATGATCAATTTTGTGAGGACTTGTGTATTTAAACCCCTTCCCTTCATTGTTTCATTAATGTGAACGAAGCTTGATTAAACTTTAAACTATAAATTCACGGATACCTATGTTTACGGTGGATGTATATCTTGGTGTACCGGGGTTCGGTGGATGATTGGGATGTGTATTTTGATGTTGTGATGTGGTTTTGGGGTGTTGAGATAATGCTAGAAATGATTGGAGGTTCAATCGATTGAAGTAGAAAAAAATTGAAAATTTTCCAGTTGCTACTAGTAGCAATACGCATATTGCTATCGGCATCTATCAATCAGTAAGTCTGTTTGAGTATTTGCTACCAGTAGCAATACGCATATTGCTACTGGTAGCAAGAGTAATTTTTGGCAAATTTTTTGTGCGCGCACACTATATAAAGGTGTCCTTGGGTTCTTTTCCATTCCAAACACTATTTCTAACCTAAAACTCATTCCTCCACCTTCTCTCTTCACCCCTTCCTCAAATCTTGTGATTTTAACCTCAATCCACCTCAAAACTTCAAGATCTACGCATTGGGTTCGTGAATCTCCCTTGGATTTTGGGTTTTGCACTCAAGGAGATAAGAACACTTGATTTGGGTCTTGTTCTTGCTCCATCCACGTTTTCCTCTCCTTCTCTTTGATTGTGAATGAAACTCATCCTTGTAACTCGTTTTTGACTTGATCTTGTCTCATGAACGCGTAGTGGAGCTTGGGTGGAGGTCGTTCTTGAAGTTTAGGGTCTAAATCAGTTAATTACTCTTGGGCTTTGCTCAAAACCCATCTTGGTAGGGAAACTTCTACCTCTCTTAAGTGTATTTGGATGTATAATGTGGTATTGTCTTCCTACTTGATCAACTCTCCTTTGATTTTGAAAATCTCCTTTGAAAACCCATTTCCTAGTCACATTGGGTTAGGGTTTGAGCTTGATCTATGCTTGTAATGAATTTCTTCATCATTTAGTTGTTAGACCATCTTAACGATGCCTGATGAGCTGAATTTTGGTCTTGAACTTACTTGACTTGAAGTCCTATTGAATCACCTTGAAATTTTGCAAGGTTGTTGGGTGTTGCTATGCTCGTGGTTGATTATTAGTTAATCTAGTGAGAACACCGTACGCACAATGACACTTTACTATGCTCTTATGTCGAGTAATGGGTACGAGACACCATTGGAAAAGACTATGTGAAACATGGGTTATGTTATGGCACGAGGATAGAAATTGGAAATTGTTAAATGAAAATGTGAACTTAAAACATGGGATACAGGGCCGAAAGGTAGCTCGGAAGGATACTCAGGCCGTCCTAAGGACGTGTCGCGAGGAATTATGCCTTGGCTAAGGGCAGGATAAGGATATGGGGCCGAAAGGTAGCCCGAAATGATATACATGAGGAATGATATGGATACGGGACCGAAAGGTAGCTCGGAAGGATACTAGGGCCACCTTATGGGCATGTCGTTCGGAATTTCAAAAAAAAAAGAAAAAGAAGGGATTAACTCTGATGAACTTGTGGCACAATGTAATGAACGAATTGGACACATGCGAGATGTCGGGTACGAATCGGGCACATGGGGTATTGGTAAAGGGAATCTAGTGGTTAATGAGTTTGTTTTCAACCCTTTAAATCCTAAAATTTCTTGAACCTTGTTGCGTGGCTTGTGCATCCTTTGTCTATCACTCACTTGCGTTTCATTGCATTTAGGATTGATAGACTTTTCTCTACTGGACTAGTGAGCTCACCCTAACAATTTTCGGTACCCAACACAGAGCATGATATGGATTGCTTGGAGTGTATGCATGCATCTCTTTTGAAAGATTAACGGAGGAGTTACCTTATCATCTTGGAGCTTATATTTTTGATAAGATGATTTTGTAAACTTAATTAAGTTTCATTTTCTGACTTGGGTTTGTAACAACACTTGGATCTCATATACTTATTTTGGAGTATGGGGATCCCGTGAACTAATTTGTGTCTGACTTTGACTTTATGGGTCGAGCTCGAATTTTGACCTGGACCTTAGACTTTGTTGACTTTTCACGTGGAGTTTATTACTTTTACCTTTAAAATTTGAGGGCATCACAAATTTCCTCTGACGATTGCAAATGGGTGGAGAGTTCAATCGGAGAAGAAGGTGGAACGCTCATGGCCGTTACAATTACCTATGTTTGAGATACGGATGAAAATGAAATGGTTAATAAAAGTTTGTTTTCATTTAGTTGTTGTCTTTGAATATTTCAATAGTATGACCAAAAAAAAGGGAACATGTTGGGGAGATGTGAAATTCTTAATTTTCTAACAATCAATTAAAACAAATAAATAAGAATTAAAGAGCAACGATGAACACAGAGATATATGTGGAAAAACCCTATATGGGCAAAAATCACGGGAAGGAATCAAACATATAAAAATCATTGTGTGATTACAAAACGACCTTACCCACAATTGAGACTCCTCGCAATTGACCTAAGATCGGTTGCCGACTCCTCGTTCACCACACCCAGTATTTGATTACCGTTGCCTCGAATCCACGAGCCTTCCAAAAGTTCTTCTAGAAATCCACCAGAAGAAAATTGAACTTGATTGATGATGTAGAAACCTCTTGAAGTTTTGATTAATATTCCATGGATTAATTGCTTCAAGATCCACTGTCAACACTCTGGGGTTTTAATATATTGAGAACAAAAGACACAATTCACTTTTTCTTTGAGCCGACTTTTTTAGATCTAAAACCGTGATAAATTTATAGAGATGCCATTCCGATCAATCGCATCATAAGTCGATTGATCGGACCATTGTAGATCCGATTTTTTTAGAGCTGCCGATTAAAAACCTGATTGATCCCTCTAGCAATCCACATGCACTGAAACTTCATGACCTGTGCAAACTTGCAACCTGTGCTAAATTAGAGGTACTCGACTAAGAAACCGATTGATCCCATGATTGATCGTCCTGTGCTAAATGCACCATATTGATCGGGCAACAAACGACTAAAACACGAACTCTCAAATTACATTAAAAGAAGATTCCTTCCACTCTAATCCTATACAGACTTCTACTTAGAAAATTACAACTCGATAATCAAAGAGATACATGTAAAAATGTGATTTGTCAGATGGAATTACCAACTAAAAAAGAATGCCGCTTTTTGGAGCTTACAAGATGAATGTAATTTTTAGAACTAGAATGGTACTCGAGTCGAAAACCTCAGGGGTGGAGAGTTCAATCGAAGATGAAGGTGGAACGCTCATTGTTGTTACAATTACCTATGTTTGAGTTACGGATGAAAAGGAAAAGGTTAATTAAAGTTTATTTTCATTTAGCTGTTGTCTTTGAATATTTTAGTAGTATGTCCAAAAAGGGGAACATATCGGGGAGATGAAAAATAACTTTTAGAACTAGAATGGTCCTTGAGTCAAAGACCCCAGGGGTGGTCAGTGTAGTTTACCAAAAATTTAAAAACATCCAGTTTATTAGGAAGGCCAATTCTATTCGCAACCAAGGAATGGCTAAATTCAACCCACTAACATTTAATCAATGGTAGACAAAAATGCCCTTGCATAAAAAGACTTTTTTGTCCTTAATGAGTGGGATGCAAATAGCACAAATCAATTAAAGACAGCCACAAAATATCTACAACCCCTCTCCATCTTATCCCCAACCCATCTGCCAAAAAAAAAAAAAAGAACCCAAGAACACAGATCGTGTTCTTCATCTTCTTCCTATTACATGCCCTAAAAAACCTCCTCTGCTCTTCTCCCACATCTCCATCTCCCACCTCAAACCCTAAAGAACATTCACTCCCCTCCTCTCATTCCTCACCACTCCCTCAATGGAGAATCCAATGGAGGTTTCCATGGAAGGTTCTTCACTTACATTTGACCTTGACCCACAATGCTCCTTTTTTGAAATGGAAGAAACGAAAATGGGGGTAAATTTTTCGATTACAAGCTGCAAGGAGGTCGACAAGGAAGATGATGGCAAGAAAATGGTGGTTTGGGAGCCAAAAACGAGCAAAGAGGTAAGACCCAGATTTGTCTCTTGCGTTTTCGTCATTTGAAATTCGGATTCCCAGTGTTGAAGTTGCACGTAGTTTTCATTCTTTAGAGTTTGAAGTTCGTACATTATTTCGAATTTTGTAACATGAAAAAAAAGTTTGAAAAAACTAGGTTTAAATTCTCACCAATTGATTCATTTGTTTGAAACCGAATTTTATACACCTATTCAAATTTTAGAATATGAATTAAGACGTTACTTCAACTTATAAAATCTGAACACGAAACTGTAGGATATGAAGATTTAAATTAATTGTTTATGTCCGAATAGTAGTAAATACTTTATTTTTTAATATTTGAAATTATGACATATTTTCAATTGTTAAATCTTGATGTTTTGATCATTGAACTTATATAAACTTCATCTGTTGATCATTCAATTTGTAATATCCGAATTGTAGGTCACAGTTCATTTTTTAATAATGGAATTTTTGTCATGGGTCATTTTTTAACCTCAGGGTATTATGACATATTTTCTTTTTGGTCATGTTTTCAATTGTTAAAACTTGATGTTTGCTGATCAATATGTATTTTTACGGGATCATGTATTTTCTTTGTTTTTTTTTTTGCTTTTTTTAGTGTGACGCTTCAACGCGTGATAGCCACACGGTTATGTCATTGCAATCAAGGCCTCTGAGAAAATTAGGAAAAGCTCGTAGGCCAAGGATGAGATTTGTAAGCAAACGGAGTGGGAAGAAAAGAGTGTGCACGACAGGGTAAAAAAAATGTTAGTACCCCTTTGAATTGAAATTTGTACAGACTTATGATGGGTGGACCATTATTGTATTGAACGACATCCTCATTGCTCCACTTATAATGTTGTCCTTGTCCATCTCTCTATGCACCAATGTCCTTATACATTATTTGTAATTTTTCAATTTGGTTTGCCTGGGGTATACCCCTTGTACACATGTACACATCTTTTTAAAGATGAACGCAGCCTCACTATTTCATATTTTGATTTCTACATTTTGTGTTTCATTCCAAATTTTAAGTTTTGAATTATTAGTTAATATTAAATTTTTAACATCTGAACCTTAATATTCAATTTTTAACATCTGAATCATTGAGTATAATTCATATTCTAAAAATCGAAATCTAGTACTCTTTCTTTTTAGTTGAGAAAAATGAATGATGTAATGTTATGGTTGGAAAAGGTAAAAAAATGAGAGTTAAAGTACTTCTCAGGTCCAATATGAGTTGTATAAAATACTTCTCAGGTCCAATATGAGCAGTATATTTTCAATTAGTATACCAGAAATTTCAAATACTTCTCAGGTCCAAATTGAGATGTTCAACGACTTCTCATTTTAAACATGAGAAGTACGTATGAACATGTTGACCAAACATCCATGTTGGACGGGGACATGTTGGATGAAATTTTATGAGACTTCTAAGGTTGAGAATGAGAAGTGGTTAAAGATCTCAGTTTGAAAATAAGAAGTACAAAACATCGATAGTTTTATAAATATTTCGAAACAGCAGAGAAAACAATAGTTTTATAAATAGTTTGAAAACAACGGTAGATTGGTTAATAGTTTAAAAAACAATGTTATTTTCATAAAAAACTAGAGAGAGAGAGAGAGAGAGAGAGAGAGAGAGAGAGAGAGAGAGAGTATAAATTTTTAAGATGCATGCGGCCTCCACTAATCCATATTTTTACATATGCGCTATGTGTTTGATTTCAAATTTTTAGTTATGAATTATGCATTCAGTTTCATGTTTAAACATCTGAACAATGGAGTGTAATTCATAATCTAAAAATTGAAATCGTTGTGAGCGTGGTACTCTTTCTTTTTTATTTCAGACGCGACCCCAAGAGTGTGGTACTCTTTTTTTTTTTTTTTCCGTGTTTTATCATGCTATATTTGATGATCCCATCATACCATTCATTCCATCCTAATCCTTTCATTTTGAATAGCATAATCAGAAACGAAAACAAAAATCAATCGTCGAGCCAATTGCCAATAAGAAATACCTTCTATTAACACATTGTTCCATACAAACTAGTAGGCATCTCAAAATAGAAGCGAGTAGCTACTTATATAACATTGGCAAGGCGATCATAGGCATTCAAGTATCTCAAAACTAAGTTGCCCAATTACATATATATGTTGATACAAAAAAATGGTGCCATTGATGCAAAAATTTCAATTGAGTTCCAACCAACACTAGCAAGATCATAATCTCCATCTTGAGCAAAAAGTGACGAATTATCCATCTTCTCTTCAACCAATCGACCTACATACAATGTAAGAAAGAGACTTAGAAGATAACACAATAAATTACGTTCGTGATTCTAATTCAATAATCAAGAAACCATGGACATTAAATGAACTAGAGAATGCATAGTTTCTGTGTATGTGCTTGGGTTAATATGGAGAATGGAAGTTCTGCTAGTCTATGATGTGTATCAGTAGATGATGTGATCCTGGAATCAATTTGAAATTGTCCAATTCAAGTACAAGGAGTGAACTTAGCCATGGCGGAGCCAAAGTGGCATGTAAAAGTCCGGTTGTGTCTGTGTGTGCATAGCCAAAGTGACCGAAACATGCGGAAACGTCATTACTTATCTCACAAAAATATACACCGATTTTTTCCAATCTCTTCAAGTGAAATATGTCCATCAAACTAGGAAACAAAATAAGGTTCAACCCCCATGAATTCTGACCGTCTAAACTTGCAGGCAAATTATAATCGCATTTTTTAAGCAACAACAATGATATGAGTTGACTGATTAACTTGCTTAACTAGGTACCCATGCTTAACTAATATAGGGAGACCTAGGTGGGTATGCACAAATTTATCTATGTATAAGTTTACCTATTTCACTACTTCTACCTCAGAACTCTTTGAATTGACTGATTAACTTGCTTAACTACGTACCCATTCTCACTTTACGCTTGACAATAACTTTCACTTGATTCGCCAAGTCCTTAAGGCTACAACACAACTCTTATATTTCCTTTTTTGTTTTTTTTATAAATCTGAAAAAGAGTAACCTTAAAAAAGATGTATACACTTGTACACTTTTGGTAGTGCGTATTCCCTTCTCGCCGACCACTTAAGGATTTGGTGGATGAATGACAAGTTGAATGCCCTTTTGTACTTATCCAAGTGGTGGGCTTGACAAGGTCATACCCAATTCTAATTTGTGATGGCGTGGCAGAGAAATAATTATGGAGCCTTTGGGTCTTAGATTACCTGATCAAATTGGCCTTATTATTCACCAACTAAAGCAATAACATACTTGAATAACATAAGACAATAGATCTTATCTGTGAAGGATCATTCTCCTTTACTTCGGGCAGATGAGTCACTCAAGATTGATGATCTTATCTGACCTTTTCTGAGTGGTAAAAGCTTTGTCGAGTGGAGTTCGTTGCCGACAGCTCGATCGTTGGGTCGGATCATTGAATTGCTTTGTGGGTCGGCATTAGACCACCCTGCCTTAGATTGAGGACCATCTTTTCTTTGTTAGCGTGACCTGCAATAGCAACGATCATTGAGGCGTGAACCACTAGACCCATTTTTACTTCAAACAATATTATATAACCTGAGTGAGACTACATCTAGAACTATCTACTGCCCGGTACTTTGCAATTTACTAGTGTTATTGAACTCCCATATAAAACTACCAATAGACAAAATAAATGAATCTACTTATATCGTATTGTTCCTCAGTTATGCATATAATGATGTAAGCAAATCACACCATGAACAAGAAAAACTCATATTGCCCTTAGGTTTATTATTTTGAAACTAATTATCTAAGGCACACTCAAAGAGATCTATATTGAAACAACCGGAATACCAATTCCTTGCGCCCACCCAAACCTTTTTTGGATTACACAACACCTCAAAGGCCAATTCCAAAGCAGAAAACGAACGAATAAAATTCGAAGGGAAAAATCAGAGTATTTGTCTCATTTAACGTGAACTCAATTAAAGCAAAACGGAGAACAAAATTAGGATCACCACATATACAACAATCAACGACCTTCAACATTGAACACAAATATCCAGAAATGCACTCCTCTGTTAGCACGAAAGAGGTATCAGTGCGATGAAATAAAAAAGGATGTTACCTGCCCAAAATGAACAAAGAGTACTGCTAGTTGTTCTTCAGTAACCTCAAGGAAACAAAGACTCGCTCATCATTTGCTATTCTGCAAATTAAAATGCCAAATGTCCAAAATCAAGAAACCCAAAATTATAATCCAAGATGCAGCAAAACTCTATTCCTGATGATTGATTTCAAATACATACACAGTTCTCCTAAATTCTTAATTACCTCTTCATGTTGTGCCAGGCCATGGCAAAGCATTGTAAAAAGAACAACGCATATTTGCACAAATTCCATTTTGTATCATGGGAATTTTTTTCCAGTTGTGCATTTAAACGCGCACTAATCGTCATTTTTTCTTTGTTTCTTTTTTCAAACGTCCACTCCATTACTTGATATATTCGGAACAGATACACCATATTAATGCGCGTTTGAATGGGTTCCAACTTTTTCGATGATTTTAAGGTTAATGTACGGCCAGGGCCGGCCCAGGCCCAAGGCCCACAAGGCCTGGGCCTAGGGCACCCCAAAAATGACCACTTTTTGGGGCACCCTACCATTTTATACCAATGGGCTTGACTAGAATACTTTTTGGACCAAAATAAAGGGAAAAAATCCATTAGAAGTGACAAAAGAGCCCAACATTGTGGCCCAATATTTAAAAAAGGCCCAAAAACTATTGTGGCCCAAAATTTAAAAAAAGGCCCAAAGCTAAAACTGATTTAAAAGAAAATCATTTTCTGCTTGTTACAGTTTTTATTTCTGGTTTTGTAAAAAATCAAGACAGTTCTAAACGAAATGATTAAGTTTAGTTTATTATTTGCTTAAACAAAAAGTAATTAGGTAGTAATTTTCTAATCTTCTTGTTAGAGTTTCGAGTGGGTTTGTATTTGAGATTTCTAAATTGACACAAGTTCTTGAGTTTTCCCAAGTAACCAAAAAGTTGATCAAATTTCATTGTTTTTCCAACAAATAAAGTCATAATATTAATTCCAACAGATCAAATTTCTTACTTATTATAAGTAGTTAAATGAGCCATTTTGACCCAAATTTTTTAGAGGAAACTTGAAAAACAACAAATTTGGGTAAAACTAGGGTTTGGCATTTGCATAGCAAAGGAGTTTTGACCCAAATTTTGTTTCAAAAAAGGCACAAGATCTCTAGATGCTCTACATCGTTGTTAAATTTAGCTTGTATTAATACCTTTTTGACAGTGATATTGTAGTAACAAAAACGTAGAAAGTTTGGTTGAGAAACACAAAAATTTTTAGGGCACAATTTTTTTAATTAGGCCTAGGGCACCCAAATACCTTGGGCCGGCCCTGTTTACGGCGTTCGAAGGCATGAGAGTTCAAATACATACCCTAGACGAGTGGTGAATCAAACGGAGAGGTGAGGAGTCGCGGAATTCAGCAATTTCGTAGTGGTGATGGCAGTGACGATGGAGAGACGGAGAGGAAGAAGATGAAGGGAAGGACATGATTTCGTGGTGGTGATGGTTTGGGGGCGCAGATCTGCCAATTTCGTGGTGGTGGTGGTGGCGCTGTCGCTGCTTCCATTTTCGTTCCGAAGAGAGGAGAAGACAATGGGGGAACAGGATGGGAGAAAGACGATGGGTTTACTGGGTTTTGATTTTTAGGGTTTAGATTGATAGGAGGGGTAGATTGGGAAGTAGGAGTAGACGTTAGGAAGGGGAGTGGTAGATGGAAGTTGGGGGGCTGCTGCACAGCCAAGTGCTGTGCACGCACGGCGCGGCCGCGCCGGCCACTTTCCGGCGATCTGAGACGTTCACCGGATACCTCTCGTTGAGTACAATAAGTGTTTAAAAAATCAACTTGACCGGATATCGTTAAGTGCCTAATCGGAACACAAATAGATTGAAATGAAATGGAACACAAATGTACATAAACACTGGATCCAAATCAATAAACCCATTTGTTTCAATCTATTTGTGTCCGATTAGGTACTTAACGTTATCCGATCAAGTTAATTTTTGGTACACTTATAGTACTCGACGAGGGCTATCCGGTGAACGTCTCGGATCTCCGGAAAGTGGCCGGCGAAGCGGCGCCGTGCGGCCGCACAGCACGCTGCACAGACAAGAGTCCGTGGTAGATGGGTGGATTGGGAAAGTTTTAGAAATTTGTTGATTGCCTTTAATAAAAAATGGGTTAAAAGGTAATAATTTATGTTTTGAGTTTTTAGTAAGTTGAATTTAGTAATTCCTCGGTTGCGAATAGAATTGGCCTATTAGGAAAACATATAACTACCACAGTTCCCCACTCGCTGAAACAGACCCTTCGCTTTAAAACATTCGGCGCCAGGGTTTAGGGTTTTGTCCACACAGGTTTTCTTTTTAATTTTCCGGAACTCAAACTTGTCAATCCTATTCTCAGAAGTACCTATTTAGTTCTGCACCTACTTCAAATATCAGTGACTGGTGTACTCTTAATGTTATTTAGTCGGTAGCAGCCATGGAGAACGGTGATGATAGTGAATTTGAGGGGGAAGAACTTCTAAAGCTATCACATGAAGGTAAACTGAAAGAACTATTGCGAAATTTAAATTCGGCTGAAATTAAGTTGTGTTCGAATGCGTCAAAGGAGTTTATCAAGCTACTTAGAGGACATGCCGGGGGTGAACTGTTGCGTATATATGTTCAAACATCGTCTAAGTTATCAGAGCTTCTTCAAGCTTGGAATTTTCAACTGGGGAAACCCGGGTTGTCGTATGTATTAAAGTTAGTTTCTACAATTTTGAGTCATCCAGAGGGGCTACATAATTCGAATGATGCGGAAGGGGTTGCTAATAGTAGGGCTCTTGATAAGTTTGCCCGTTCTATCTTTGAAGAAAAATTAGGAGATCTTTACAAGGAATTGAACAGTAAAGAAGCGAAGCGCCAGAATGCTGCTTTATTGCTGTTGGCTTCGATTGTTAGAAGGGGTTCAGGTTTGGCCTCTGACGTTGCTAAGAGCTTTGATTTCAAGCTCCCGATATTCCCCAAACTCGCAGAGTACAAACAGAAAAAAATCTCGACAAAAAGGAAGCATTCAACGAGACGAGCATTTGTGGGGTTTGCAATGTCATTTCTGGAAGTGGGGAAGCCGGGACTGCTGAGATGGGTCCTACAGCAGAAGGAGATGTACTCTGGGGTCCTTCGCGGGATTGGTAGTGACGATGATGAGACTGTTGTTTTTGTTCTGTCTACGTTGCGCGATAGGATTCTCGTTCCAGAGTCATTAGTACCCCCTAGTCTTCGTAGCGTTCTGTTTGGTAGCGTAACTCTTGAGCAGTTGGTTAATATTAGTGGTAGAGAGGATGGTCGTGTTGCTGCAGAGCTAGCACACAGGGTTTTGGTCATTGCTTGTACTGACCCCTCTAATGGGTTAATGCCAGATTTGAATCGACATTCTAGTCCGTTAAAGGGGAATCTAAAGCATCGACATCCTAGTCCGTTAAAGGGGAATCTAAAGCGACTATTAGATCTCATGAAAAAGCTTAAAGCAACTGAGGTTGACTACCACAGGGACCTTCTTTTGGTTATTGTCAAAGGGAGGCCATTGTTTGGTTCTGCATATATGGACGAGTTCCCTTACAACGTTGAAGACAATGCGTCGCCAAACTGGTTAGTTCCTTGCTTTCTGCTTTCCATATACTGCATTTTCCTTTTGGTGTGTACTTGTATGTTCAGCGTTCTTTTTCACTTGCAGGTTTGCTGCGGTTTCTCTGGCAGCAAACTTGGTTTCTTCGGTCGGCAGTGGCCTGACTTTTGATTTCAAGCCTGAGGATCCACCTTCCTTTACCAATCCAGATGTGCAGAGTTTTATAAAATGCATATGTCCTCGTCCATTCAGCCGGGTAGTAGTCAACAAAGGGCTGCTTCACACAAATTCTTTTGCGAAACATGGAACCCTGAGGCTTGTTTTGGAGGAGCTGAAGCTGTTGGACTCTTTCATAACAGCTGTAGAGAGTAATTTTTGTTCTAGCGACCAAATGAGGCGTAAATGGGCATCGTTGAAGCAAGATATTCAGAATGAAGTCCGGATTTTGCTTCCGGATACCCAGGTTCTGTTGTCTTTACTTTCTTCTCTGAGTGCCCATTCCAAGAGTCTGGAGTCAAGCCTTAAGAGAGCGGCAGATACTAAAATTTCACTTGAACAAGGTGTTCATGATGTCAAGAGATTGAAAACTGATGCTCATAAGGACGATCTCGACATTCTTGTAAGTGGGGTTAGCTATCTGCCTGAAATTACTTTGCCGAAGAGCACGGGTGTGGCTCAGGGTATACATGATGTGGATGATTTGAACGATGGAGATGATAATGCAGTTATTGCAGATATCTGGGGGTTGCGCCAGTGCTCTGAGAGCTGTATGACGGTAAAGGACGAAGAAACACACTTCTACTCAAGGTTACTTGATGCCCTCAAAATTTATCATGTAAGTTCAGATATATATTTTTTTAATGTTTTTGGGTCGATAATGGTGAAAGAAGTTTGATTTCATTGTCTAAAGAATTGAGTACTCTATATTATCTGGATACTTTATTGTTCATTTGTATGATATAGGAGAATAGTATTCCATTTCTCCTATGATTTTTAGTTCATAAAGCTACCCAGGTTTGATGTTCTCTTTCAGCTGCCCTCTTGTTCAGTCTGTTAACTACTAGATATTGGACTTGATCTAATGCCTCCTACTACCAAAACTACCCCCTTATTAGTTTCATCTTGTATATCCTTTCATTCTAATAGGCTAATAGCCATAGGTGGCCTTGATGGGCCCTAACTCCTAAGCCTTCAACCACCAGTAGTGTAATCAAGCCTTTGGGGGACAAGGGCTATTGGCTATCAAAGTGACGAAGGCTTGGGTAGTTATTTAAAAAATTGAAGGTGTTGACGGCTTGGGTATTTTGTTTTTGGGTTTGGGCAGGTAGGGTTTATAAGAAAGTTTTTTTGCCAAGCTGAGCTAGTGACTCAGGAAACATCTGCAAAACCTGGTAGTGTCAACTCTAAGGGGGGAACCTCTACCTTTCTGCACGAAGGAACAGTCACTGTAGCATTTTATGGTACTGCATTGGAGCATCCACATTGGCCTAACCAAAACCAAAAGGTTGCTAAGGTCAACAATGTTTGTTAAAAAAAGTGCTCGAATTGGACTAACCAAACTTAGCAACCCCTTAATAACTAACCAAATTTTGGCCCTTGGATAACCAAAACTAGCTACCTTTTGCCAATAACCAAATTGAGTGGACCCACATCTACTCAATCGAGTACATCCACCTTTACACAAAATGACAAAAACCTTCTCTCTCCTCCCTTCTCTCTCTCCATCTCTCAACACTGTTTTCAAAAGTTCAATTTGAAAAACTGTTTTTTTTTTCTTTCCAAAAGTTCATTTTAAAAAACTGTTTTTTTCTTTCGAAAAACTGTTTTGTTTTAAAAAAAATTCAAAATATATTTTAAAAAAGAGTTTCAAAAACTATTTTCGTAGTTTGAAAAAATGATGTGGCAAGTTTTGGTTATTGTTTGAAAAAGTGACGGGGTCCATTGTTTTTGGTAATGGACAAAAAACACCAATGTGGGACTTGACATTGCTAACTTTAGCAACTTCTAAATGGATAACGAAAAGCTTATGTGGCAACTTTTGGTTATCCAATTTTGGTTAGGCTATTGAGGATACTCTTAGAAGTTCCAAGTGTAGATGTTACACGAGCAGCAAAGGGAATCAATCTATTATCCATAGGAACAAAAACTCAAGATATATGCACACGATGGTGTGCCTACATAGCCAGGAGAGGGAAAGGAAAATCCACTCGTGTGATAAGAATTACAATGCTCCACAGACCACAATCGCCCTCTCAACTGCGTCTCTTAGTTACTATCAAGTTTCTTTTCCAAAATCCTAGATCGAATGCAAAGATATATATATCTTCCATCCTGGACCATCTTGATCATCGCTTCTGCAGGTGATAGGCAATGAGACAACACACCTGTGTCAGGACTCTGGACCCCATGTCATCCAAATTCATGCCATCCTATAACAGTGGGGTGAAAAAAAACAAAAAACTGGACCAGACCGAACCGGGTTTTTTTTTCCCCTGTTTTTTTCGTTGACTGGTTCGGTGGGGCTAAAGAACCGGACATATACATGTTATAACTTCCAAACCCCAGAGGCCAGAACCATTCCTCAACCCTAATCTAAGTGCCTCCCTGTCTTCTCTCCCGCTCTCACTCACTGACTCACCACCACCAGCCATCACCGACTCACCACCGCCAGCTATGAAGCACAGGTACTTCTAAAACCCCAAAGTAACAGTACTGGGTGTTGGTACTTCATGGGTACTTTCAAAAACCGTACCCACTCTAAAAATGTACCGGGTTCTTCTGAGTTTATGGGTACTTCGTTGGGTACTTTTTTTGGGTACTTTTGGGCCTATTTATAAAGTTGTCAAAACTTTAGGGATTCTGCATGGAAAAAAGTTCAATTGCTGACCTTAATATGAAAAAACTCAATGCGATAAAGTCATAAACTTGAGACCATGACTCAAATCTAGAGCTTGATTTTGGAAAAACAAGACCAGGGTTGGCTAATATTTTTTTGTCGATCTTCCTCCAGCGACTGCGACTCCTCTCTCTGTCTCTCTCATTATTTCTGCTGCCCTTCTCTCTCGTTAGTATGTCAAAATCTATTCCTCTTTCCAATTTTTTAGATGGGCTTTGAAATATCTTTTGCTCTCCATCTTGAAACCTATGATAGTTGCATGCACAAAAATTAGGCTATTGCACTTTTTTTTATTTCATAGGAAGATGAGTCCATCAAGCAGTATATGTTCAAGTTCAGGTGCTATTAGCTTTTGTTATCTTGCTTCTATCTATAAAATATGTTGTACTTGTTATATCTAATGAATCATACCAAAATTGTAAAAAGATATATTTAAAAAAATTGTTGTACGCCCACGGTACTCGTACCCTACTTTTTTGGGTTGTTGCCGTATCCCCGTACCAGTACCCATACTGTACCCATACCCCGTACCAGTACCCGTGCTTCCTAGACCACCAGCCATCACCACAACCACCATCATTAATGCCTACCGCCACACAATCGACGCTGATCCATTGTTCTCTCCATCGTCGTCAGCATCATCGTCATCGTCCCAGATCAGTCATCATCATCGCAATCGACACCCTCTCTCTATTTATACTGTTCTCTCTCTCTTTCTCTCTCTCTCAATATGTGTATACGTATACATATGTTTATATATATTGGTATGTAAACATATATGTATATGTGACTATGTGTATATGTTTCAAATGGCAGATTTCTCTCTGTACATGTTCAGATCTGCAGATCTCTCTCTCTCTCTCGAATTGGACAAACTGAACCAAAACTGAACCGACCTCTAAAAAACTAGTTTTGGCTTCATTTTTTTCCCAAACCGAGTTTTCCCGGTTCACTAAAAATATGCCGAAACCGGACCGGTTACACCCCTACATAACAGTAAATTTGCATAATGCTATATGATGTAGCTTGGTTGGAGGTTAACAAGTTAAATCGTAGATGGACCCAACTAACACGGATCAATGCCGAAACTATGCAGGAATAAGATTTTGGAACTGAACAACCAAGGCTCGAAACCCACGAGCTACGGGGCTCAAAACCAAGCCCTAAAAGGCAGCACCAGAGCCACAATAAAAGCACAAAACTAAACTTTCAATTCATAAGAAAACTCCCTTAAACAAGTATCACAGCCCTATATATAGAACTCCTAAGGAGGTTTACTTCACAGTGAAGTACCTAGACTCAGACAAGACAAAAAGTTCCAGTCGTTACTTTTTACTCAAATGGCTATTGCCTGTTGCTGAAATAACCTATATGCAACTTCTAAGGACACATATGGACACATATACCAAAGACTTACTTTACTATGAAGGAAACTAAAAAAAAAAAAAAGAACAACACACCTCAATAAAAAATCCTAAGTGCAACAAAAAAAAGGAAAATATCCTACTAGACCATAATTGTAAAAATAAAAAATAGCCTCTCAAACTCTTTCTTATAGCTTGAGTGTGTTACCTTCTTTCCCAAGAAGGGCCTTCCATCTTGACTGCATCAATTCCCCCCGGTTGAGTAAAAATTCAGCTCCAACGAACGCATTGAGCATGCTGATGCAAGTGGCATCGAGAAGTTTTTTTTGCGTCGTGGTCAAAGAGTGATCCATCGGCCTTTACATTTCAATGCATATGTGTTTTCCCTGATGTCATACCTGCCACCTTTCATACATGGTCGTCTCAATATAATTTGAGCAGTTGACATAGTAACAAACAACCTCTCACCATGCTTTTTCGCCGAGCAAGTCGCCTGTTGAAAGACTGAGTAGACACCTTGTGCTAACTTTTACCGTTTTACCTTGACCTATCCATGAAATTGAATAAGGGCTAGCAATTGGTTACTCTTTAAGTCCCAATTGCTGAACAAAATCCCTTGAAATGAAATTTTCAGATCTTCCATTGTCAAGAATCAATGTGCAATGCACCCCATAACAGACAGCTCTAGTGCGAAATACAGAATTACTACGCTTCTAGTCATGGTTTGGTGGTGGTACATGCTTCTTCGTCTGGCACAGTAGTAACTCTCCGGTTGTATCAGCATAGACCTCTACTTGTTCTGCGTCATCTTTGTTTTCTTCAGTAGCACTCATGTCATCTTCATTGTCTTGCTTTGCTAAAGTAATCCAACGATTTGGGCAAGTGCTTGCAATGTGATGCTTTTCACCACACTTGAAGCAAGTTGTTTTTGCCTTTTCATCTATTGTCTTGAGTTGATGCGGTGCTGATTTTGGTGTAGGAACCAAAGGACTTAAGGTTTGTTTGGGCAGCGTGTATGGCCTCTTAAATTTATCTTCAAGTTGTAACGCAACCTGGTCTGCTTCCTCCACTGTCCATATCCTAAAGCCAGCCATATCGTCAAGAATTGAAGTTCAGAACCCCGCTCTATATTTTGATGCGAGTACTTCTTCAAGTTCATAAACTCCTGCTCTCATGTACAGCTCATAGAATTTTTCAGTGTACTCACGACACTCTCACTCCTTCGGTGAAGAAGATGAAATTTCAAAAGAAATAAGCTCTGTTGATGGCCCATGGGAAGAATCCTTCCCTTTAACAGAGTTTTCATTTCATCCCATGTAGTCACTTCACCTCTACCACTTCTTCTATTTGCCTCTTGAGTTCTTGCCCATCACATTTGTGCCGTTCCTTTTAATTTAGCAATAGCAAACTGCACTTTCCTTCTCTCAGTTGTTGATGCCAAGCAAAGAAATGATCCACACTGGTCAACCAATCGAGGAAAGTTTCTGGATTCATCTTTCTGTTGAAGTCAGCCGCCTCTAATTTAACCTCTTTATCTCCCATCCAATAACTATCAGGTAGGCTCCTAACATATGGTTGGCCGATAGTTTGATCCCTTAAACCAGGAAACTCCCTTTGCTGTCCAGCCAATTCAATGTTCATGGCCTGCTGTCCGTAAGCGTTAGGGGCAGCAAACTGCTGTCCTCTTTGGGGAAAATCACCTTGTTTAGGCCCTGGACCTCCAAAACTCATATTACAATGAGCTTTGTTTATGGGCATGCATAGGTTGGGGCATGGGTGCAAATGCCTATGTAGGCTGCGATAGTGATGGTTCAAATGGTTTTTTGAAATGAATGTTCATCAGCTACATATGAGGAGGAAGGTTTATCAGCAATACCTTTGCCACGATTCCACCAGAAATTTCCTTGAGAATATTCCCTGCCATATCTTCCAAACGTTGAAGCCGTTCATTGATTTCTTTTCTCTGATCTTCAAGGGTAATCTTTAAACCATCAGCATGTTCAATACTTCCAATAAGGGATCAAATCCTCTCATCACGTTCCGCGTTTGTTGGCATGTTGTGAAGACTTGTGAAAGACAGCAAACAAAGGATTTTAACTTGCTCTGATACCAAAACTGATGTAGTTTGGTTGGAGGTTCCAACAAGTTCAATCGTAGATGGACCCGGCTGACACGGATCAAGGCCGAAACTATGCAGCAATCAGATTTTGGGACTGATTCTTGCAGAATCCAGCAACCAAGGCTCGAAATCCACGAGCTACGGGGCTCAAAACCAAGCCCTAAAAGGCAGCACCAGAAGGCCACAATAAAAGCACAAAACTAAGCTTTCAATTCATCAAAAAACTCCCTTAAAACAAATTACAGCACTATATATAGAACTTCAAAGGAGGTTACTTTGCAGTGAAGTACCTAGACTCAAACAAGACAAAAAGTTCCAGCTGTTATTTTTTACTTAAAATGGCTGCTGGCTGCTGCTGAAACAAGCCATACACAACTTCTAAGGAAACACATACCAAAGACTTACCTTACTATGAAGGAAACTAGCAAAAAGAAGAAAAAAAAACA
Source organism: Vaccinium vitis-idaea (assembly GCA_963854785.1). Classification (NCBI taxonomy): domain Eukaryota; kingdom Viridiplantae; phylum Streptophyta; class Magnoliopsida; order Ericales; family Ericaceae; genus Vaccinium; species Vaccinium vitis-idaea. Next base: position 19,221,120 of record OY978220.1, read on the forward strand.
CATAAATGTAAAATTTTTTTTAAAAAAAAAAAGAGCCTCTCAAACTCTTTTCGTATAGCTTGAGTGTGTTCCCTTCTTTCCCAAGAACTGGCCTTCCATCTTGACCAGGGGCGGTCCTATGTATGGGCAAGGGGGAACAACTGATCCCCCTGAGTTGGAAACCCTCCCTGGGATATGCATATCTTTTTATTTTTGTAACTTTTCCTCATAGGGAGTATATCTTGTTGTCTTTACCTTGTGATCCTTGCCCCACAAATAATGCACTTGCTCCAAATGTGCTGGAAATATTTACTACATTATCCAAATGATTCACTGAATCTCCCCTGATTTTTTCCTTTTTTTGTGATCCCACCATTTTAACACACTCCCCCTCGCAGGCGTAAAAGCGGAGCATATGCACATTCATGATTTTTTAACTCCTCTCTCTCTCTCTCTCTGCCCCAAGTAACATGATATACCACATTTTGTTTCTATGCGTTGAATAGAACTCTTGGTTTATTACTCTAACGTACTCCCTCCATTCCATTTTGATAGTCCTCAGCAAAAATACGTGCAATTTTCAGGCAAAAAATAAAAGTATTTCAGTTCATAATTTTTTAATTTTTCTCACCAAATTAAAAAATTAATAGAGATCTTTGATTTGGTACGAAGAAACTAAAAAAATCATGTACGAAAATTCTTTAATGTTTTATCTGAAAATTTGCACGCAACTTTATAGGGAACCATCAAAATAAAACGAAGGGAGTAAATATTGTAAATTCTTGACCCCCTGATGATAAATCCTGCATCCGCCCCTGATCTTGAGTGCATGACTATAGCAGACAAATTTACATTTGCAACAAAAGAGTGCAATCCAGTCTCTTTATGACAGGAAAGTATATTCTAATCTAGTAGATTGTAAAACCCCCTCTTGAAATGAACCTTTGTCGTACGAGTTTTTCAACATCCACTGTCCTTGCATACTTTCCTACAAGGCCCTACGTTTCTTCTCATTGGGGAGCCCTTACCTTATCATGATAACCAACGTTTCTTAGCCATTGTACCTTTCTATAGAAACTGACATGGATTCTATTATAGACTATAATTGCACGAGTAAAATATCTTCTGTATCAAATACAAACAGCTGGGTTCTAATGATGTAGGACGGCTAGGACATGAACATTGAAGAAGATAAAACTGAGGAAAACCTAAGGAACCTTAGAGACCTGAACTTTAGGTAAATTTGGGTTCTCCCCAACAATAACAAGGTATAGTTAGGAGTAGCCTAGCATTTCCGATTAAGATAATTGTGAAATACAACTATATCTAAATAATATAATAATCCATGATTCGAGTAGTCCGAGCGAGTGTTCCCTATCAATTTTCTTCCTGTTGCACTTAGCCAAGCCAATAGGAGATTTTATGTGCTTTAACTGTTTATTCGCATTCAGGACACAGAATCTTTAACTTTTATACTCGGTTATTTATATGTACGTTGATCCACTTGACCTTTGTGATTTTGCTCTGGAGATTTTTGGTTGCTTGAGCTGCTAGCTATTACTTAAAGAAATCCTGCAGCACCAAATGCACACCAAGTCCATATTTGAATGTCATCAGTGGGAGTCAATGTCATTCTTTGTTTAGAATATGGACTTCAGCGGTTCTTGTTGCATTTTGTATCTTATATCTAAGCTGCCTTCTATGTCGGTGGCTTATAGTTGGTGCTTTCACTATCTTGTGCAGCGAACAATGCCCGGAGTGCTAGATGGATCTTTCGAATTCTTTAAATTTCTCCCCGGTAACCCTTTGGCATTACCAACCATCCTTCAGCAATCTCTGCTGTCGCTCCTTTTAGAACTTATCGGCTGGTCTCCAAAGTGCAAGATTGCTGTTAGAATTCCACCAATGATGTACAAGCATCTCCAACCATTTATTAACTTGCTGCTGTATTCACCGATTAGAGACATAAAGGATCAAGCACATATTCTGGCACAGACTGCCATGTCAAGTACTGGTGCCTTTGACAAAAACCTGAGGGAAATTGGTGTGTGGTTCTCATTTCTTCCTGGCTGTAAGATAGAGGGCAATTTTGTTGGGGACCAAGGCATTGAAGTGTTTCAGAACTTGTTTTCAGTCATCGTTTCATTTTTATGTGATGCGGTTTCGACGGTTGGAAATAACTTGCTCAAGTACTGGGATGTTTTAAGGGGTCACATATGCCATTTAAAAGGTGTTGAAGGTAATCTGTCTTTGATTTGAAGGTTTTTGGTTTTTGGTTTCGTTACATGATAATAGCTGCTATTATGTTTGTTTGTTGGATTCCAATCGTATGTACTGTAATAAACTTGCTGCTTGTAAGCTAGGATGGTTTTTGTTTTTTGGTGTGCCTCATGTTCGCGTCATCTTGCTCATGAGTCATATCTTACATATCCAACAAACCTAACGCAAGCGAGCCTGTGGGCTATTGTTATGAAGAGCTTCTTGTAAACTGAGTGGAGTCCAGGCTGGAGTGTGCGGAATTACTGTCTTCTTCCTATCTAATTGTTAAGGAGTACAATCCCACATTGCTTGGGTATAGAATGGGCGATCACTTAAGTGATGCAGGTTAACTAGCAAAAATAAATAAAAGAAGATAAAACCCAAGGCATCCCTGTGCCTAAGGACCCCTAGACATCCCTGTGCCTAAGGAAGTAATGATATTCCTGTATCAAAACCATAATTGAACTCATATGTTTCATAAATTGCCTACATAGAAATACTAGAGTCCTTTAAATGGGCTCTTGAAAAGATTAAAAAAAGAAGAAGGATAAACATGATCTAGATTCCTAGATAGGATAACTCCTAAAATAACAACCCAAGCTATTAAATAAAATCCTAAACAGGATAACTCCTAAAATAACAACTTAAATTATTAAATAAAATCTTAAAATCTAAATAGATAATGATAACATAAAATCCTCCCGGATCATATACAAATAGCTTGTGGGGCCCATGGATTACTCTTTCCAGTTCCCTATCATTAAGCTTTTGGGTTGGATATAAAGTTTCTACATGGTGTTAGAGCGGGGTCCATTCCAACCCACATTTTAAGACTTCACAATCCAACCCCACGATGATAGACCCAACAAAGAAGTTGCACGATAATAGACCTTAAAAGAGGCTACACTTGACAGACCTTAAAAGGGCTGCACACGATGGGCATGTTGAGGAATACAATCCCACATTGCTTCGGTGTGAAATGGGTGATCACTTAATATGATGTTGGGATCTGTCCACCTAATAGGTTAAGCTTTTGGGTTGGATATAAGGTTTCTACACTACTGATTGGAGTGAGATGGGTTTGAAATAAAAGAGAGGAGAAATAGATTGAGAAATAACATATATGAGATCATAGAGAACACTACTAAGCTAGTTTGGGGGGAGAGTTAGGATGGAGGAATCTACAGGAAGGAAAGAGTAAAGACTGGGAAATAAACAAGCTTTTCTTTCTTTCCTTTTTTTTTTTTCAACCTCTTGTGGTTGAACCTATTGCCTAAAAGTATGGATGAGGCAGTGTTTGATCCTGAGACACCTCTCTTTTTTGTCTTGATTTGTGCCTTTAAAAATATGCCCAACCCTCACATTCAACTAAGATTATATCGGAGGCAAATGATTGTAAAAAAGTTAATGTGCCTGTTTAGTTTGGTCTATGATTTCCAACAGTGTGAGTACCAGCGACATACGTCAGGCTGCCTAGAAGCCCAATCTGATCTTTAGGTGCAAATTTCTGTAGATGGTCGGATAAAACTCATCGATGCTTTACGTTCCAGTTTCTTTTGTTCTTTGGCATAGATCTTAAGGTGGAGAGAGCCAAACTGTGCAGCCATGAATTATAGGCCCTATCCATGAAGATGGGGCAAATTCCAGTTACTGTGTTTGCTTTGGCTTTTGGTAACTAAAGAGTAAAAAATTCTCCCCTCATCCTTTGGAAGTTAGACGATAATAGCCTTCCACTGTCTGATTCTAATTTCTTTTACTCGTTGGTAGGGCATCAAATGGATGATTTATTCCTTTTCATCTGTTTCAATGCTTTCACTACCATTCCAATTGGATGAGTTGAGAAAGAAGCAATTCTGGATGGGGAGGGGGAGGGGGAGGGGGAGGGGGAGGAGGAGGGAGGGTAGCTCGATGATGAAGAGAAGGTTGGGGGCGAAGTGGTACTGGTCTAGTGTTTTGGTAAAAGAAAGGTGCGGAGGGTCTAGGTTGTTTCCTGTCACTTTTTTAATGATCTCTACAGAATTTGACCTTGTCTGCAATTGGATTGCATTTTCTTTTGTTCGTTTCAGGTCAAATATGCTGATTTTAAACGATGATTCAGTATTGGTCAGGCATTTTACGTGCTTTCATTGATCCCATTGCATTTGATGATTCAATGCTTGTGCTTACAGTGTTGCCTTACGTGTAACAAATGTGACAATAACTTCAAAACTATTATGCCGTGCTATTGAACATCTTCTTTTAATAACTCAAGGTGACGTGCCAATAATAGGCAAGGTGTCTTCAATTTGAAAATGAGGTTTTAAGTATGTGTAGCATTTTCTAAGACCTAGTACAACAATAACAGAACCCATCTAGTCCCTAATATTGGGGATATGGGCGGGGAATGATTGAGAACAGACCTAACCTTTGGCAATATGCACAAAGTGGCTGTTCTCAGAATCCCATTGAAACAGTGCCCCCCCCCCCCCCCCAAAAAAAAAAAAAAAAAACCTCCAAACCTCCAAGAATTGAGAAGCCACCGGAACGTTTCGTTGTAGAACCATGCCCCCAAATCAAAGACGAAAGGCATCAGGGAGGGTAGGCCTAGAGACCCAAATAGAGACCCAAATCAATTTCTAAGACCTAGTATCTTTCAAATTTGTTTAGCTAGTTTAGATTAGTAGAGGAAGATAATCAAAGATAACTAGAATCTTATTTATGATTTGACTACTCTATGAAATAAATACGGATAATTCCTACTAATCTGGATGTTATGTACCTGCAGATGTATCTCCTGAATTTGGCCCTCTTTTCATTTGTGTATTAGAGAAGTGTCTTAGAGTGCTCTCTTCTGAATCTGGGACCTTTTCCATACCCGAGAAGTCAATGATAGCATTATATGTCTGCAACACAATAAAATATCTCTTGCAGACTCAGGTAACATTTCACTTTTCTGCTCTGCTTTGCGTAATCTTCATGCATGTCATAATTGCGAAACTCAACTTTTGTAGGTAGAAACTAGATTGCTGTATTCACTGGTTGATCTCCTATTATCTGAAAGGGTTGAGGTTGGGGATTGTTGCTCTTTAGATGATGGCAATGCTCAGGATTTATGCGAGTGGAGGCCGTTGAAGAATTTGTTTCTCTTTTCACGGCACATTCAAAATCTGGAAAAAAATCCTTCTCCCATAGAAAGAGAAGTGCTACACGCTGACAGTTCTTTCGCCAATATATTAGGTGAAGTTAAAAGAATTGTGAGAAGTGGGAGTGACAGTGAATTGGTCTGTATCGGTAAAGCATTTGTGCTTTCTCTCTTGTCAACACCACCAACTGTGATTTTACGACATTTCCCGTCAGTAATATCTGCTTTGAAGAATTTGTCTGGATTCCCTTTCTCGGTCTTGTTGTCTATATTTTTCCTTGAACCAGATCTGCTTTATGAAGTTTCTAAGTTGTGGCCTGAAATGTTCTGTAATGGTCTCGAAAGGTTCATGGGTATGGACCGTATGGTTCATGGTAAAGAACCAATAATTGGTGACATGAATATTGATGCAATAGAATCATCTTCGGCTGCTTTTTGTTTCTTTTTGAAGCAGGCACCGTTCTATGTGCTATTTCCTGCCACTGTGAGAGTTGATGGCTTACATATACTGGAGGGTTTAAACTTACAATACTTGCTTCAAGCTAAATTCTCTGAAGTGGCAAATGGTGACTTCGTTTCTGCTGTCCTCCTTGTGCTATTCTGGCTCCATCAGATACGGTTGTCGCATAGAATTAAACCATCGGTTGAGTTTGAACAGCTTTCTGGAACATGCTCAATTCTCATAGAGAAGATGTTGGCTCATCTGCAGGATTCCCCAATTCAATCTATTTTTGAAGTGACTGAAGTTATTCTTTGTCATCCTGTAGTGATGATGTCATTGCAATACCCTCTGGGCCACAGAGAGTTTACTGAAGCAATCTTTGGGGAGAGTTCGGAGAATTTTTTGATTTTGGCCAGACAGGGAATTCACGAAATGGATCATCATGTCTTGAATTTGCTGACATCAGTTTGTAAACACTTGGTAACTTGTTGCAATGGTCAGAATTCTTTTACTGGAGTTGACTACTTGAACCAACGTTTCCTCAGTTCTTTTAAAGCACTGGTAATGAGGCTAAATGGGATATTCAGAGATAGGTTTGATGAGTGTATAAAAACTGGAGACTTGAGGCCTCTTACTCCTACATTATATGCTCTACACTCTTTGATTCACTTCATATCCCCCCTTGAGCTCCTCGAACTGGTGCTTTGGATTTTCTCCAGGATTGACCAAAGTGATTTTACGCTTCGTGCATCATCTGACTTTTCTCTGTTGGTTGGATTATCGATCGCTGGTTGTGCTTTCGATATGCTATCTACATACTTGCAGCAGCCCTATACACAAGGAACATCATCCAATATTTTATGGGAAATGGAGGACAAGCCTTTTGATGTTCCTCTGTTTGAGAGAGTTTATTTTCAAGTTATCGAACTTGCCATGCGTTTCGAGCTAGATGCAGCAGATCGATGTTTGCTGAAAGCTGTTAATGTTGCAAACATTCGTAAAGTTACGCAAACCCAGTGGTTGCCACTAACTATGGATTTATCTAGGGTTGTTCATAACACTCCGATAGAAGTGCTTTCTCACTTCATCCACAAAACTAGCATGACTAGAGCTAACATGTTGTTTCGTCTTACAGAACTGAGCCCCATCCATCTTGTAGTCTTTGGGCACTTCTTTTCAGATGTGATGAATGAATACTTGCTTCCAAAGGACGATGTGACTAATGAAACGTGTTGCAATATGCTATCGGATGATAACTTCGTGATGCTTCTACCTACTGCTTTTTCATACTTAATTTCAGCTTCCATGAAATATGGGGAGCAGTTTCACAAATATGGTAGAAGCATATCTTCTTTCTATTACGGAATTCTGTTTCGCAGTTTCTCAGGTTGGAAGAGCTATGCTACTATGGACATATTTAACATAGAATGTATTGAGTTCTTGCTGCCATCTGTGGAAGAACTTCTCGATCTTCTTTCTCATAGTCTTCTAGGAAAATCTGTTCTTATGTTTCGGTATTATTTGACCTTGAATGGAGACGCGGTGAAATTGAAAAAGCGGGTGAAGTTATTTAATTCTGTCTGTGGTGTAGCAAATGAGGATTTACTAGATTGTGATGTTAGTGAGATTGATGCTTATTCACCTAACCAATCTTTGAACCTTGTAAATAGAGTTGTTGCAAAGATATACTTGTGTAGGATGCTTTTATTTCTAAAGGGTAATCAGATTCGGCCTACACCAAAGGAAGGTGGGAACACAAAGGAGATTCATTCAGAAGTGGGATCTAGTAAAGAAGACTCGGCAGGAGTCCGGTTCATGAACTTATTGCTGAAAACTTGGCATATAATTGTCAGAAAATTCCCTTCAAACTCTGATGACACTCAAAAATCGAGTGGCAATAGCTATTTCTTGTTCAGATTTTTGGAAGTTTTCATTTCGAGAAATATTTTAGAATTAACAAGAGAGATGCGTGATTGTCCATTCATAGAACAATTGGCAAGATTATCTTTTCTTCATAGGTTTGGGGACCCTTCAACAATGAAGATGCTCCGAGGTGTTCTTACTTCTCTATCTAATGGGAACTCACGCATATTACTGCTTCAGCTACTGCTTGCCCACTCTCAGTTTGCACCTTCCATTGTTTCCTCGTCCCAATCATCTGGGGGTTCTCAATTTGGTTTGATGTTTAGGCCTATGGCTAGCATTCTGAGGTTGCTCGTTATTCCATCTACTGATCAAAATGCACTTTATGGAGAAAATAGGCAACAAAAAACATCAGAGATATACATGAAACAGTTGGAAGTGCTCAGGTTACTGAGGGCTCTCTTTTTTATCATCGCTCAGCAGAGTAGTTTTGATTTTGAAAAAGATATTAGTGCAAATCCTAGAGAATTGCTTTTCTTGCTCCTGTCTTCTTATGGTGCAACACTCAGTGAAGTTGACTTGGAAATATACAATCTCATGCTTGAAATTGAGTCTGCTAATGTGTCGAACTCTGGAAGCATTGCTGAAATGGATTACCTGTGGGGAAGTGCTGCTATTAGAATTAGAAAAGAACGAGAACAGGAGCTGGATCTGTCATCTGATATGATACAGGATGTTGAAGCAGTAGAACGCCGAAGAACTCAATTTAGGGAAAACCTCCACATTGACCCCAAAATGTGTGCATATACTGTTTTACATTTTCCTTACGGTAGGACCGTTGTTGAGGATCAACCTGGCAATTCTGATGATATGAATGAGGTGAGGTGTTTCTCTAACTATAATTACTAGTCATTGACAATTGTTTATGTTTTTTCTTTAGTGCTATTGTTGTTTGCATACTAATATATGGGCTAGTTGCAAGTCTTATTAGGCTGATTTTATTCTTTGCAGACAAATTGTCCAGGCGTTGAGAAAATACAAACATATGATCCTGTTTTCATCTTGCGGTTCTCAATTCATAGCCTGTCAATGGGTTTTATTGAACCAGTCGAGTTTGCTACTTTGGGCTTACTTGCCATTGCATTTGTGAGCATATCTTCACCACACGATGAGATGAGGAAATTGGGTTATGAGGCTCTTGGAGGATTCAAGACTGCATTAGAGGTAGTTTTGTGTTTTACCAGAATTGTTGTTTCTGGAACATGCTGTGAATCCTGCGGAATTATCATGAAGTTCAAGTTTTTTTTTTTGGTGGTTGTTCTTTCTGTTTTGTATATTCTAATTCCTCAAAGCTTGATTGGGACCACATTATCTTTCAAAGTGAGAGTCCGAAGGAAGGAACAAAATTTCCTTTCGTTGCCATCGAAACATACAAAACCTTTCCTTTTTTTAAGTACGCCACAATTGAACCATAGTGCAGTAATGAAATTCCGTTGATTCCACTGGAAGACGACAGGACTTTCTGAAATGCAACCAAACACATGATACATAGAGAAATAGTACTTCAGTTTGGTATGAGACCTATCAGGCCTAGTACAGGACAATCTTTAAAAAATAACGTTATTTTTTCAGGAAAAAATACCTCTGGCCCTAGTAACTCTTGTAAGGATAATTATTTGCATCATATGACATTATTTTTAGTATTATCTTAGTGAATATTGGACTTTATTCTGTTGGGATCTTATGCACTACATAGAGAAGCATATGCACTTGTAGTAGTTGATAACAATAATTCATTTCACAATAGAAACGATTTTTTTGTTAGTAGTGAGTTAAGTGATTTTCTCACCAAGGAAAGTTTTTGATTTTTTGCTGTATTCCTTTATGGGGGGGTGAGTACTTGGAGTTCCATGGTCAATCCTTGGAGTTCCTTGATGGAGCAGAACATATTCTTTTGTGCCCGTAGCACGCGGTGGGACCTTGGCTTTTGCCCCTACATAGGTGCGGTGGCCGGTGGGGTTCTCTGCAGAAAGCTATGTGCTGCCAATTGCTGAAAGCAATACTTCGTGGCTGATATGTGGGGTTGCCTATCTGCATATTCATATTTTGCACCAAAAAATAATAAACCTAAGAGTTGAGTGCAACTACTTAAACCATCATGGCCCTGTTTGTTTCCCAGTTTAGTTTTAGTTTCAGTTTTGATGACATCATCATTTCCCTCATTTCTCTCTATCTCTCTCCACTCATTACACCTGATGACATCATCAAAACTAAACTAAACTAAACTAACCAAACACAACCCATATGTTTTCTATACCTGAAATGAGTTCTACTTTGTGTTTCTAATTATCTGTGTGTTCACATTCTTAATGCCAATTCTGAATGTCTTTGTTTCCGTGCTGATTGGATACAACTGTGATCCAAATAGCAAAAAGACTTAAGCAATATCCCAAGTATATACCTGGAGAGTTTTGGACCCTAAAGAATATAATCCTGAGTATAAAAAGTGAAAAATAATATTTGCATGAGCATAGAGTTAATATTTTCCTTCTTGCAGCATACACTTTTAGGGAGCAATCATCATCTCAAGTTGGCTTGGACAAGTCATTCTAATTTCACACTGAGCTGGAGTTGGACCTTGGATAGGATGGCCATGCTTAAAATTTAGTGACTTGTCCCCGGTGAAAAGTTATTTTATTTCACCTAAGGTCTATATTTGTAGTGGGGAGAAGTTTTTCTCTAAAAATAGATGTGGATAAAGGACATGGATACTACACAATACCTACATGGCAATTTCTGAAAGAATAGAATACTAAATAAGGGACACAACAACAAATATATATTGATTTCTGTTGAGTGGAATAAAGTTGATTTTTGTTCCTATAATGCAAATGTATTTATATTTATTCCATTAAACAAAATTAGAATTCATTTTTCACATTTCACATGTTCTAATTTTTTATTTTTATTTTTGGCTCAGCCATGTTCTAAAATAATTGTGAACCGTCTTAGTACCTATTGCAGATCGTTCTGTTTGTACTAACTGGAAGTAGATTAGTTCTAGGTATAATTCTACATTGTTTGTTTTGTTAGATGGCCACTTATCTTCAAACTTGCTTTGTGTTTCAACTGGATTTGTGTGGTAAAAATGTTGGACTCCTGAGTGTCCGACGCTCATCCTGTTCTCTGACCCTTTTTTTACCAATTAATATGACACATTTGGGCGTATCATAACTAATAACTATGAGTCTATGACATTTTCTAAGAAATGACCACGCTGCTTATTTTTCACTATCATGATGCATAAAATTTGCTTATTTGTTACTGATGATGGCTGGTCTTTTATTTGTCGAATTGTCTTTGAAGTTCTCTGTATATACGTATACTCTTTTTCTTTTGGTTGCCATTGTACATAACCTTTGGGTTCCCTGCTATTTTAACTTTTAAACATTTTGTTGCAGAAGTGTCAGAAGAGGAAGGATTTAATGCGACTTAGGCTTTTGTTGACGTATTTGCAAAATGGTATAGAAGAGCCGTGGCAGAGGATTCCTTCCATCACTGCTAAGTTTGTTGCAGAGGCTTCTGTCATATTGTTGGATCCTTTACACGATCACTATTCAACCATAAGCAAGTTTTTGATGAGCTCTGTGAGAGTTAATATGAAGGTTTATCTTTTCTGATCTTTAGGACTTGGTTTCTTTTATTTTCATCTATGTTTTCAGTTAGCCTTACAAGGCTTCTATGCATTTATTTTGGGCATTTCTAAATTTATTGACAGGGTTGATATACAATTTACTATATGAATAACTATGTGATTGATGTGCCTTTTGCTTGAAGATTGATAAAATCCGAATTCTGACAATACTTTCTGGCTCTTGTTGCAGTCTGTACCATTATTTGCAAATTTTCTCTGGAGCAGCTCAGTTAATTTTAGAACAGACAGACTATGGATGCTTCGTCTGCTATACGCAGGACTTGATTCAGATGATGATGCTCGAATATATATCAGGAACAACATCCTTGAGATTCTACTGGTTTTTTACGCTTCTCCTCTTTCAGATGTTGAGTCAAAGGAACTGACCCTTCAGGTGATTCTAAGCTTTCCTACTCACTTTGGCTTGTTTGGAGTTGGATTGAAATGTCTTGTATAATGACAATAAACTTGAGATAACAAGATTTCTTTTTGGGACATTTTTCTGGACAATTTAACTACATTCTCACTGTAGTACAAATTTCTAGTTATTTTGCTGATTTAGAGAGAGCTCCACACTATTAGTTTTTTTAGTCATCTCTTCCAGTTTTGTGAGTGACAATATTTGAGGAGTATCGAAAGTTATAAAAGTGTATATAGCTAAGATGCCAAATAACAATATTTGAGGAGTATCGAAAGTTATAAAAGTGTATATAGCTAAGATGCCAAATAACATATCTGTAAGTATTTCTACAGTGAGTTCAGGAGGCATTTATGTTATGTGGCTTGGGTCTCACCTCTGACTATGATATGAATGCCCCTGACTGTTCCTGTTAATCATTACTCCGAATCCCGAAGGCCAATAAAAGAGGATGAAAGCCTATGGTGTTATCCCATGCTAATGCATCTAGAGCATAGGCTTGCTTTGAGCATTCTAATTTCTTCATGGGTCTTTCTTCGACAAAGACATGGTATAGGGGTCAATCATGGAAATTGGACACAAAATAATTTCTTAATGCCAAGAGCACAAATCACCCCCACATTCCAAAAATGCCCCCGCTAGTGCATGAAAGTGTCTAACCCCCCAAAATCATATGAAAGTGCCAAAACCCACAAACCTAATGAAAGTTTCTAAAGCCCTAAAACCGTATGAAAGTGCCTAAACTTCTAAAACCCTATGAAACTGTATGATACCCTAAGTGCCTATACCCACTATACCCTACACCAAAGAGCCTAAACCCCCTAAAATTGGACCCACCCCCAAAATGGAATAGATGATCGGCCTAATATGACAGAACGAGAGAGGAGGAGAGAGAGAGAGAGAGAGAGAGAGAGAGAGGGAGGAGAGAGAAACCCACGTGACAATCACTCCCAAAATTGAGTTCCCCCGTTTCTCTCTCTAAAATATGGACCCAAAGCTTTTATCTTCCCACGCAATGTTGGGGTTTTGTCCCACGTGTTGTTCAAGCTTTTCCCACCGACAGTTGTTCCACATTGTGTGTGCATAATGAGCTGCCAATTCCTCGACATGGTGCGCAAGTGGTGGGGGTTCATTAAGGGTATTTTTGTCTAGTGTTGTCCTTGAGCCCTCAAAAATTTCTCATCAATGTATTGGAGGCCTTAAAATAAGTTAGTCAAGGCTAAAAACTCTTTATAGCCCTTGGCCTTTAGGCCAATTTTCCGTTTCTTCAAAGTAATAGTGCCGGAGGCACGACCTAGCCAATTAAGGCCAGGAGCGTATCGCCAATAGAAGGGCGAGACGACAAGTGCACACCGAAGGCGGACCGATCGACCCAACCCAAAATCCAACGACAAGTTTTTTAATTGCAACAACTTAATTATACGCTATTGGAGCTGGAATTGCCGCAGCTGCTGGCACCAAACTTGCCCTCCAAGGGATCCAAAATAATTAATTGCCTAAATTCTAGTGTGGTGGTGGCCGGTAAGACAATGGTTGAACCCGTTAAGGTATCTTCAAGAAGGGTATGAGGAAAAATAAGAGGCTTTCTGCATTAGTATACCTTAGTTGTAGGATTCTCCTACAAGGGGTGATGAATTTGCTCCGGAACCTCATTTTCCTGCTCCATGGTTTGAATCTTGTAAGAAGCTCGTTTCAATGGAGTAGGAATCGGGTTCCGTAATGGGATGGAACCAAGGTTCTGAATCCCATACCGGATTAGGTACCGGTTTTCGTACTGGTATGGTACGATATCAGTACTGGACAAAAACTGGTACCGTTTCGGATTAGCGCTACTAATGTTACTTATAGTTATAAATATCTTCTTAATCTTGAAATAGTGCAATATACTACTGCATTACCACTCTTTTTTAATGTAAATATAAATGGTACTACTGTTTTGGAGCAGATGAGACTTTCTACCAAAGCATTAAAGGCTACACGCTAGCCTAGGTTACAGTATTTTTCACATTTTCCTAAGAAAGTAGCAGACAGCCAGCATTTGTTGCAGCTCTTCTTTTACTTTTTCTCATCTTCTCCTAACACAGGCCACCGCCTCTCTGTTTTCCCTCTATTTTTTCAATTTCTGCTCTGGTTTCTCCCCATTTTTTCCACTGTAGAGTTCAGTCCAGTACCTCCAGAAACACCCCGGAACGGCCCGTTATGACCGAAAACAGTCCGGTATGGCCAGTATAGTCCGAGATCAGGCAGAAATTTTGCCGGAACGGAATTAGAGGCTAACCTTACCGGATTTCTTTGAAAACGGTACTTATGGGTATGATATGGGATTCAAACCTTTGGATGGAACCTTCCACGCCAAAGTATGAAAAGAAATTAAAGAAGAGAAACAAAAACGACAGGATATTCGCATCAACCAGAAACTATTAGGTAAAACCAGAAGTAACATAAGTTTACTCTAGCATTTAGACTTTGAATGTATACACTTTTTTTTTGCCCTTGATAGAGCTCAATGGAAAAACAGGAATCATGTAGCCGACCCCAATTAATTAGGACATAAGGCTCGGTTTGGTTTGGCTTATGTACACTCATTCTACCTATATCTACAAGAAATGTTAGCAATTTGACTCCAATTTGGCAATATGTAATAATTTTTGTACCCTTTACCACTTTGTACTACTCTTACCAAATTGTGCCACTAAAAAAATTATATTTTGGAGTTCTTTTTATTTTTATTCAGAAAATATATAGGTAGTCCAGATGCTCCCAATAGTAGGTTCTTGTATATTCCTCCCCCCCGGCCCGCTTCATGCTACTAAGGTTTGTAGACTCTCACTTCTTGTGATTCTCTTACACTGTTTCTCTTGTTATATTGTTCTATTGGAGTGAAGATTCATGATGCTATAAAGGTCACCTCTTCTGATGAACCACAAAAAGTTATTTTGCTTGCATTTCAGGTGGTAAAGAAATCTGTTAAAGTTCGTAAAATGGCTCGCCATCTAGTTGAGCGCTGTAGTATTATTCCATGGTTATCATCAATTATTTCAGTCTTCTGTGCGAAGCAATACCAAGCTCTGACAAATTTATCACGCGGTCCATTAAACACAGCACTGGAGGTAATAAGCTATTCTGATTAAGTCTTCCATTTCCTTTAGTCCCCTAAAAATTACATTTTTATTTAGTTTCTTAATTTTTTTATAGGGTTTTGTGAAATGTGACATTGCAAAACGTAACAATCTTATTGCATTGGAAAGCTTGAAAGATTACAAGACTAATGAAGGGGTTATATAACCTTAGCAAAACCCTAATACCATGAAAGGACTAAACTACCTTGAACATAAATGATAAATAACGATGCGAGGCCAGAGACCATCGTGAGTTTGCCAAGGAGATAACAATTGCAAATCAACTACTGCGGTGGCGCTGAACAGTGCAAAACGGTACTGCAAACAATACCAATTAGAGGTCCGATACCAATCAGAGTGCCGAAACTGCAAACAAGTGCTAACCAAAACTAGAACATGCGAATAGGAAGAAAGTGTGCGTCTGAGAAGGAGTATAACAAATTGCAAACCAAAACTAGAACATGCGAATAGGAAGAAGAACCAATGCCGAGTAGATGCAAATAGAAGGAAGAACCAATGCCGAACAGATGCCAAACTTCCGATACAAACAATACTAGGAGAGATGCAATCTAGGGAGAAACAGAGATATGCGATCTGTACTACCCACTTAGGAATGGAGAGACGGAGAGAGATGCTATCTGGTTATGAGAGAGAGTGAGAGAGAGTGAGAGAGAGAGAGAGAGATGCAAAGATGAAGAATGATTGCAAAATAACAGATCTTTTGCAGAAATATGATGCTATCGATGTTGTGCGAAGAAACCGAGAGAGACCCAGTGTTTAGAATACCCCAAAAATGCGACTACAGAAACTTTACTGATGAACAGTCGTGGTCGGTGGTGCTTTTGTTGCTGCTGATATCCTAGGGTTTTTTGAAAGATGATGATGGGGCTGCTGTTCAAAGTACATATGCTGAGATAACATGAAAGAGGTAGAGAAAGAAATCTTGTCAGAGAGAGAGAGATTGAAAACAGAGGTTAGATTAACCTATTCCGGCTCTAATACCATGTGACATTGCAAAAGAGAGAAGAGAAACAACGTAACAATCTTACTGTATGATCCCAAGCCGATACCTGGCATGTTCCCCCTCTTCCAGGCCCATGACAAGGAAAACGAAAACCAAGATTTGCTTTATCCGGTATCAAACTGGAGCTATGAGCAAATAGAACATCTTTCAGGAGTATCTATTGAAAAATTACAAGCCTAATGAAGGGGTTATATAGTCTAACCCTAATAACCTTAGTAAAACCCTTATAACACAAAAGGACTAAACTACACTGAAACTAAACGATAACCTTAGCGAAACCCTAATAACACAAAAGGACTAAACTACCCTAAACATAAACCGAAACCCTAAAATTAAACTTCACATCTTTATCCTTAATTTTTTTTTTTTTGTGGTTTACTCGTTTATCTCCCAAACTGTTAGTGCCCAACATAGAACTCACTTTGCTCCTCTCATCTATATCTTTTTTATATCATGTCTCGTCACCTTTGTACTTTCTCATTTCACGTCTTTCTTTGTTCACGCATTCCTGATACTGCTACTTTTTGCCAAGCCTTCCTTGTGCACCTCTTTGGGTAACTGTGACTCCAAGAAACAGAAAAGTTACTGATTGAAGAACGAGCATGAGCCACACCTCTCTTAAAAATTGCACATAAAAGATTCCTGGATAACTCGGTAGCCACCAGACAGGGAAGAGAAAGATTATTCAAAGATTCCCCGGCCTTATTACACCTACAGAACCAGTCAATACCCACTTCATATTAGACTCTGATTCATAGATCAGTTATCACCATTACATCCATTGCTATGTTACATGGATCCTCTAATACCCTTGTCGGACATTCAACACTTGGATAAGTGTGGGATCCATGTCCAACATATTTAGTTGGACATACTCCTTGCAAGCGTATTTTATTATTATTTTTATTATTTGAATGTAAGTGAACTATTCGTGGAACTCCTATATTATGCATCAAAAGGCCCTATGGACTTTTGCAACACTGTTTAGTCGAGAAAATATTTATATTTTTAATATTTTAGCATATTCCCGAGTCCTTTAGAAAAAAGTTTGGATGAAGCAGACACTTGGGCACATGCCCGTATCTTGTCCATGTAATATAGATCCATTTAGTGGTAGTTTGGTTAGTGGTGTTGATTATCTTATCCTTCCAATTAATTAGGAATGCTTGTAGTTAGCACTTGTAAAAAAGTAAGTATCATTTTATACTAGCACAAGTTGCTTGGTTTCGGCTATAGTGTTTCCAGGTGTTCTTCAATCAGTGGCTAGCTTTTCAGAGTAGGGTTTCCACGAGAGATAGAGTTCTATCAGGAATTATCTGAAGATCACAATATCGTCTATTTTTTGATTTGTAGTGCTCTTCTCATGTATGGGGGTTCTTTTTGTAAACAATATTTAGAGGGCCATAATAGTAGTTGTGCCACCTTTAAGAATGGTGTGTTGAAGCTCTCCTTGCTGCTGCCATATATCATTCCTTGGGATATAGGAATTGCAGGATTTTTCAACACAAAGCTTTGGACCTCAGTAGTGGGTTACTCAAAGCTGGAACTGATATCCTAGCTCTTATTAGCTCTTGAAGGGTGATCAAGGCAAATGATGTTAATACGCAGATTGATTTAGTGTCTCTTTTTTGACAGATTGATGCTAAATGCAGACAGTTCCTCCTCCTAACCCCTATTTCTATTTAGGTCGTCAATGATGTCATTTCAAACCGAAACATAATTGAGTGGTTGCAGCAGTTTGCCCTTGAGCAGCTCTCGGAACTTTCAACTCATTTATACAAACTCTTAGTTGGTGGCAATCTTACAGATGAAAACGTTCATCTTGTTACTTCAGTTCTGAAGATACTTACGTCAACTTTGAAGATATCTCAAGAACGGAAGGTTTATCAGCCACATTTTACGCTGTCTGTTGAGGGTTTGTTTAAGATATACAAAGTCGTCAATGTATGCCGTGATGGAATTTTTAGTCCCTGTGAAGAATTAGGGTTGAAGGCTGTACTTATGAGCACTCCTCCGGGGGCCATATTATGCATGGTATCTCTCTCTCTCTCTCTCTCTCTCTCTCTCTCTCTCTCTCTCTCTCTGTGGGGGCCACGTGTATCTGCACATCCATTGATTTAGGTGCATGTTTCAAGTTCTTTACACTCATTTTTTATTTAGAAAGTGTAGAAAATTCAGCCTTTCCTTTTATCTTGCTTCTCTGCAGTTTATAAGTAGCTTTCTTTTCTGTTACGAGCTGGTACAACTATTCGGTTGTTGTTCACTGTATGGATTGGTGAATGAAAAATATTGGGTTTAGGATGTAGAGAGGGTTTTGAGCTTATGTTGCTTGATTGACATTAGTTGCCCCAAACTTTATCCATATTATGTTCAAATAGAGAAAGGATAATTATACTAATTGTGTGCTGAATTTTAATTAGAAGTGGTTGCAAATTTCCGGTGACACATTTGCTGATACTCCCGATAATTGTTAGGAGTGAGTACAACCTTTAGGCCAGACAATCCCACAACTTCGAATCTGTCCATAATTAAGTAGTTCACTTAAGGATTGTATCAATAGGAGGCTTAGATTACTGATTATTCTATTTGTTGGAAATTCATAAGCTAGTTTGTCCATCTGATTTACAGGAGCAAGATAAGCTGCTTATGTTTGTAAGGTGGGCAACTTCAACTGCTTTACAGTCAAGCTCTGTAAAAGAGCTTCAGCCCACAGAAGCTTATTGCCATTCTGCGATTTTGTTGGAGAGAGAGCAATCTGAAGATTCCTTATTATCAAAACTTTTACGGTGGCTAACGGCGTCTGTTATCCTTGGAAGGCTGTCTTTGAGATTTGAAAAATCAAACCTGGAAACATTGCATTCTTTACTGGAACTCGATAAGAAAGGATGTGGAGAAAGTCAGTTTGGCTTTGGTTGTGAAGAGATTCTAGCTGCTTGCATATTTGGCCTCCAACAGCTTCTTGGCATGGGCTGCAGATTACTTCCTTCAGTTGTAGCTGCACTCTCTCTGCTCCTTTTTTCTGATCTTTTAAATTTAGCAGGTTGGCTATCACTTACATGGTCACTAATCCATTCTTTTGTGCTCCCACTGTCTGAGGCTGAAAATAGAGTTTGCTTTGCAAATTGAATTTGAAAACCCTTGCTTATGGCCTAGTTTCAAGAATCCCTACACATCGTCTTAACATTGACCTCTAATAAGGTTTCGTCTACCATCTCAAAAGCACGTCATTTCCTGGATGGGGAATCTAGATAAGTTGGGCATTATTGACATTACCCTCTGTTGAAACTGTAGGGAAATTTGGATTTTAGGAATAAGTTTTCACCAGTAGATTGGTGATCTTGGATTATTAGATAAGGGGAAAGAAGAGTTATTTAAAACTTGACTTTCAAGATTTGACACATTAGTTAGGTTCTTTTCGATTTTCCTGTGACTGTCTTAAATGTTGGTCTGATGGTTGGTAGGTCTGTGTTTTTTTCCATTTTTTTGTAGGGTCGGGAATGAACTGCTTACTCGGTAATGAGAATACTCTGGCATCACTTTGGTCAAGAGTTCGTTGCCCCGTTGAAGCTAATCCGTCTTGGAGATGGTAAGATGTTTTCTAATCGTATCGGATTTTGGATTTTATCATTGCCTTTATAGTTATGCTTAATTCTAAAAACTCTACTATTTTATCATTCCTTATTACGTAAGCTAATGATTCTGGAGCGCCACCCCCACCTTACTTACCTCTATTGCTATACTTGACCTTAACATGAGTTGATCCATTTCGAATAAAAGGGAAAGAGAATTTCATATTTAGAGTGTTGAGAATATACATAATAAAGTTGCCGCTCTCTCTACTAGCTTAAGCTTTTAGAAAATAGGCACTACAAATATCAAGCTATCTAACACCCTCCCTCACGTGCAACTCTGTATTGCACGTGGAGATACAAATTTTCGTAGATAGAGCAGAACAAATAAAAATGGGAGAAGTTGAATGCAAACAGAGAACAAATGCAACCAGAGAGATTTGAACCCAAGACCTCTCGCAACCAGAGCTCTGATACCATGTTAAGTTACCAACTCTCCCAAAAGTTGAGGCTGAACATAATCATAGGAGGCAGGTAAACCGAATAGAAACCGAGTAACCTGGAAACCCTCACGTTGGCGCTTCATGACTTGAATATCACTAGAGAGCGGCCTGCATATTTAGCTCATCACAAGTGCTACAGAACTTGGCACAATACTCCTCCGAAGACCCATCACCAAGCGACAAAGAGAAGAACTTCTGATGTTGATCATACATGCGATGCAACGGATGTTATTAGCACCATAATACATCTCCGTAGCCTGACGCCACACAAGTTTGGCAGTTCGTAAGAAAACCAAAGTGCAACTAATATGAGGTTCATACTGTTCCATAAATCAATACGAATCCAAGGATTATCTGTGAAGTAATGAAATTTTGTTATATTAAACCTTAGTAGCCTGATCCCAAATAGCATAATTCTACCGTTCAAAGGTGTGGAGGTAATAGACAGCTTCTAACGGAATTGAGAAGTACCAGACAAACTACCAACAATCGTAGATGTAGAACTAGACTCAGAAGTAGAGGCAGTATGAGACTCCATTATAAATAAACTCAATAGCTAAACCGATCCAATAATGAACAACCAACAAATGAGATAAAGTTACACAGTGAACAACTTGAAACCTGTCCCTGCTCAAAGCAAACAACTCTAACAACCCCTCATACCACTCGACATCCACAAATATCAGAAGCTGTGAGCCGAACAAATCATAACCAAAAAGCACAACCACTATACGAAGAAGACAAACAAATAGAACTAACAAACTGATTACCAACCCACAAACAAGAGATCGAACCATCTTAGATTGAAGAACAGAGTAAGCAACAAACGACAACATAAACGAACCTCAAAGTAGGTGGACTAAACATTTGCGAGCATTGGATCATGGATTTCGAGCACTGGGTCACCATTTTGATGAGTCACAAGCACTGTACAAGCACCGAAACATGGATTTTTAAGGTTTCCGAATCTAAGTTCGGGGTTTCCAAAAGATTTCGAGCACTAGATATGTGTTTTCGAGCAGAGTGTGTGGATTTCGAAGGTTGGATAGTTTCGAACATTGGGTATGAATTTCGAAGGTGTTTCAAGGGGTTTCAAGTGGTTTTCAAGCAGGTTATGAACTGTTTCAAAGGTATTGTCGAAGTTTCGATCTGTAGATCTAGGGTTTTTTAGGCTTTTGAACAAGACTCTGTTAATTGGTTGCCTGTGTTTTGTGCCTTAAGTGGACCTGTTCGTTGTTTGTTAAGATCTCTATGTTACAGATCCGTTGTTTATCTCTCCACGTGTAGGTCAGGGGTTGCATGTGCGAGAGAGTGTTAGAGCGTGTCCCACATTAGTAATTACAACCTCCAAAGCTAGTATATGAATCTGGACGGCCCTTCACTCATTGCCAATTTGTTTCGAGTATGCTCTAACATAGTACTGGAGCTAGGGTTTCAAAGGGTTTTGGACAAGACTCTATATCAATAGGGTTTTGGACAAGACTCTGTCATTGGTGGTTGGTTCCCTTAAGTTTGTCGGTGAGGGTTGATAGTTGAACGTGTTGAATCATTTGTTTAATTCACCAAATGCGAGTGAGGAGTTGCACGTGCGGGGGACTGGTAGTGCTTGTCCCACATCGGTTAATAATCACCTCCAAAACTAGTACATGAAACTAGGCAGCCTCTCCACTCATGCCAATTGGTTTGAGTTGGATGCTTTAACATGGTATCAGAGCTGGCAATAGATCCTGTGTTCGAACCTCACCGCCTACCTAGTTATTAAATATTTGCACGTGTTTAGCCTGCTTATGGACGAGAACCTAACTACACATGAGGGGGTGTGTTGAGACTTGAGAGTATAATTAATAAAATTCCCCCTTTATCTACTAGCTTAAGCTTTTAGATGAGCTAGCGGTTAACAATCTAACACAGAGAAATACCCAACATGGTTTTTGCGAGGGTCAAAACCCAGGTTCATCTAGAAGGACTAACTACTCACCTGAAAATGTCACACCCAACGGGAGGAATAATAGTTGCATTTCTTTTTCCCTTTCAAACCAGACGTAAAAGGGAAGAGAAATATGATTCTGTGCTTGTCTATTGCTAAGATAGGAAATTCATTGAAAGATTAATTGGATTGAGTCATCCGCTAATTTAATTTTCTATGAACAGTACGTAATGTGATTCTGGCAAGAGCAAACTTGGACTGAAAATTTGGCCATAAATGTCAATTATACTTCTTGATTGTAAAAATGAAGCCGCTTTACCTTAAGTTTCATGCCAACCGTTAAATTGTTGCCACTGATGGGAAATATATGTTCCTGTCGCCTGGTTTTGGACCAAGGAATCAGTGCTTCCGACCTTATGGCTTGTTGCTCTTTGCTAACTTGTCATGTCTGAGTGTATAGAAAAAGGTTCACACCTGGCTAAACTATTGTTAGAAAATAACATTGTTTTTTTACAGGTCATTTTCCCAGTCATGGAAGGATCTCTCATCCAAAACTACTGATTCAGCCACAATGGATGAACTTCACGCTTGTGAATCTCTTTTAGTGATAATTTCTAATGTCATTGGAAAAAAGTCACTACATTCACAATTCCTATCACATCAAGATTTAGAAAACTCAGGTGTATTCAATTGGAAAAGAAGTATTTTAGAAAGCGAATGATACTTTTGGTGATTTGGTTAAATCATATTTGCAATCTCTGGTAGGAAAGTTTGTGTCATCCCTTCAATGTTTTTTGTGTGTGAGCCAATGCTGATTGTCTATTTACTTGGAAGTGAGATAACTTGCACATAAGGTAACGAATACTGATCGATTTAGTAGGATTGATTGAAGATGAAGAACGCGGCAGATGGATAATCTTTACTGATCCATAATGGGTTTTGCGGCATTGCATTGCCACCAATGGCAGAAAGTGGTTGA
Source organism: Vaccinium vitis-idaea (assembly GCA_963854785.1). Classification (NCBI taxonomy): domain Eukaryota; kingdom Viridiplantae; phylum Streptophyta; class Magnoliopsida; order Ericales; family Ericaceae; genus Vaccinium; species Vaccinium vitis-idaea. The sequence continues at coordinate 19,244,017 of OY978220.1, forward strand.
AGAGAAACTGAACGGCCACTTACAATGCACTGCATACTCAATGGTTCTTTGGTCATTTGTTTCTTTCTATAAATTGTTATGAGAATTGGGATGAAAACTGACCAGGGAAACTTCTTTTGATCTTATCTGCTTTGACTGTGTTGAGTTTATACTCCTTATTATTCCCTGAGTATGTATACGTGCACGGAAGATAGGTTTTTTACATGTTGCTATCAAACTACCACAGGCCGCGTTCGTGAATATTCAATGGAGTTTGGCTCAGAAAATGAATTTCGTACTCCTTTTTCTTGAAGAATCTGATTGTGCTCTTTTATTTCTAATTCTAATTTACATTCTCTTCGGGGCCACCATATCGAAGGCATGACATTATTTCATATTCCTAACAAATCTTGGAAGGGTCGAGAACACCGCCTTGTTTGTTTTGAGTTTTCAAGACCCAGTTTTCTCAATGATTATCCAATCATTCCCCCTATTTCAAATATTATTTACATTTTCTTTTCTCTCTCTCTAATCATTAACTCCTATTTTTAATTATTATCTCTATTCCTCCACCTAATCATTACAAAAATCAAAACCTAAAACCCGAACCAAACACAACCCCAATGTCTTTTTCAGAAGACATGCTGGATTGTTCCAGAGATGATTCCAATCCCGTCTTTACTGATTAGTGTTATCTCACCTTTCTCTTTTTGTTAGGTGTTGAGGCATATCTACCAAGGAATAGAAAAGAAAAGCTTGTGGTGTTACTGAAGCTTCTTGTGTGCCTTTGACTGTCCCTGTTAAATTCTTAGTACAAATTTCTTTTACTGAAAATGAAAATAGCAGCGTGTAGTCTAAATACCGATGATACTTGCACTTTTTTTTTAGTTTGAAAAAATAGGCTTTGTTCGGTTTGGGTTTTGACTTTTGAGGGAGGGTTTTGGGAGTAATGAGTAGAGAGAGATAGAGAAATTTTTTATTGGGACCGTACAGGGTGGGGCTTGAGACCCAAATTGAACAAGGTGATAATACATACGCATTTGGATATGAAGAACTCCAACTCGCTATTCTTGCACTAAAATGCTAGGTCAAGTTCGAAGTACAAATACAGAAGCAGACCAAAAAATTGTCCACTTTGGAGTTTTCTTTCTGTTTTTTTTTTGGGAAAATGACCAGAAAATGGGTTTTAAAACAAATAATACCAATTACATGGGAAGGTTTTTCAAAATGACCAATAACATGAGAAGGAAAAAAATAATTCCACATACATGGTACCAACATTTCGACTGACAAAAATACTCCCAGGTAAAAAAATCCCCAATAATTTCCCCTCCCCGTAAATTGACACCTTACGTCCACAATCTAACAAACTTGCTCCGAGCAAGAACAAAACATGCTCTTTATATAACACTGACGTGCACTATGTATGAAACCACAAGCACCTGACTATTCTTCCCAGAAATTTTATTTCTCATTTCCTTGGGTTCTTAGATGGCATGAAACATGCATACAAGTCCATCCGTTCGACGTTCCATTGTCAATGGGGTGACTTTTGCACTCTTTTTATAACATGAAAAACAATATATTGTCACTGACACTGAAAAACTTGCTCCGAGCAACAAAAAAACGTGCTCTTTGTATAAGCTTGACATGCACTGTGTATGAAATAAACAAGCACCGGACATATTCACCGTTGGCACTTATAAACAAATTAAACTTCTCGATTTTGATCCTATGTTTGCTGAACTTGTCCAAGATTTAATTTTTACATGAACAAATCAATCTTAAGCTACTCGTTCGACGTTCCATTGTCAATGGGGTGACTTTTGCACTCTTTTTATAACATGAAAAACAATGTACTGTCACTGACACTGAAAAACTTGCTCCGAGCAAGAACAAAACATGTTCTTTATATAACACTGACGTGCACTGTGTATGAAACCACAAGCACCTGACTATTCTTCCCATAAATTTTATTTCTCATTTCCTTGGGTTCTTAGATGGCATGAACTATGCATACAAGTCCATCCGCTCCACATTCCATTGTCAGTGGAGTGACCTTTGCACTCTTTTTATAACATGCAAAACAATATATTGTCACTGACACTGAAAAACTTGCTCCGAGCAACAAAAAAACGTGCTCTTTGTATAAGCTTGACATGCACTGTGTATGAAATAAACAAGCACCGGACATCAAAACTTGTTAAGCTTACCCAAACTCATGGGCATTTCATCGAACACTTAGTACGCATAGATTTTTTTTTTTTGAATTGATTGGTACGCATAGCTTAGATCACCAGACATATTCACCCTTAGCACTTATAAACAAATTAAGCTACTCGATTTTGATCCTATGTTTGCTGAATTTGTCCAAGATTCAATTTTTACATGAACAAATCAATCTTAAACTTTTATCAAAACTTGTTAAGCTTACCCAAACTCATGGGCATTTCATCGAACACTTAGTACGCATAGCTTTTTTCTTTTTTGAACTGATTGGTACGCATAGCTTAGATCACCACAGATGAGCCGATCCAGTGGACAGAAACCGATCGAGGCTAGACCTGGTGACGGAAATCGCGGACTCTAAGGTTTCGTCGACGGTCGCGCCAAACGTGCCTGCTGGACCGCGTAATCAATCCACGGTGTGGTGTCGATTGGGGTTCCGGATTTCGATAACGGCGTGGAGTAATGGCTGTGCGATGGAGGTGGCGATGGAGGTGGGATTGTGTTTTCGTTTAGTGATTCCGCCATTGTTGTCGCCATTGTTTCGAAGCTCTTCCCGTCCCTCTTGAGATTTTGGAAGAAAAAACACTCGGGGGTATTTTGGACGTTGCCACTGAAAATTACCATGTATTTGTCATTTTTTTTTCTCCTTCTCATGTCTTGGGAATTTGTCAAACCATGACCATCTTTTGGTCATTATTTGTTCCTACCACCATGTATCGGTCATTTTCCCTTTTTTTTTTGGGCCAACATTGTATAAATCAATGCGTTAATAACGTTTTTTTTTTTTTTTTTTTCCAACATTGTATAACCCAATGGGTTAATGGGTTAAAAGGTTTTGAAGTCTCTCCATAGAGAACATTTTCACTGTTGAGCAGGTATGCCACGTGGTGCCGAGCGCGAATCTTGGCTGGCCATCCAAAAGTGTTTTGCAAAATTAGTGGGTTAAGAGAGTTCGAAAACTCTCGATGGAAATTTTTTTCAATGCCGAGAGGGTACGCCACGTAGTGCCGAGCGCACATCTTGATCGTCTAAAAGTGTTTCGAACCGCTCCAAAACAATTTTAGATGGCCAAGATGTGCACTCGGCCACTATGTAGGACACCTTGCCCGCTCGGCATTGAAAAATTTCTCTCCGTGGGTTTAGACTCAAACCAAAACCACCCCTTATAAGCCAGGAGATCAAATGGGTTTAGCATCTCCAAGAGGCATACTTGCACTACTAGTAGCAAGGCATTCGCCTCTCTACTCTACTTTTCCTTCATTTTTCTCCTTTACCTTCCTTGAATGAATTTCGTACTCCTTTTTCTTGAATCTGATTGTGCTCTTTTATTTGTTCTCTTCATTCATGTAAAATTATAAATTACTTCAATTATTTTTCACACAATCTTGCGATTTTACAGGAACAAAAACAAAAATGAAGAATGTAATTTACATAAAAGGAGAGCAAAAATAAATTCCCAGTTTTCTAATTCTAATTTACATTCTCTTCGGGGCCACCATATCAAAGGCAACATTATTTCACGTTCCTAACAAATCTTGGAAGGGTCGAGAACACCCAAGGTCTTTTTTAGAAGACATGCTGGATTGTTCCAGAGAGAAGTCTCTAGGGCAGTAGGGCTTTGTTCATTTCCCTTTTTAGTTTTAGTTTTGATGACATCATCATTTTCCTCATTTTTCTCTCTCTCTCCACTCATTACATCTACTGACATCATTAAAACTAAATAAACTATCTAACCAAACACAGCCAAGATGATTCCAATCCCGTCTTTACTTATTAGTGTTATCTCACCTTTCTCTTTTTGTCCCTCTTGGCGGCTACTAGTAGCAATGCATTCGCCTCTCTACTCTACTTTTCCCTCATTTTTCTCCTTTACCTTCCTTCATTTCCCTCCATTTTTGCATTAAAAGTAGAGAGCGAAGAACAAAAGTAGAGAGTAGTGTTGAAACTCATATGTGAAAAAGTGCCTAGACAAAGTGGAAGTGTACATTATTTTGTGAAAAAGTGCCTAGTAGTTTTGGAAATGCTCAGCCACACCTAAATATCTACACTTCTGAAGTCGATCAACAGAGTTTGTATCTATATTACCGAATCAACGAAACAAGCCAAAAAAGAGATGAGAAGAAAAATTACTAACACATGCAAGAAAAGAAGGTCCAAATATGGGCAACAGCACTTCATTAACTTTGAAAATGTGGAGTAAATAAGAAATTAGAATCATAACCCAATATACATCCCCAAAACTCAAACCCTAAATCCCCACCATTGCGTACCCGAATCTACTAGTACTAAAATCCCAAATTCCCCATTCGCCTCATAAACTAAAAATTGGAAAAATTAGAACGGAAGGCCAGCAGCCAAAACAAACCCTAGTTTATGTTGTAATCAGGCATATGAGCATAAGCCTGGAGATTCTCACCAGTCAATCGGCAAATCCTCCACTCTTGCAAAACCTGAGCACCCATTTCCTCATAAAACTTGATCGCATTCACATTCCAATCAAGCACAACCCACTCCACCCTCCCGTACCCCATCTTAGCCGCCAGCGCCGCCACGGCCGACAGCAGCATTTTCCCAAACCCTTTCCTCCTGTAGCACTCCCTCACGAACAAGTCCTCGATATAAAATCCTGGTTTGGCCAAGAACGTCGAGTAGTTCGGGAAGAACAACACGAATCCGGCTACGACGGCGCCGTTTTCGTCCGACTTGAAGACATCGGATTCTGGGTCGGCAATCGGGAGGTCGAAGTTGAAGGTTTTGATGATGGGTGGGAAGGAGACAGAGGAAGTGGAGGAGAGAGAAGATTGGGGGAAGGGAGTGGGGGAGGTTTCGAGGAGGAGGACGGTGAAGGAGTGGAAGGGAGGAGAGGGGTTATTATCGAAGAGGGTGGCGGAGAGAGAGGATTCGGTGGCCGACAAGAGGTGGGTGAGGCGCTCGAAGACGGCCATTTGGTGGATGAGTTTGTGGATGTGGGGGACGTCGGATTTGGCGGCGAGGCGGATTCTGGCGAAGAGTGGGTGGCCGATTGGCTGATTTTCCGGTGGTAATGTAGTGGTTGGGGTGGGGGCTGGGGACGGTGGGGGCGGCGGTGCTGCTGCTGCCATTTTTGACACGGGTTTTGAGAGAGAGAGAGAAGGTTGGAGTGGCGGTGCTTGCCGATGAATTGTGGCTTTGGCAGCAAAAGGGAGATTGTTTTATAGGAAAAAATAGCGGGTACCCGTTCGATATACCAAAAAAAAAATTACATTGGTATTTTTTGGGGCAATTATGTATTGAATGTGGACAACGCTATTTAATAAAAAAAAAATCACATTAGTATTTTTTTCGTATCTCGTGTTTCGAATGGACACAACGCAACTTAATAAAAAATCAAAATTGTTAGCCCCAAGGTTTTAGATTTTGATGATACAAACACAACTTCTTTTTCACTTATTTAGTCATTTGAGCTTCTTTACTGTGGGGACTTACATGCAATTCTCCCATATATAATATTTACAAGTTGTGATATGTATACGATATAATTTTTTCCTAACTCAATTTCTACGTTCTAGTTTTCTAAGAGAGAAGATGCGTGAGAAGTTATGAAAGCAGAGAGAAGGTCTTCATCAGATTCTATCTCCAATAGTCAAGTAAATTGAAGAAGGAGCAAGATTAAGGAAAATCTTCTCCCAATTTTCCACGGTTGAAAAGCCCTCTTTGAAAAGAAGAAGCATGGCTGTGGAACAATCAAGATTGAAAATGGAAAGATATCTATCAATTGGAGGTAGAAAGATCTTATAAGGCAAGATTGTGGAACCTAATCATCAAATGGCTAATAGAAAATGGGAACATCTTCAAAATTACCTCTAAAGTCTTCTTTTGGAGACTCATCAAAGATGGGCTCATCTTCATACTCATCTTCAATCTCAAATACTTAATCATCTTCAAAACCACCTTCAAGTTCTTCGTTTGGATATTCATCAAACATGGGAACATTCTCATACTCGTAATCATCATCACAAGATGATTCTCTCACCTCCTTAACAAAGAGGAAATTAAAAACACGCTCACAAACCTTTTCACCAACTTGCAACTCGAGAATTGGTTCTACATACTTGAAGCATTCGAATATTCCACTAGGTGATGGGTTTCTAGCCTTCAAGGTATCGGTTAAAGGTTGACTTTTCGTTGGGACAATCCCCAAGGACTTTCTCTTACCAAAACTAGTCGAGGAATTGGCATTGGGATGATGATGGAAACGGAAGAATTCCTCCTTGAGCTTCTTCTTCATCTTATCCCAATCTCTAATCCTCCCTTTACCTCTCCCTTGTCGACTAACTTTGAGTTGTGTCCACCAACCCGAAGTTCTCCCTTTAAGGCAACTAGATACCAATTTCACCTTCTTTTTTTCGGTAACATGATAATACTCGAAAATACTCTCAATGGAGTTCAACCAATCAACGAATTCCAGTGGACTTCCACAAAACGTGGGAAGTTCATTATCACCCAACTTTGCTCTACGCCAATGCGGAGCTAACAAGGAATCCCCAAACTGAATTCGAGAATTCTTAACATAATCACTACCTTTGGTTGGAGGTTGCAAGTTACACACTCCTTCAATCAAAGTAGTAAATTGTTTACTCAACGCATCGATCTCATGGTATTGGTTGCTAATCACATTCTCTTCACCATTGTTCACCAAAATTCCTCTACCTCTACCTCTACCTCATTTCCTACCTCTTCCTCCTCTATGAGCCATCACAACACCAAAATCAACTCCAATAACCAAAATCAGCCCAAATTAAGCAACACCCAAATAATTGGGACCCCAAACTTCAACAAATCACCAACAATCACCAATAACAACTCCAAATATCGACCAAATTGAAATAAATCACAACAAATGGCAGCAAAGCCAAGAAAAATTATACAAACCTGTTGAAAAAGAGCCTACATGCACAGATTTGAGTGCCCAGGGAGTAGTTCAGAGACCCTTACCACTGTTTTGAGTGCTGAAATGGAGTTAATCAACTGATTCGACCTGCACTGAAGGCTATTCGAACCCCTTTTGAATGATTCAAGGCTCGAAAATGAATTTCGCAGGTCTGGGTTGCAGTTTCGACCTCCAAACTGGGTGAAACGAGTTCGAAAAAGGGCTGTTCGAGTCTTAAACGAGTTGTTCGAACACTGTACAGTGCCTTCGCAGGTCTGGGTCCCTATTTCGAGGTCTAAAAGGGCTAAACTAAGTGTGAACAAGTCTGGGTCAAGTGCGAAATGGGGCCTTGATCTTCGTAACAGTGGATTCCAGCTTCGAAAAGGCTCGATCTGAAGTTTTAGGGCTCGAAGAGACTCGAATCACTTCAAGTAGTCTTTGAAATGGTTCAAATTAGGATTTCAAAGCACGAAACATGCTGTAACACGTTCATACAAGGTCGATTTGGGCTAGAACTTGTGCGAAAAAGGGTTTTGATCGATCGAAATTGCAAAAACAACTGCGAAAATGGTCGATGGGTGAATTTTGAAGGTCGAAATCAAGGATTAGGGTCTTGGGTTGGGTAGATTTGAAAGTTTTGAGTAGATTTGAAGCTCCGGCGAGGTTCCAGTGCTGTTTTCAGGCGAGGTCTAGGTTTCAAGCAAGGTTCAGGTGAGATCAATGGTCAGGATCTGAGCTCAGTGCTCTGATACCAAATGATGCAAACCAGAATATTCCATTGAGATTTTAGAGAGAGAAACTCCCAAAATGGGATACAAAGAGTTAAAACGCTTGGATAATATTTCTTAAAATGATAAAAACTACCAAATGAAAGACTCACACCCCTATTTATAGACTCAAGACCCTATTAACTCTAAAGACACTAGAAATGACATTAGTACCCTTAAATTATACTGCATCAAGGTCATATTTCACATTCATGTCCTATCAAAAGAAATACCTATGTTGGAACTAAACAAGTATGGGCTCCAAAATATTTTGTCACTAACCTTCAAGGACCCAAGCAAGTATGGGTACCAAAGACCAATGTCTAATTCCTTTTTGTAGTATTTTTTAGCACAAAAGGAAAGAATGAAAGGTGGTTCTTAGATAGTGGATGCTCAAGACATATGACCGGTAATGCTAAGCTATTCAGTGGCTTATCATCTAAAGAAGGTGGTTTCATGACATTTGGTGACAATGGAAAAGGTAAAATCATAGGTATTGGTGATATATATATATATATAGAATAATGATCTATTGAGGACTCCCTTAGGATAAGGGAGTGCGGACCTCACCATTCCGGATCAAATTTTGACGATACGAACCGCTCAATGTTTTTAAAATGCATTTTTAAGGGTCCACGCGGAAAATCTTCAAAAAAAAATACCCGGAAGGGCTTGATCGGATCAGTTTTTGTTAAAAACGCTATGGACCTTGGAAAATGCATTTTAAAAACATTGAGCGGTTCGGATCGTCAAAATTTGATCCGGAAAGTCGAAAAATGGTGAGGTCCGCACGGAATTTATGTTTGAGGGAGTCCTCAATAGATCGGGATCCTATATATATATATATCGGTAAGGATCCCTTTCCTACTATTGAAAATGTGCTACTTGTTGATGGATTAAGAAATAATCTCCTTAGTATCAGTCAACTATGTGATCAAGGTCATAGAGTTATTTTTGAAAAATCACATTGCATCATATAAAACATGGAAGAAAAGAAAACAATTTTTGTTGGTACTAGACATGACAATGTGTACATTATAGATGCTCATTCCTTATCTTCCAATGATGATAGATGCTTGACTTCCGTATATGAGAATAGTTGGCTGTGGCATAAGAGACTTGCACATGCTAATATGTATTTAATTTCAAAGCTTTCAAACAAGGATTTGGTTATTGGTCTTCCTAAAATAAAGTTTGAAAAAGATAGACTTTGTGATGCATCTCAAATGGGAAAACAAACTAGAACTTCTTTTTCATCCAAGAATATTGTTTCTACATCTAGACCATTACAACTTTTGCATATGGACTTGTTTGGACCTACTAGAACAACTAGTCTTGATGGTAAACATTATACTCTGGTTATTGTTGATAATAATTCTAGATATTCTTGGGGTTATGTTTCTTGCACATAATGATGATGCAGTTCTTGCTTTTACTAAGTTGTGTAGAAAAGTTTAAAATGAAAAAGGTTTTCTCATATCTAGTATTAGAAGTGATTATGATAGGGAACTTGATAATAGCAAGTATGAGTTGTTTTGTGATGAACTTGGCACTGATCATAATTTTTTAGCTCCTAGAACCCCTCAACAAAATGGCGTAGTTGAAAGGAAAAATAGGACCTTGGAGGACATGGCGAGAACTATGTTATGTGATAAAAATTTGCCTAGATATTTTTGGGCTAAGGCTGTTAATACTACATGCTATGTTATGAATCATGTTATGATTAGGCCTATTCTAAAAAGGACTCCATATGAACTTTGGAAAGGTATGAAGGCTAACATTAGCCATTTTTCGTGCATTCGGTTGCAAATGTTTCGTTCATAATAATGATAAGGATGATTTGGGTAAGTTTGATGCTAAATCTGATGAAGGCATATTTTTTAGTTATTCTACATCTAGCAAGGCATATAGAGTTTTTAACAAGAGAACTTTAGTTGTAGAAGAATCTGTTCATGTTGCATTTGATGAGACTGACCATATTCCTTCAAAGAATTTTGCTCGTATTGATAGCATAGATGATGAGATGCCACTGGAAACTTCAAGAAGTAAAGAAACTCATGTGGAAGCTCCAGCAAAACCAACTTTTGTTAAAGGTTTTGAAGATGATGGAGTCAGCTCACTTGATGCAAAACAGATTCAAGAAAGCAGCCCAAGTGCTGATGATGAGGTGTTCTCAAGTAGACCACAACATAGAGATGTCTCTACCATTCCAAGAGAATGGAGGTATGCTAGCAATAAATTCAAAGAACAAATTATAGGTGATCCATCCCAAGGCATGATGACTTGATCTTCTCTTCGTAATGTATGCAACAATCTTGCATTTTTATCTCAAATAGAGCCTAAGTCTTTCGTTGAAGCTGAAAAAGATGAGAGTTGGATTCTTGCTATGCAAGAAGAACTCAATCAATTTGAAAGGAACGAGGTATGGACCTTGGTACCTAGACCTAAAAATAATTATGTTATTGGAACTAAATGGGTCTTTAGAAACAAAATGGACGAAGCTGGTGTGGTAGTTAGAAATAAAGCTCGACTCGTAGACCAAGGTTACAATCAAGAGGAAGGTATAGACTTGAAGCTATTGGAATGTTACTTGTTTTTGCATGTTTTAAAAATTTCAAACTTTTTCAAATGGATGTAAAAAGTGAATTTTAAAATGGTTTTTATCTCCAAAGAGAAGTATGTGGAACAACCCCCTAGTTTCCAAAATCATGAATTTCCAAACCATGTTTTCAAACTCTCCAAAGCACTCTATGGTTTAAAACAAGCGCCTAGAGCATGGTACGAACGTTTGAGCAATTTTTTGATAAAAAATAGTTTTACAAAGGACAAAATTGACACTACTCATTTTATAAAAATAAAAAATCATGATATACTTCTTGTTCAAATATACGTTGATGATATTATTTTTGGTGCTACTAACGAAACCTCGTGCGAGGATTTTACAAAATGTATGCAAGGGGAATTCAGTATGATGGGTGAGCTTAGCTACTTTCTTGGACTATAAATAAAGCAATCAAAGGATGACATTTTTATAAATCAGTCCAATTAAGTACATGAAAGATCTATTGAAGAGGTTTGAAATGAAAGATGGAAAGCTGATGGGTACTCCTATGAGCACTTCGACCAAACTCGACAAAGATGAAAAGGGTAAGCCTTTTGATGAAAACAAATATAGAGTATGATTGGATCTCTCCTTTACGTAACAGCTAGTAGACCAGACATAATGTTTAGTGTGTGTCTTAGTGCTCGTTTTCAATCCTCTCCTAAAGAATCACACTACACGGCTGTTAAAAGAATTTTCAAATACTTGATTGGTACTCCAAACTTAGGATTGTGGTATCCTAGTGGCACTTCATTGGATTTAATTGGATACTCCGACGCGGATTTCGCCGGTTGTACATGCAATAGATAGAAAAAGCACTAGTGGTACATGTCAATTTCTTGGACATTCTCTTGTTTCTTAGTTTAGTAAAAAATAGCACTCTATTGCCTTGTCTACTACTGAAGCTGAATATGTCGCCATTGGTAGTTGTTGTGCACAAATTTTATGGATGAAACAACAACTAGAAGATTTTGGTTTATATTTTGATCACATTCCTACTAGGTGTGATAATACAAGTTCTATCAATTTGACTAAGAATCCTATTCAGCATTCTAGAACCAAACATATTGATATTAGACATCACTTTAATAGTGATCATGTTCAAAGAGGAGATATTGTTATTGATTTTGTGAGCATCGATAATCAACTAGTTGATAACTTTACAAAACCTCTTAGCGAAGATAGATTTTGCAGCATAAGAAGAGAAATTGGTATGTTGAATCCTTGTTGATATTTCTTGATCTCATTATTGATGGCTCCTATTCTAATTTCCTTCTCTTCCTCGGGTAATGATTATTTGCACTCAATCCATATCTTTTTTAACAAATGTCTTGGTTGAGTTGAATCATGAGACATGATTTTTTTGCGCAATTGCTAATTAATTAGTTTTCGGCATCTGATGTGCATTTTTACGCTTGTTAGTTGTATCAGGTTTGACTAATTCTGTTGCAGTATTGATTTTAATCTGTTTTAGATTAAAATTCTAGTCCCACATTAATTTTTAAGTGCACAATTCACCCCCCTCTTGTGCTGTTATCTGGGCCAACAAAATTGATGGAGACAATATTTATGGAGAGGTTTTGTTCGATAGAAATTTGTGTGTGTGTGTGTGTGTGAGGGGGGGGGGGGGGGGGGGGGGGGGGGGAATGGACCAAGTTGTGACTATTTATGGAAGTCAACATTTGTAAAAAAAAAAAAAAAGTGGGAACGTGGGTGCTTGCGACCTTAGATTGTATCGTAGATGGTGTCGCCCCAAGCGTAGGGCTAGGTCGGCAGTAGCATAATAACCGGTAAGACCGGGTCGAATCCACAGAGACCAAATGCACCCGGCGTGAGAGTTGTCTTGCAAGTGTAGGTTTTTAGCCTTAAAGCGGCAAACTTGGTTTTTGGAGTTTGTTTGGTGGAATTCTCTCAACTTCGAGAATGACTCGGAAGATTAAAAATGACAAATTAAACTAAGGCAAAGTCTAGGGGTATTTAACAACCATGACTTGGGCTAATCCATCCCCTCTTGATAACAGGCTCGGGCATCGTTAAATGCCCCCGAACGGAAGATTTAGATTTTAAAACCATTTACAAGAAAATGTGTTTACCAAAGATTAGGGGTTTTCGGTACATTTTGCAAACGGATGGGTTGACATCGCCTAAAGCATCACACGTGCCAAGTAGTCAAGCTCTTGGCTACGTGTGATCAAAGAGATTAACAAACCCACTCTTTGGTACATAAAAGTGCAACCCCAAATATTTGATAGACAAGCAATGTATGCCTTAACATGAGATGGATGGATTAATCCCAAGTCATGGAGTGCTACTCACCCCATGACTAAGCCTACTTAAACTACTCACAAACCATAGCAAGAAATAAGATTAGAACGTTGAAGGAGATGCAAAACATGATTAATAAACTTAAAACTAATTTTAAGTGAAGAACCTAAGTTGGCCTACAACATTAACACTAGAAAAAATCACAAACAACACTTAGAAATTAGAGTTTTCAATGGAAATAGCAAGAACAACATGAAAATACGAAACATAAAGAAAATACAAATAAACAGTAGATTTGTAAAGATTAAGAGTACACTTACAACATTAATGAAGATGAAAACCTTGGATCAAAGAGAAACTACCCTAAAAACTAGAGAGAAGGTGGAACTAAACTAATGGAGGAAGAAGATTAGGGGAGAGAGAGGGAGAGGGAAATATATACAAACACCTTCCATCTCTCTCAAAATATCCTAATAATGCTTTTAATAGAAACTTTCCATAAGTAGAAAGTACAAAAAGTGCTCAAAAGTTGCCTCGGAGCATTTCTGGACCGGTCCAGAATTATTCCGGATCGGTCCGGAATTGTCTGGAAATTTTTGGGCAATTCTGGATCGGTCCGGAATAATTCCGGATAGGTCCGGAATCGTCTGGAACTTTTTGGGCAATTCTGGATCGGTCCGAAATAATTCCGGATAGGTCCAGAATTATTTTGACTTGAATTTGACTTCTTTGATCCCTCCCGTTGAATTGCGCGCTTCCGGACTTCCCCCAAAACACTTAAATGAGTTGTGCGACCCTCGGGGGAGGTGTTCCTTGGTCACTTGAGTACTCGTTCACTCCCGGACTCCACCGGGAGTTTTTGTGAGTGACGAACACGGCTTCAAAGCCAACGGCGTGACTTGTGACTTTTCACATTCCCGGGCCTTGGCCGAGTCTTCATTTCTTGGCTCTTGAGGCCCGGTGTTGGCATCCCATGGGGTACGTGGCCCTCGGTACTTGGGATGGTTCCCAATGTGCACAAAACGCGCTCATTTCGCGTGTTTAACCTGTAACTTAACAAAAACACAACTACGAGCATATCAACCAAATAAAGCACGAAATCACGTGTGTGTGTGGAACAAATGAGCGAGATAAGCCCGGATATCTACAATAGTAGGGGCTTATCAGTGGGAGAGGGATAGTTGGATAAAGAGTTAGTGAGACTGTGAGAGTTTTGTAAGACTGGGCACGCGGGGAGTGGGAGTTTTCTAGGTCTGGAAATGGGCATGGGCAGTTGGGGTTTTGAACGTGGATGTCAACTGTGAAGGGGAGGAATAGGAAATGGGCCACGTGAATTTTTTGTAAAAGAAAATAATTGAAAATTAAGATTTGGGGTTTGGAGAGTTTTGTAGGCAAAATACATTGTTATAGGGTATTGATAGTTGGATAGATTTTTGTACGCCGAGCGGGCACATCCAGCCATTCAAAAGTGTTTTGAACAGCCCAGAACTATCACTCTCTCTCCTATTTCTCTCTCCCCTTTCTCTCTCTAAATTCGGATAGTCAAAAAGTGTTTTGGGCGGTCGAGATGTGTGCACGGGCATCACGTAGGATGGTGTCCACTCAGCACTGAAAAACTCCTCATTTAGGGATCACGGGAGATTGATTTCTTGTCAATGTTGTTCTTTTCGGTGTGTTTTTATAAACGGCTCGGATCATAATTTTGGGTCCGAGTTAGTGAAAAAATGTTGAGAGTACGAAGGCATGGAGCATGGAGTGTAACTTATCTCCAACCTTATCGGCTCGTTTCTTCGCAGGATATGTTTTTGAGAGGAGGAGATAATATAACAAGAGAGGATAAAGAGAAAGATATAGTTATAGACGTATAATTTAAGAAGGGGTGTCTAAACATAACTTTTTTTTTTTTGGTGCTTCAGAAATTTAACATTAACTAATCAGAGATAAAGTCACACAATAGAAGTGCGGGCATACAGTAGGCTTTAGTTGTTTTGGCCTCTGTCCAATTTGTTTGCTCACTACGAATATCCGTGCCATTTTTAAACTTTTATAACTTTTTATTTGCAGTGTTTTAAAAGTTTTGGAAAATTTATCTTATAGAACTAATTGAGATCAATCAAATAAGATCGATATTGCATATAAAATACATTATAGATTGAAAACTATAAGAGTTTTAAAAGACACACATAACCGTAGTGAGCAAACAAATTGAGACGGAGGGAGTATTATAATAGTTTTTTTTATTTAATCGAAAATGTATGTTATTATTATTTGAGGGGTGGATAAAGTATGATTGTGTAAAATACCTAGTTTGTCCCCAAACAAGCAAATGGGCATCTCTCTCTCTGTATGGAAATCGTATTGTATTACTATTTTTGTTTATGCAACTTAGGTAATAGATTGAGGCTGGTTCTATGCATATCCTAGTTAATTTGTAAACTTCTTTATTTTGTGTTGGTAACTTCTGTAAGTAACTTGTAATTTTTCTTTTTAAATTATGCTTGTTGTTTGCGTAATTGATGTATATTGGTGCAAATAAATAATTCAGAGGCAAATTCTATTGGCAATCCATTTTTTGCTAAATGCCTCCCACTAAAAACTAAAAACATGCTTGCGACTTTGGATTGTATTGCAAATGTTGTTTCCCCAAGTGTAGGGTTAGGCCGGCGTTAGCATGATAACCGATAAGACCGGGTCCAGTCCACAGAGACTGAATGCGCCGCACGTGATGATTGATTTGCGAATGAGGGTTTTTAGCCTTAAAGCGGGCAAACTGAGATTTTGTAGTTTGTTTGTGGAATTCTCTCGACTTTGAGAACAACCCAATGTCAATTACAACTATTAATCGTTACAATAATATCACGTTAATCAATTACAAAAATTAATTTAATTTCTTGTTTTGCATCTGAATTTGATTGAATAATCTAATCGTATTAAGTACTTTATCTTAATGCAGTGGAAGGTCCTACTAAATCATTTAATATTTATTACTTATTGATTTAACTTTTTCCATTCAACATTTTTATTACAATTATTGTAGCATGTGTTTAAATAAAAATTATTCTTGCAAGTTATCAAAAATAATAAATGTATATCATTTTTTACATGATCATCATATATTTAATAGTTATTTATAGATAAATTATTTTAACGTAATTTGGAGATTATTATTATTATACAATTAATATTTTTTATTTCAAAAAATTGTTCTAAGAAATATACCTACACAAATTAAATTTTTTTACTAAAGCCTTTTTTCACCTCATTTTTTAATGTTGCCCACTATAGAAAGTTAGCAAAAGAACAAAATTCGGAGTGGATTAAGTAAAAAGTGGTGTGGTGTTATAAAACCCCCAAAAGTAAGGATCTTCCCGCTCAAAATGGTGACCTGCTACCGGATTGACCAGTCGACCTTATTTTGTGGTAAGTATTCACTTCTTTTGTGGTAAGTATTGCCTTATTATGAATACTTAGCTTATATGGTGGTATGTATTTCCAGTTTTCGTGGTAAGTAAAATGCGAATTTTTTGGAGGGAAAACCTCAATACTGCCTCATTTTTTGGCAAAACCACCTACCTTTTTTTTTATTTTTTATCAAACGGCTGAAATTCGTTTATTTTAGATCTAATAGTCCAAATTTAGTGAGGCACCGGTGCCCCAATACCACATTAGGGCACCATAGAAAGATTAAGGAGAGAGTTGTCCCTAGGTATTGGACCCAATTAAGTCACGCAGGTAACTTACCGCGTCCGGAGACCATCGCACCAAGCAGGTATTTTTGCATATATTCTGCAAACTTTTTTTTATTTATACTCTTTCCATCCCAAAATGGATGTTCAAACTATTATTCACTCCTAAAAAAAAATCATCTAGTACAATCTATAAAACTTTTTTTTTTGAAACACTTTAATAAAACTAAGCAAAATCTAACAAATAAGATCCAAATGACATATAAAATTCATTATAGCTTAAAAATTATAAATGATTTTTCGAAAATTGTGAATAGTATTTTAGGACATCCATTTTAAAACGAAAAGAGTATATAACTTACAATTTTTTGCCGGACCTGCAAACAAACCATAAAGAAAATCAACCAATGGTTTTGAATTTTAAACAGGTGACAATGAAGATGACGAAACTTGTACTTTGTCTGTCCCTTTTTAAATATGTTGTTTCGTAAATCTAACTTATTAAAAAAATATCATCATTATATCTTTCACATCAATTTTTATCTCAACTTTACACCTCCCACATAAACTTTTACTTTAATTTTTCAAAAATTATCCTCCACTTTTACCCATTAACTTTTTAAAAGGGCAAAATAATTAGTTGTACAAAACTTTTACTTATTAGCTTTTCAACACACACATATATTAATAAACAATCAAAAATAAAATATTCTACTTTTATTTGGGGACAGAGGGAATAGTATTTTTGAATTTTACAGCGACATGAGAGAAGCCAAATTGGATTTTGCAAGTTAAATCATCCTTGTATAGTTTTCATAAGAAATTAAGAATGATCCGCAGACAAACCTAGTGCGCCACGTCACTTTGTAACAAAACATAAAATCAACCAAGGGTTTTGAATTTTAACGTAGTATTTTTTGAATTTCACAACGACATGAACAATGAAAAAACGTAAAATTACTTTTCCTTTTAAACTTTTAAACAATACGCTTCTCAAAAAGTTTCATCTGATAATCCAATCAAATCCTGTCATTTTATTCGAGATGAGGCTCACTCCCGTAATATCTTGATGCTTAGAATTGTTTATTTCGTTGGTCTCAATTACAGGTGTCGAATGGGCAGCCCATTTATTTCCGTGCCTAGCGTGCTTCGTGCCGATTCCCGTGCCCATGCACAATCGAGTCTTGTGAAGCTAAAAAAAATACTTCTAAAAAATTATCATGACTTTTTAAAAATTGATAATTGCAACAAAAAATTAACACATTTAATTCAAAAATACCAAACATTTTATTGGAGTATCAAAAAATACCAAACACTTTTAAAAAATTGATAATTACAGCTAATCGAGCCTTTGTTCATTGGTTTGGTTTTTCTTTGATGTCGTACTGGAATTAGAGTTTAATTTTTTTAAAAAGAATTT
Organism: Vaccinium vitis-idaea; assembly: GCA_963854785.1. Taxonomy (NCBI): domain Eukaryota; kingdom Viridiplantae; phylum Streptophyta; class Magnoliopsida; order Ericales; family Ericaceae; genus Vaccinium; species Vaccinium vitis-idaea. The sequence continues at coordinate 19,261,874 of OY978220.1, forward strand.
TAAGGGGAGAATGAAATTTCAAATAGTAGTAGATCTGAATTGTTTTGAAAATCCCACTTCATGAAATCTACTCTGATTTGTTTGTTTTTTGGCGGCAAGTTTTTAAGTGATCCAGTCTCTGGCGCCCTGCTTTGGTTTAAAAAAAAAAAAAAAGGATTGGCGGCAAATTAAAAAAAAAGGATTGTATATTTTATTAGATTTGGGCAAATTTGGAGTAACTGAATAAGTGTTGGGCAGTGGGCAAATAAATAAAGAAGAAACATGACATGGGGTCTAACAGCCTTTTGGTATTCCAGCCGCATGAGCATGTTCGAAGTCCACCTCTCGACCCAAGACACTAGGAATATGGGCCGGAATAAATTAACAATTTTATTTAAAGCCGGTAGTACAATACAATAACGACCCGATTGGATGCCGGATTAGTTTTAGGGGTATTAAATATGGAGGGGTATAAGATAGTAGATGGTAATATATATGGAGGGTGGCCCCACAGTGATGTGACATTTATGGAGGGGGGATTAAGTAGTACTTGGTTTGGATGATTTTGTAAGAAGGGGGATTAAATTTGGGTGGATGATGTAAAAAGCTGTCAAAAGACTTTTTTGCCCTTGTGTGAATATTCTTATTAGTTATGTGTTTTTTTAATTAGATAAATCTAATAATTAATTTATTTATTATTGAAACTCAATAACTAATTAAGCTATAAGATTTAATTGTAATTAATTTTTATATTAATTGTTTTATTATAAAAATTAATTTAGATGTTTACTTTTTATTATAAAAATTATTGAATCGGATCATCTTTTAGGAGTTTCTAAAAAGTATGTCAAAAAACTAACGAGATTTTTGGGTAAAGAATGTATACTAACGAGATTTTTGGGTAAATAATTGTTTTATTATAAAAACTAATTAATTTTATTATTATTTTTGGGTAAATAATACTCCTAAATTTTTAGTACATTTTCAAATAATAAAAAAGAAAACACAACACATGCCAATGTCTTGGGAGGGGGTATTAAAAGGGTACAATGGTCATTTTCCAGGGGGTATTAGGGGGTCATAAATATGGACACCCCCTGGGGTGTCCATAAATAACACCCCTGCAGGGGTGATATTTAGTCCGGGTGATAAATAATACACCTGCACTTATTTTTGGCAAACCATTTCATAGCCGTGGGCCCGGGCATAAATAAGACCCTCTATATTTATGCCCCCCACTAAGACCCCATCCAATCGGGCCGTAAGTGTTCCACTCTTTCCCTAGTAGTACAAAACTGCTATAATATATGGTACAACCTTGTATAGTGCCAGATAAAAAATAAAAAAAAAGTGAATTAAAGCCGGTAACACTTACACATGAATACAACTTTTTTTAATCAAACAAAGGAATATTCTTCTATGCTTATTACCACTAGTATTTTTATAATTTTATTTGCCATTATACGTGTTTGTGTCGTGCCGTGCCTTGCGCCTAACCGTGCCCATGCCGTGGGCTCCAAAATGATGGCCCAGCCCGGCCCGCCTTAGTGTCCGTTCCTTGCCGACGATAAACGTGTCGTGCCCGTGTTGTGCTCGTCTGCTTTTCCAGCCTGTTCGACACCTCTAGTCTCGGTTAGTCATCAAATATTGGTAAGAGCCTATCAAAATCATCATTTTAAAGATTTAGGGGGTGTTTGGCCACCTCTTTGTTGCATTTTCACCTTCTCATTTTCTCCTTTTGGGTGTTTGGGGAAGGATACCCAAAGCTCATTCTCAGAAAACTCATTCTTGATATTGAACAATCTAAGCAAGAAGTTAAAAAAAGTTGGAGGCTACTTAATTTTCCATTTCTACTTCTCATTCTCCTTTTGCAAAATGCATTTTGTACATTTCTCCCTAACACTTCTCCTAAATTCAAAACACATTCTGACGTTAATCCCTAAAGCTAAAAAGCCAAAAAGTTGAAAATGAAAAGCTAAAAAGTAGGCTCCTAAACACCCTCTTAGATGACCACCGAAGTTTGATTAGTGGTAGCGTTTGTGGTTTTGGGAAGGAGGGTTTTTGGTTTGGGGATTTCTGAATAAGTGTTGGGGGCTTTGAGGATTTTTTTAGGGGTTTTGGTTATTGTATTTATAATTGTTTGGGTGGTACTGCTTCCAGTTTTGGTTGGCCTCTTACTAACCTTGTCCTTTGGGTTTCGGATGACTTGATGTCATTTGTCCTTGTCCTTTTAATCTCTGTATTTTTTTTAAATCATAAATACAAGGTGATCTTTGTATTTTTTTCTTTGAGCTTTATATATTTTCCTGTTCAAGAAAGAAAGATTAACTTTTTTTACATGGACGATGTTGGTCATCAAATTGACACTTTGTTGAACCCAATTTTTAATTACATAATCGGATCGCGTAGGAGAATCATGATCCTTGATTATCAGCCAGCAAAGAGACCCCATTTCAGAACAAGGTGCATTTTCCCCAGGTGAGCACATCCAGAGAGTACCCCCATGGAGGTGTGAGAGAGAATTCTATGAAAACGTTGCACCAGGCCCGAGTGCAAGGCCGGCCCAGGCCTAAGGCCTACAAGGCCTGGGCCTAGGGCACACCAAAAACTCCTAAAATTAGGGGCACTCCCATAAATTTTAGTGTTAGGCTTGAGTATAAATCTTTTTCAAGGTTAGCCCCAAAAAAAATTATGAGGCAGCCAAGTAAGAATTTTTTTTACATTAGCGGCTGACATGAAAGTAAGTGGAGTGGCGGTAGTTTTATAAGAAAAATGAATGGTTGCTAAACACTAATTTTCTGACGTGGGCCGAGTGTAGTGGTACCAAAGGCTAATTGAAAGGAGTGAGGAAACAGACTCATAGCTCTGTCCCCACAACACACAAAAGCGGGCAGGACGGAGCATACGAGGGAGTGATTGAGCGACACAAAGTGAATGAGCTCAAACTTATTGTTTTCGAAATTTATGGGCCGCTCCTCCTATTTGTCATTTTGGCTCATCGGGTCCTGGGCCATTCTTCATTTCTGGGCGGGTCCTGGGCCAGAAATTAGGTGATGCATTTTACTATTTGCCCATCCTCCACGTCGTTCCACTTCCATTCCACATCATTCACGTTGTAGCTGTTATACTTGAAGATCCTCCCACTTCCCTCTCATCTCCTTCACGCTGACTTTCCTCTCATTTCCTTTAGAGTTCTCTCGCACGTTTCTTGTGGTGATCACATTGAAGTGGAAGATCCTCCATAATCATTCATGTAACTGGTAGATGAACTATCATTTTAGGTCACTGTATTTCGATTACAGATTGTTAGCAAAATTCAAATTCTAATTGGTGAAATTGTGATCGCATCGCAGTTGAAGATCCTCTATCATCATTCACGCAACCTGTTAGCTGTGATTTTGATCGGAATCATCTTCTAGAACTCTACATTTATAAGATCGATATCCTTCAATAATTCATATTGTAATTACAGATTATATTGCACTCGAAGATCCTCCATCATCATTCACGTAGTAAATTTCATTTTGCATATTTGTTTTTCATTTTTCCAAAAATTAACATTCTGCACTCAAAATGACTGTCTATACTCAAAATGTACGGTCTACAACAAATGCACTCAAAATGTACAATCTACACACAAAATGCACTCAAAATGTACGATCTACAAAAAAAAAAAAAATACACTCAAAATGTACAGTGTACACACAAAATGCACTCAAAATTTACATTCTACACTCAAAATGTACAGTCTATACTAAAATTATCTTTCATTTTGTCTTACTTTACTGTTTTGTTTAATGAGGAGGTGTTATAAGCTCTAATCAATTTTCGATTATGGTTATTAGCAAAATTGTGATTCATATTACTGAAATTTGTTGTTTTTTAGGCAACATGAATCTTGTTATCTTGTTTTGTAAGTATCATGGAGAAAATTGTAGAATTAGCATGTTTTGGGATTCAAAGTTTCTGTAGTTATATAAAAGTTGAGTAGTAGATGGAGTAATTTGAAGTCTGGTTACGTAAAACTTTGTTACTTATTGTTGGGGGATCCTTTCTACCTCATACAAAATGATGAAGACTTAGAGATAATGCTAGCTATGATGTTGAAACCTGGTTGTCATTAGATCTTACGTTACAATCATTGATTCTGGCAGTAGTGGTAGTGGTAGCACAACTTATGGCTGCAATAGCACAAGCAAAGATTTGTCTTCCTTTCTTAGGGAATGGACGTTGGACGTAGATAAAGAGGTGGACTTGATGCCTTCTTTTTGTGATCACAGAGATACTGTCTTGTTATCAGCTGGTTGGAGGGATCTAATTAAGGAAGTTAGGAAAAAGTTTGCTCGAGTTGTAGAGTTTAGGGAGGCATTGTCAATGTTGGCAATATATTTTGGTTTTGAGTATGATTTCATAAATAAAGACAAGGAACAAGTTTCAGTGGCTTGTAGGAACAAACATTCAGATTTAGCTTGCCCATGGATGGTTCATGGCTGGGTAGACAACCTGAGTGGCAATTTTTATATTAGACAGTGGACTAATAGTCATACTTGTGGTGCTTTTGTACTTAAGTTGAAGCATTTTCATGCCACTTCCTCCTTAGTTGGGAAGCTTGTTATTGAAGATATCCGGTCGCAGCCTTGCGCTCTGTTGATGTTTTAAGTGATTTAAAGAGGCTTTATGGTGTGTCAGTTTCATATACTCGAGATTGGATGGGAGTGAAGAAGGCAAAAGCCGATGCATTTGGAGATTACTCTATGTTGTTTGATGATCTTCGACGATTGGTTGATGTTGCGAGGAAGGCAAATCCAGAGAGCGTGTTTGATATAGAGTATGATGTTGACACGAATCACTTCTCGAGGCTTTTTTTTTTGCATTCCATGCTTGTACCTCGGGTTTTAAACATTGCAGACCTCTTTTGTTCCTTGACGGGACATTCTTAAAGGCAAGGCACAAGGGTTGTTTGCTAGCTGCTTTAGCTAAAGATGGTAATAACGGTGAGCAATAAACTGTTTACTGCTTTTTTGCATCTACATTAAGAGTAACCTACTTTTGTTGTGCCTCGGTTTGTCCTACAATGATTTGTTATAGTATATGCTCAATTTGAAACATGTTCCTAACTCTTTTGAATGAGGAAGGAATTAGTAAAGAGTTAGCAACTAGTAATATGAGTTGACTTGCTTATATTGCTTTTCGTTGCCACATTAAACCCAAATTTTCAGTCTAAAATAGTTGTATAATGGAATGAATTGATTTGTATCCAAAAGTTTACGCTAACCATCAGTATGTTTGAATGATTTGCATGTTGTAAGTGACTGATGAAACCACGAACTTGCTTTGAGAATGACCTCCTTCTAAACTGTTTTTGCCCTGTCTCTACTGAGCTATTTCTCAGTGCGCCACCCTGCTGATAATCTTCTAACAATATTAGTAGTTGGGAAGCCCCATTTCCAGAATCTTTAATGTTACTGTTGATTTTTAGATTCTGATGTGCAAATGACTACAAACTTACATTTTAAATTGCTTTTGTTGTGCTTTTTGTGAGGTTGTTTCCGATTTGTTTTGCAATTGTTGATTCTGAGAGCAAGGACAACTGGTACTGGTTCTTGGCTAAATTACGTACTATTCTTGGTAACGATAGGCATGTTTCGGCGATTTGTGATGGAAATGAAGGTATTCCGGATAGAGTTGTAATAAATTTACCCTTGAGTCTGCCTAATACAGTTGGTGATGATAGAAATTTTGTTTTTATTTCTGATCCAGAATGAAGGTATACACGATAGTGTTGCTAAAGAATTTTCAATTTAGTCCTCACACCTATTGTTTGTATCACAAGAAACAAAATCTTTGGCATGCTCCAATTGGTATAAAAGGTGGAATTAGGGAGTATCTAATCCATCTTCTTGGTATGGCCGCTTATGCTCCAAATGAGGAATCTTTTAACGAACAGATAGTGAAGCTAAAGAGTTATGGTATTAATAAGGTAGAAGATTGCTTAACAAATTCCCCTAAAGATCATTGGGCTTGTGCTTTTTTTGCTAGAAAACGCTACGGTGAGATGTCTTCTAGTCTAGCTGAATCGGTCAATTCGTGGATAAGAGAGAGCGGTATTTCCTTTTTACACAACTTGTCGATCATATTCGTGTTAAAATTATGGAACAGTTGTCTGCAAGTTGTGAAACTAGTTTGAAATGGAATCAGGAAATCATTTTTGATCAATTGTTGGTTAGCTGTAGTACTACAATGAACAACTTTACTTACTTGCCATTCTAATCAGGTTATATGTCTAAACATGAATGAGGATTTGAATGTGTCCTTTCAGACATGCAAGTCATGGACAGTGAGTAGATCGTCTGTTAATGTCTATGAAATTCACTACGATTGTTCCATTTCAGTCAATATTACGAAGCGTACATGTTTTTGTTGTCAGTGGCTGTTGAAGGGTTTCCTTTGCTGCCATTTAGTTTGTGACATCTTCAACATCAAAAGCAATTGAAAATTTGTACGTTGATCCCTACTTCTATGTCAACATGTATTGTAACGACCCTATTTTTTGCCCTATTTTTGTATAGTCAAACAAATTAATTCAAATTAAGTATAATGATAAAGATCCAAGTTTCAGACTACGTGGTACAAAATATTTCGATTCATAAAATTATTAATTCATGTTATTTTAAATTTTATTTTTACAAATTTTGTCTGTGTTCGAATATGTGCGCACTCGAAAGAGTTTTGTATGCTTCATCCGAATAGATGTTTGTATGTACATAATAAGGTAGGTATTGTAAGAATGTGGCCCATATGTTCCCACCTAAAGGACCTACCCTTTAGATCTGTTTGCATTATTACTGATGCACTGTAATGTTTATCTCCCTATTGATGATGGTAGATGGGGAGATGAAGAAATTAAGAGGAGTAGGTCCTCTCTTTGCCAATAAAAGGATTGTGTTCAGTATTTTCCAATCACTACAAGCAATATACACTGAACATATCGTATGTAGTGGAAAGAGAGAGAAATCTTTTTCTCCTAAGGAGCTTGTTCTTTCAGTTAAAGATCGGAGGACCACCTTGCTTATCAACATGGATGGAGGTTGGTAAATCCTATTCATGTAAATGTTAATTTCCGCAGTATGTTTTGAATGGTGAAAAATCATGATGTTCTAGATCCTGTAAATTTAGTTTACGGGTATAATATCTCATACCATATAATATCCCAATAGATGATAATTGTTTTTTATCTTTTTAAAATCCTCACCATTTCTTATCCCTGTAAAACTCCATACCCTGCACCTGCACCAAAAAAAAAAAAAAAAACCTCCACCCCATCCTAATTACTTCTTTGTCTCCAATGATCAAGTATATCAGTCTCCTTCCTTGCCTTTTATTTTCTTACAAAAACACTATCAATATAGCGAAAGAAAAAGAGAGGGTGAGAAAAGAAGAAGTTTCGGAGCAGGAGAAAACCCACCACCGTTCAATGCCACCGTGTCCCACTCGAACAACTCCGACTTTAGCTAAATCCAGAGACGGAGCTAGGATTTTACATTTGTGGTGACGAAAATATGTACTTAAAAAATAAAAAGACAAACTGCATTATAAGGATGAAAGATTAAAAAAATCTAGTGGTGGCAAGTCTATATAATTCGGGGACAAAATTTATTTTCTACATAATAATTGTATTTTTTGAAGACCTTGTGGTGGCGGCTGCCACCACTTGTCCTCCTCTAGCTCCATCCTTGGCTAAATCTGTAGGATTTAAGGTAGGTCTATTCTACCGAACCCTTTTATGTGTTTGAATTGATGTTTAGTTGAGAATGAACGAAACCCAGTAGCTTAATCGAACAAAAATGGAGGTTTTCTGATGGAACAGATCAACAGAGCCAAAACAGGTTGGCCAATTCACTTTACAGTGTTGACTGTACAGAAACTGGTTACTAGCACCTACTTCACATCAATCCCTAGAACGTTTGAGGTAAAATTGTACGCTGAAGTTTTGTAGGATGATAGATTATGATGTTAGCTATCTTCTCCAATTTGAATCAGCCAAGATCAACGGCTAGATCTCGGTATATTGTAGCTTTTGTAAACCGTGTCTGTTTTAGACTAGTTTTGTTCTATAGCCATTTTACCCAGCTTAAAAACATTTCCCAACTTAGTGATACATAGACAAGTTGTTCCTAAGACCTCAACCTAGTACCACGTCAAAATTTATTTTCTACATAATAATTGTCTAAAAACTCTCAGCGTTTAACCGCAAGATAAAGATTGGTTCATGACAAGGACTTAGAATAAGTTCCTAGAATGTTTTGCGCATAATCCAATCGTGAAACTTTGCAGAATGATGGATAAACTTGTTAGTAACCTACCACACCTATAATCAGTTGAAATCAATGGTCGGATCTTGTAAACGTAATTTTTCATAAACTGTGACAGTTGGATCAGATTCACTCCATGGGCTCTTTATCCCGTTTAAAGACATTTTTAGGTTTGTATTCTACATGATAGTTACTACATGATAGTTGTTCCCAAGGCCGTAGACAAGTACCCCGTCAAATATTAAGAAATTACAACTATGTTTTTTGTGTTTAACTTCATAAAATTCTTTATGTTAAGTTGATACCGTAAACTTTAAGAGTTGGTGACTCTCACATTTATGATGCATTGTCATTATGAATTGTTGTTTCTATATGATTGATCATTGTTGTTGTTTTCTGTGAAATTTTTAAGGATGTAAATTGAACTGGGTTTATTGGTTGTGTAAGGACCCGTAATTTTGCATAACTTTCCGGAAATAATGTTGGGTAAATGTGAGGAATTAAATTTTGACTTAGATGGGTCAATGTGATAGTGGTAATATGTATTTGGGTGTGTTTAATATACACTAGAAAGTCTAGGGGTGAAAGTGTTAAGGGGTGTGAGTATATAAGACATTTTGTTCTTACATTTTAAAAGAAAGAAGAAGAAAAAAATCAGCCCTCTCCCTCCCTCTGTCTGCCGACCCCTCTCTCTCACTCCTCTCCTCCACTTTTCTTGCTCCAAGCCCCACAAATCCACAAAACCTCAAGTCCCCTTCATAAACCCCACCTAAAATCACCTCCTCTACGCATTTTGAAGCTTGGATTGCACTCATTTCACACCAAGAAACCCCATTTCGGGTTGGAGCAAATTGGAAGCTAGGGTTTTCATTTACCCACTCATTTGAAGCTCAAATCTTGAGGTAGGAAGACAAATTCTACTCCCTCTAGTTGTATTTAGGTGATATATAGCATATAACTTGCTCTTGTTTCTCAAATCCTTGGAATTCATGCTTTGCTCCCATGGTTGGTTTGTTTGAGCTAATTTTTGTGATCTATGATTTGGGAAATTGTTTGTTGCAATTGATGGTTGTTTAGCACTCCCTTGAAGTCCATTAATCCATGTTCAAAAAAAAAAAAAAAGAAGTCCATTAATCACTCTACATGTCAAATTTTTGGCCCTAAGCTTCACATTTATGTTTGGGTTGAAATTCCACACCTAAAATGGTGAAAATCTGTCAATTTTCTGGGCAGTGAGCTGCTGCCCCTGTTTTCCAGAAGCTGTCCCCTGTTTTGGGGTGGTTTTAGGCCACCTTTTGATGCCCGTTTGGTCCCCGATCGTCCATATCTTCGTGTTTTTTACCCAAACCATCATTTGAAACACCAAATTCACCTTGAATTCATAAAATAACCCTTTGGGCATGCGACTTAACAAACTTTATGGTTTACGTATCGGACACGCGCCGGTTGGCACATTTTTGACGAAAATGGTGAACTTTTGGAATAAATTGGACCTTTGGGAACTTTTGAAAGACAAATGGTTTGAGTTGATATTATTGGATAAAATGAATTCTAGGGATCACCCGTTTGGTGACCCTGGCCATGGGTGCACGGAGCCCGCGAAATCCGGCAGGGGTGCACGGAGCCCACGAAATCCGGCAGGGGTGCACGGAGCCCATGAAATCCGGCAGAGGGATTGTTCCCTATTAAAATTTATGAACATTTTCTTATGAAATGACGGTTACGATGAATTTGGTAAAATTTGGCTTTCGGTATGTGAAAATGTGGATTTTGAGAACGACTTGGACTTTGGTGGGATACTTAACCTTGTTTTGGGACACTAGGATACATTTTGGACCCTTGGACACCTTTTGAATACACTTTGGTTGCTTCGTGGTTGGGTTATAACCTTCCGTTCATCCTAACTTTGTACTTTGGTCGTGTCCATCATCGTACTCATCCATTATGCATGTATCATGTTTATACACCTAGTGCTAGTAGAGTAGTTTTCCTACTGGGCTAGTGAGCTCAACCTATCAATTTTCAGGTACACGACATGGAGCATGAAGTTGGATGCGTATGGATTGACATTTACTTGGAGCTCACGCATGCATGAAGTTATTTTCCCATCTTGTATTATATTTTTGGAAAGATGGTTTTGTAACTTCTATAGTTTATCCTTTTGACTATTGGCAATGTAATAACTTTTAAAAATGTTGTACTTATGCATTTCGGGCTATGGTCGCTAGTAGTTGGAACTTGTTATCCGCAATGGTGAGACTTTATCTTGTTGACTTTGACTATTCTAATGGAAATTTTGAGACTTTGACTTGTTCCACGTGGATTTTATTTATTTTGGGTTATTAAATTTGAGGGCGTTACAGGTTGGTTACGGTTGTTGAGAAAATCCTGATAGATACGATGAATAAGGAATAATGGAAAAACAATCATGTAAAATGGTAAAGGGTGACCTGGACGGACCCTGTTGTGAGGATGGTCATTGTGGGCCCTGAAGGAGAAATGATTGGTTTAGATTCTGGTTATTGAGATTACGAAACCCTAGGTAAGGCACGATGGTGATTGGCTCCTGAACGGTTTGGCTATAAGGGTGGAATTGTGCTTGCGTCACAACCCGGGGCAACGTGCTTGTGTCACAACCCGGTGAAGTCTTGTTCATTCCTTGTGTGGTTGCGGGTGGGAGACCCATGTAGTTAACTTTGCTCTCATCCAGGCCTTAATCTACAAGGGGGAGTCGAATCACACCAATTGGCTTACGCTGGATGTTACAGGGTAAGAAAGATTTCTGAGGATGGAATCTTAGTTATCACATAGGTTGGTGGATAGTAATAAAATGAAGATTTTGATTACATTTAACTTATTGATTATCCATGCTCATGTTCATAAAATGAATATTATTGTTCCATCTATCTTGTTCATTATCCATACTTATGTGCTAGATACGTGTGGGTTAAGTAGGTGTAGGATATATCTATTGAGCGTTTTATGCTCACGGTACTACGTATCCTGGTAGTATTCGTATGCCAGGTATAAAAGACGAAGCAGAAGAGCCATAACAAGTCGAAGAGGATGTTGTTCTATAAAGTGAACCAAACAAAGCCTGGATTTTCTTTCCGTAGACGCTCTGTTTATTTTCAGAAACTTTAATTCGAAGTTGAAACTCTATATTAGAACTCTTTATTCAAATTTTCAATGAGATGTAATAAGACAAAAATTTTGTTGATAATCAATTTATGAGTTTTTATCAGATAAATTATTTGAAAAATATTTTAATAATGTTCCAAAAATCAAGGCGTTACACGTATCGTGTGGTTTATTCAAATTCTATATTTTCTATTCCTACCCTTTGGAAGCCGGCACTAGTTGTCAATGATGATACTATTCTGCCACCACTGTCGAGGAAGCCACCTGGAAGACCTTGAGAGAAATGGATTCGTTCAAATGGTGAGAATACTAGACCACTTAAGTGCAGTTGGTGTGGGAAGATTGCGAGGCACAACAAGAAGACTTGCACAGAGGATTTGAGAAGGAAGGCTAATTTCACTCATTTTGATCACACACATGTATTAATGCTTTATATACTTGATGTTGCGCAAAGTATGTTTTTGTTAGTTTCATGTTAAACAAGTGAATAAAGCCCGTTTTGAAGGGCATTAGGAACCATCGCAAAGAATTTGAGAGCCAAGTGCCCTATGGCATCCCACGACCGAGCCTGAAGAGCAAAAAAATGAAGATTTGGCTGCTAAGGCTCGGGAAGCCTAGAGGTCACAAGATCAAGCCGAATGGCTAAGAGGTGACCAAGTGATGAAGAATTATCCAAAAAAAAAGAGACTGGTATTGGTACTGCACAAGGGAGGTATCAATACCTTTGCACCCATGGAATACAGACAATTTTGTATCGATACCTATTTGTTTGATATCGATACAAGGCCTTTTTCTTGACGAATTATAGTAGCTTTTTGGACTTTCCACTTATGGAAAGTTTTCCTTATTTGGTACTCCCTCCGTCCCTTTTAAGGTGATTCCTATCGGAATACATGCAATTTCAAACCCCTAAAAACATATTTCTTTATATAATTTTTTTATTTTTTTATACCAAATTAAAGTGCTCATTGAGTACTTTAATTTGGTGCCAAAATAAAAAATAAAAACATTCGAGGAAATACATTTTTTAACGCCCACAAAAATACACGTTTCCCAAAGGTATCACTTGAAAAGGGACGGAGGGAGCATGTTTTTGGATATTTTGAGGAGAAAAAAGGGGTTTGTGTATAAATGCCTCTCTCTCTCTCTCTCTCTCTCTCTCTCTCTCTCTCTCTCTCTCTCTCTCTCTCTCTCTCTCTCTCTCCCTCCCTAGCTTTAGTTAACTTTAAGTAAATTTCTTCCATAGCTCTTAAGCGCTCGCTCTCTCGTCAAGAACACTAGTAAGTTGTTATGTTTGTTTAATTTCTCATGAATTAAAGTTGTAGCTACACATGGATCTCTATATAAATCTAGTTTATTTACATGTATCTGATGTTTTTCATTTCCTTTTGTATTTCTAGTCATGTTTTGTACTATGGTTTGTGAGTAGTTTAATAGGCTTGGTCAAGGGGTGAACACTCCATGACTTGGGTTTAATCCGTTCTTCTTGTAAAAAAACAAACACTTCTTGTTTCACAAAGATTTAAGGGTTCATCTTTATGTACCAAAGTTTGGTTTGTTAATCTCTTTAATCTCACGTTGCCAATGGTTTGATCTACTTGGCACATGTGATGCTTAGAGTGATGTCAATTTTAACATTTACCAAATGAGTCAAAGAACCCTAATCTTTGTTAAACACCTTTTTCTAGTAAATTGGTTTTTTTATCTCTAAATCTTCTGTTTGGATAACTGATTAGCCCGAGTTATGGTTGTTAAAATCCCCTAGTTTTTGCCTTAGTTTAATTAGTCTTTTAAATCTTCCAAGTCGTTCTCGAAGTTGAGAGAATTCCACCAAATCAAATCACAAACTTAGTTGGCTGCTTCAAGGCCAAAAACTTCACTCGCTAGTCAACTTTCACGCAAGGTGCAATCGGCCTCTGTGGATTCGACCCGTTCTTACCGAGTATTATGCTATGGGAGACCTAGCCCTACGCTTCGGGCATCCTAAACTACAACACAAAGTAAGGTCGCAAGCAGTTTTCCTAGATAGTCTCATCCAATTTCTTGTTCTAAACCCTAAGGACCATTGCAGACACTTCCGAGTTTGGAAGGTAATTTCAAACGTTTCGTTCTCTTTATGACACAGATCAAATTTGTATTTTTACTGAACTTGGTTGGGAATGAGATTCTCTATTAGATAGTAAGGTGAGATGATAAGGTTGGGTTATTTAGATAGAGAAAAAAGGTAGAAGTATTTATAAGCTATTATCTAAATGCTCAAGTGAAAAATATGAGCTCTATATTGCCTAAATAACAATTTTCGTACATGTTATCTGCTTCATAATCAATTGTTACATTTTTTTGGTTTGTTCATTTCCATGGAAAATTTGACATACATGATAAACTATGATACAATCTGATCGGAAGATGGAGACGTGGAAACCAAAGGTCTTCAATGTGGTAAAAAGTTTACGGTGCCAATGGTTCCATAAATTTTGAGTTTTGTTTTCTGAATCAAACTTGGACGGGGAGCTTGAGAGCTATCCTTTAGTTTACGTCAATGGGGCTTTGAAGCTATTCCTTTGCCAGATAGATTCTTTGAGTAGGAATTGTCATGATTGTCAGTGTATTCTTAAGAGAGAAAAACATACGGGAATAACTGAATTGGCGTACATTCTATGCCTTTTTGTTTAGTTTTCATAGCTTAATTTGGATTGGTCAATTATCATATTTTTTTTTACCCGAAAATTAGTTATGATTAATTTGACTTACATATTTTGGTTTGGGGCAAAATACTTATGCTATTCAACTACAGGTTGACGAGGATCACGATGACTTTCTTGGATAGATGTGTGTTCTTCACAAGATAGTTGATTTAATTTTAAGATCTAATTTTATTCGAACGTGCCTTCGGGCATGGGCATTTCACTAGTATGTTTATGGTGCAAGTAGTCATCTATCCTTTAAGACCAAGTCAATTAACTAGGTTTTGGGATGCTGGATGTGGTTGGTGTTGTGGTGGGATGCTCTATGTACATAGCATTGGAACAAAATCAAACACCACAAGAGTACCCAAACTGTTTTTATGTGTTCTAGTAATGAATGGAACAGATTTCACAATGAACAGATATACAAACAGATAGATTTCGTGCCACATTTGGCATTCAATCAAACCCTTGGTTTCTATTACAACTAAACCCTATTACAATCCAGATTCATTTCATCATCACCAAAAGAGGCCCATCCATTCTCTTGAGCGGGCTTCTCTCTTCCATTTTGTGAAACCCGATTGGCTTACAAAAATGTGGTAATAATTGCACGAAATTAAAGTAAATTTTCAGAAATGGCCTGAGATGCGTCCGGACCTACCTGTCTCCACCAAAATAATACTAGTAATATGAAAATGAGATATGCCACAAAGGGAGGGCGAGATGTTTCTCAGCATGTCTGTTGACTGTGTCCCCCATCCGCGTGCTGCATCACAGACGTAGTACAGCTTTTCCCTTTGGATGGCTTCTCAGAATCAACCCAAAATTGCATTTGCGGGGAGCATATCTCAAATCCAATGTGTCGCCACTCATGCTGCTAACTGAAGAAGCTGCCATTTTTTTGGATAATGATGATAGAGATGGGGATGAGAGAGATGAGGGGACTCGAACAATTTTGGCGTTGGGAGGCATGTACGTCTAAAACAAGTCAACAACAGAGTTGCACGTGCTTCAAAGCGCGTGCAATAAAGTGGTCGTTAGCTTGGACGTAATCACTAACGTTGAACATAAGTCCGCGAACTACAGGGGGTTGTGTGCTAATAAACAAAGCAGATGGGATGGTGTTTCTGAAGTTTACCCCAACTGTTTCATACAATCCTGCCTCCAGAGTTGAGGATCCCAAATTGAACAATTTCAACTACCCAATTGGCACACCATTGTGGCCAAACAATACAGTATACAAGAAAAACAATTTCTGATTCCTAACCACATGAAAATGAAATTTGAAATGAAAACTTACACAACCCAGAAGTGTTTACAACTACCAACAAAAGGATCTGTCAAACCCCTAACCTATGTTCTTTACACAACGTTTCCGAGACAATTTTGGCCCCAGAAACTCACAATCCCTGATTAACCAGGATTACATATCCTGAGAGAAGAAGAACGTTGTCAGGTTGGTGATGAGTCCACGTAATGTCCGGTTTTTCGTCTGTGTCGACTGTAATCCGATACAAACCTGAAAGTAAGGCCACAACTTTCAACCTTGCACTTGTACGGACGTTCCCCAGTGTGAACACGTAAGTGCTCGGTACGGGCCCACGCCCACTTGAATGACATCGTGCAACCCTTCCACGAGCACTTGAGGGGCCTACTCTCTTCATGAACTCGTTGATGAAGCCTTGCGTATTTATGAGAGCTAAATATTTTTCCACACCCTTTGTGCGTACACCGGTTGCGCTTATGCAAGAGTAGGTCTGCTTTTGTATGGAAACTCATTCGGCAGCCTTCTAGGTCACACCTAATGGTCCGATTTCCCTTCTCTTTCTTTCCTTTGCGAGAAACCAAACCATCCGAAGGTTTTTTTGCCTTTTTCGCTTCTGGTTTCTCCTCAACCATTCCAGTACTCTCAGTTTCGCCTCTTTTAACATCTTTCACAGCTCTTGGTCTCAGCCCTTCACATGGACTCCTAATAAATGAACTTAAATCAAACTCCACTTCTCTCCTCCTTTTGCTTCCATTTCTTGCATTTGGTCTAGGGGACACCTCCATGAAGCCTGTAGTTTCCACCTCTTTCTCCTCAGGCAAGCAACTATTTTTATGATCACTTGGCGTCTTGCGAACGACATTTGTCTTTAATGCAACTTCCATACTTTCCACGCATTCAACTACCTCAGTGTTGGTATCTAAGTTCCCTCCCGAGTTGATAAGATCAGAGGCATCTTTCTCTTTCATCAGATCTCCGTCAGAATTTATACTGCATTGCCCTTCAGAAGCATCCACTGATGCCACATTTGTCGTGCTTATTTCCTCTTTGATTTGATGCTCTCTCTGAATATCAAAATCCACACCAGTTCCAACTTCAGTGGAGAGAGCAACAGAGGAATTTTCAGCACATGATTGCTCATTTTTCTGGGAACCATTCCCTTTTGTTGAATCACTAGCTTCGACCCCCAAAATCATTTCATTGTCCTCAATCGGTGCCGCCTCAACATTTTCTACACCAGAAGTGGCCACAATAAGTGAATCCACAGTTTGTGATGAAACGAATTTCACCCCATTATGATTAACCAATTTAGAATCTCCATTGGCCCCCAAGTCACCTACACCCGAAGACTCCTTTCCTGTAATTTCAATGTTAGAAACGGTATCCTGAAATACATTGCCGTTGATGGGTTCATCTGAACCTCCGCAATGTCTTTCTGCTGCACAACGCTTAGACTTGAAGTTTTTTCTTGAATATTGGATAAGTTTCCGTTCTATTCTAACTGTGGTTCCATCTGACTTGGATCCCAGCACTTCATCCTTGTTCTCCATTTGAATGATCCCAGACGGTTTCACATGGGCCGAGTTATTTAAGTGCCGTTTTGACCGAGTTTTTCTAGATGGCCACTTAAGCTTAGACGTGTTGGAATTGGCAGTATCATCAGAGAAAACCCCACCCAATGCCAAAGCATGCTGCACTTGCTTAGATGGAGAATTTTTGTTGACCTTGATACAGTACCGTAAGTTGATACCCAATTTTGAGGTCCAGTCTTCTCCACATTCATCGTGGTCTTCATCGTCAATCGCAAGATCAATCAAGTTCAGATCTTCCTTTGATGCATCACCTAATGGAGTATCATGGTACCCAAAAGGACTACCGATTTCCTCGGCAATGGATGAAGCGTGAGCCTTTATTTTTTGAAAGTCTACAAAAACAAATATTGGAAAAATCAATGCAATCGGCTAACCAATGGATAAGGCGATAAGCAAAATATCCAACGAAATAATATCTTTGGTAGAAGTGTTACTGTTGATATTATCATCATTTTCTCTAGATAAGTAGCTTAATATCAACATTTTCTCTTGATAAGTAGTATCTTGGTACTATTATCATTTTATTATTACTTTCATAGTCATTGTCATCCTCATTCCCATCTTATCATTGCATGACAACAAAACAAATACACAAGTATTGCACATAAACCAAGCACAAAAATACCTAAACAGTTTGGACCACTTGTGCACTATTAAGTGGTTTCGTTTTCTTTTCGAACAGGTGGTCCTTGCTCCACAGCACTTAATTTCGAATAATATTCTTGTTATTCCAGAAAACATATTGTTGACATGGGATGTGAGTATTAGCTGAAAACGGCTGCCTTTCAAAATGTAAAAAGGTAGGTGTTATGAAGCGAAGGAACTTAATGACCAAAATTCATTTTGATAGCTCCCAAAAAAAAGCTTGCAGGTTTTGCAAAATGTATTACCCGCTTTTAACTTTTCAAAACCAGAATCACAAAAGGCCAAAAAGAGAAGTAATTTAGCTCCATATGTTGACAAGGTTGTTTGAAAGCCCTTACTTTGGTGTGCAAAAACACTATCCACTGTTACCTGAATGACAAATTACAAGGACATTCGCTCCTCCTTTTGAACGCAACATCTTCTCAATTTGAATTGCATGCTCCAGGCAGAATATCCTTGGTCTCAGAAATCCCCTAGTAGCACTCCATCCCTTGTCAAACCTGGCTTCCGAACAAACTGGCAGATCCATTGGAGGTGAAGAAATATCAGGAGAAGTACATAGATCTTCTGAGGAACGAAACGTACATTTGATCGATTTGACACTTGAAGATGTTCCATTTGGCTTTCGAAGCAAATTGCTCTCATTCCCTTCGATCTTGTGTTTCAGTCCATCTGCAAAAGAAAAACCATGTGATGCCTGCCAGTTTTGTTTACAAGAGAAGTAAAACTATCTTGCCACAAATTATTTTCGTGGATACTGAGGAAACTTTCAGCTGGTGGTGATATTTACACACTAAGAGCACAAACTTGTCTACCAGCCTCACGTATCCATGTCCGAAACACGCCTGAATCTGCCCAAACTTTAAATAAAAATACTTTTGTTTCTTGAGAATGCTGGAAACACATAAGGAGGCTAAAATCCAGTTCAAAGAAGTTGGGGCATCAGCAAAATTGCTTGCGTCTTGAATAACAATTCAGGGACTGTTGTTTTTGCTATGAAGCACGGGTACCGGTCCGTGTACGGGTACGCGATACGGCAAAAACCTAAAAAAAGTAGGGTACGGGTATGGTTTGGTACATCAGTGTAATTTTTATTTATTTTTCCTATTTTATTATGTTTCATTGAATAAACTAAATAATAAACCCATTTTACCAACAAAAAGCAGCATAAATAAATGTAATAAACATGTTTAAAATACTACTCTCAATTTACTGTTTTAATAGGTGAGTCAGTGAGCAAATCGATGGAGAGAGAGAGAGACGACGACTGATGAAGACAGGAAGAGCAGATGATGAGTCGGTGATGATCAGAGTCAGAGGTTGAAGAAACATAGCCAGATCGGTCGAAGCAATTAGGTTTTCAGAAAGGGTAAAGTTACGTGAGAGAGACTTACCGGAGAATCACCAGTCGGATCACCCGTGGAAGCTGAAGCTCTCTCTCATGGTAAGATCTAGAATTAACGCGTTGTTTTTTTTTTTTTTTTTTTTTTTTAGGGGATAAGGAAATTACACTTTTGAACCCCTGAATTTAAAGAAAAATTTCACTTTTACCCAAACGTACCCAGGTTCGTACCCATTCCCGTACCCACGAAGTACACCCGGTACGTATTTTGCCGTACCCAGCTGTACCCGTACCCAGTACTCGTACGGCGACATTTTTGGAGTACCTGTGCTTCATAGCATTTTTGTGTCTTCATAATGGTAATACATGCGTTTGTTATCCCTAATTCGACAGAACTAATGTTTTCTTTTCTTTTCTACCACACTCGTGATTGAGACCAGTATCTGTTTTGTAGTTATATTCTGCTTCTTTCCATCACACATTTCTCCAACATCCTATAGAAGTACAGAACTACAAGCATCTCAATTTCAAGTGTTGGCCAGGGAATATCAGAGATTTGAACGAAAATCTCCAATTATTCTAAAGTGGTAAATAAAAGTTAAATAGATGATTAAGTTTGCGGGCTTAAGATTTAAATAATAGTTAACAAAACAAGGAAACGATACAGCAATAGAGACTCAAGAAGAAAAAAACTCAACATAGGAAAGGAAAATTCATCAATCTCATACCTAACACAAAATCCTCAACTGTGTGATCAAGAACTGGAGGGCAATGAGATTCTGCAGGTTTTGAAAATGCGACATCTGGAAGAAGGTCCATCGATGCTGCCTCAGAAGGTTGAACCACAGCCATGAATGGAAAGCCAAGAATCCCACAAGCCACACACGCTAATGTCCCAGAATCAATTTGAAAATCAGATGACAAGTCATCATCATCCAGAAACAAATCATTCACTCTTTCCATATATAAGTTCATCTCGCTAAATAGATCATGGTTATTCTTATCCTCATAACAAACAGCTTCTCCTGGTGTGGTGGTCACAACAGCAGCAGAGTCGCTGCATACTTGAGAATCTTTGTTTGGAGATGGTAATAAATCCAGGTCCCATAGTACTGCATGATAAGAGGAATTTTTCCCAAGGAGAATGGTCAAAAGATTGTTTTCTTCTAAAATATCTTCTATGAAAGCTTTCTTCACTGACAGCTCTCTTTCTTCCTTCTGGCGATCTCTCAGACGAGAGCTTCGTGCTCCTGGCAGTAGGGATCTTGGCACCCTGGGATGCAATACATACTTCACATTTACAAATTCACTAGGAGGTCGTTGATATCCTCCTTAAAAATAAGCAGATAAAGAGAATCTAGGACTGCAGAGTTGGACAATGGAACTAAACATGTAAGAAAGATATGTATGAAGTACTAGATAAGCTATCATATCAAATTCCCAACAAGAGGAGAAGAAGAAGCACAAGGAAGTAAAGAGGGGAACAACTTTCTAAATCAACTCTAACAAGCACAGACACTAGTGCACAGGAGGCTTCTTGTGCAGGGCATGACACTCCTAAAAGCCTGTCGACACATCTTGACATCTTCAACGTGTAAACCAAACCAAACCAAACCGAGCCTTATGTCCCAATCAATTGGGATTGGCTACATGAATCCTTTTTTCCATTGAGCTCTGTCAAGTGCTGCTTGTTCACTTAGACCTAGTAGACTCAAATCTTTGTGCACTACCGCATCTAGTGTCAATTTGGGTCTTCCCCTCCCCGGAGCATTGTTAGCCAAAGCTATCCTATCCGTTCTCTTAACTACTGCATCCGCCGGTCTACGGTAGACATGCCCAAACCACCTTAAGCCTATTTTCCCTCAACTTCTCCTCTATAGGTACTACACCTATCATCTCACGGACTATTTCATTTCCTATCATCTCACAGACTGTTTCATTTCTAATCCTATCACATCTAGTCTTACCACACATCCACCTCAACATTCTCATTTCCGCTACACTTATCTTGTTCACCTGTTGTTTCTTAATAGGCTAGCATTCTATCCCGTAAAGCATCGTTAGTCTTATGGCAGTTCTATAGAATTTTCCCTTCAATTTTCTCTTGTCACACTGTACACCAGTAGCGCTTCTTCACTTGAGGCACCCCACTTGGATCCTATGGGTCACATCATCTGCAATCTCTCCATCTTGACTAGTAATAGAGCCTAAATACCTAAAATGGTCACTCTTTGGTATCTCCTGATCTTGAATCATCACTCTTTCTTCATACGCACTTCTGGTAACACTAAACTTGGAAATCATATACTCAGCTTTACTTCTACTTATCCGAAAGCCCTTAGATTCTAATGCTTCCCGTCGACTTTCTAATTTAGTATTAACACCACTAGCAGTTTCATCTACAAGGGCAATATCATCTTCAAACAACATACACCATGGAATATCCTCCTGAATCTGTCTAGTCAATTCATCCATAACTAAGGCGAAAAGGTACGGGCTCAAGGCTGACCCTTGGTGTAATCCTATTGTGATGGGAAATTCACTTGTTTCCCCTGCTGGTGATCTAATGGCAGTGACGGTACCTTCATACATGTCTCTAACCACATCGATATACCCTTTGGACACCCCCTTTCTCTCCAGAACCCACCATATAATGTCTCTAAGAACCCTATCATAAGCCTTTTCTAGGTCTATGAAACCAAATGGAGATCCTTCTTCGTTGACCCGTGTTTTTCTACTAACCTTCTTAGTAGGTGAAAAGGAAACCAACAATACCAGATGCCTTGCAAACACCTAGCAGCACACTTCTTGAACCCTTGGAATATGGTTTATTTGAATCTCTTTATAGTAGCAACATTCTTGGAAATGCATCTTCATGCCCAAAGTTTCAAAAATTTATAAGATGGATGCATCCCGTGCAACCTTTTCCAATAGTCTGGTAACTGCTGCAGTCAAGTCCAACTGTTTTTACTTAGGCCAACACCAGAAATTCATAGGGACATGCTGGCTTCATATAGCACTTTAGAGGATGCACATACAATGCTTAAAAAGTTATTTCGCCACAAAAATTCTGTCATAAGCAAACTTGTTATAATGTGACTAGTGACAATAGCTGACCATATGCAGCTATAACATAATCTTTCCATCCATAAATCTACTTAGTCTAATAGTGATATTATATATTGACATTGAATCCACATCCTACAACTGCCATTTCAGGGGGATGATCACCAATCACAAGCCATAGGGATGGACGAAGTGTTGCGCCAATACAAGGTTCACCTCTTAGATTGCTAACTACCAGAACTCACTGAAGAAACCTCTCCAATTCTCATCCAGGGACAAAGGATGGGAAAAGGAAGAGTATTGGATGAAGACTAATCATGTTCTTGTTCTAAACCAAATATCAGTACTTCATTATCATAATTTCTTGGTAATTATAACTAGTTCTGCACTGGTTTCCTACAAATAAGGTTTAGGTAAAGGTTGCATGAGACCTATGACTTCGGTATGAATTCACTAAAAGATTTGATTTGGGATTGCTTCCGGTTATCCTCCTCTATTCTATTATTTTTCTCCCCGTTCCTCTGCTCTGATCTTCTTCCTTCTCTTATCGTTTTTAACTTTTGATGGTACTCCACCAAAACATGACCTCTGTAAGAGTGAGTGATCCGTGAAGTTTCTAGTCTGTACAGTACACTTTAAAATCTAAAGAAACTCTGCTTCATAACAAATGTGACACAATAGAAGAGCACCAAAAGCCAAACCTCTTCAAACTTTTTTCAAATATCTAAGAATACAACAGAGGATCTAAAACAAATGAGCATAGATTTCCCCATGATGTTGCAATGCAAAAAGAACCAACCCATGTGGATAGCTGTAATTGATGTCTCCCCGTTCAGGTTCTCATTCATCCAAAAAGATGCACTTAGCAGATAACTTTCCAATTCAAGTTCGATCTTCTTGACTTGGATAATCAGTTTAGTGCCATAGCACTAAGTGCACATTTGTAATTGCCACTCGACGTAATATGGCCTTGTCCCCGTTTCCACACACACAAAAAAAAAAAATTATATCCTTCTCGGACGGACTGCAGCATCTTTGTCATAATCTCCTTTTATTTGTTTCGATGTCGATAGAAAGAGAAGGCTCGTTTATAGAACGATAAAATGTTCTACCAGTGATAGAGCACAGAAATAACTTAAACAATATTTTATGTTACAAAGGGAATACAAAACGAGCAGAAAATAAACTGACCTTGAAACAAAAGACATGGTCAACAAGTACAGCAATTGCTGATGGGAAAGCATGGGAAGAAAATTCATAACGGCTCGACGAACTGCAGCATCCTTAGCAACTTTAAGCCACTTTGAAGTTCCAAAGTTAGCAGCTTCCCCACAATTAAAACCTAGAAATGTAGTAATGAATGCCATAATAATCCAAAAACAGTCGCAAAGAAGAGAGAGAAATAAGGGACTCAACTTTTCTTCACAAAATTTATCCAACAAAACAATGATATCATTGGTTATCACCAAAAAATAAATAAATAATACCATTAAAAGACACACCTTACTTCATGAAAACAAATATTTTTGAAGCATAAACAAGCATGCCCATTAATCACAACAATGAAATGATGTCAATGACAAACAGAAACGGAAAAAGGCATGCAAGACAACAAAACTATTGGAACATCAGCAGTCATCATACTACTTCAATTCAATCATGTCAAATGTAAGTAACATACTTCAAGAATTATTGATATGATGACACAGATTTTTTTGTCAAACCTTATGAAGAAAGCCCAAATGAATTAATGAATCAGTTGACAGAACAGATGTTAACCCCAAGAATAATGTAGACTGGTGAACAGAATTGAGTTGGGAGCCCTTCCATAACGGGAAATAGGATAATACTACTAGAAGTTTTGAACCTTCAAGTAAGTGAAACAGCTGCAGGCCCAAACCTATCAAAAGCAAGCCTACGTAAAACGAACATCTGGACAAAAAGATTGCCATTGATTCGAGCATAAGCAAGAAAGACAAATAAATTAGCTCTTTCTTGAAGTTCCTCCAAGTTACTTCACCAGTGGGCCAGGGCTAACTTTTCTATTCTTCTCATTAACTGGTCGTATACAAAATGACTAGTCTCTCTCCCTCTCTCAATCAGAGTCAGGAAATTTCCTTTTTTGCTTCATGCCTTCTGTTCACAGATATAAAATTCAGCAAGCAAATGGAAAATTACAAGATCACTTGCCTTCACCCAATCATCAATCTAGAAAAAAGCAGGCAGTGCAAGCTTTTTTTATTTACTGACAACAACCTAAGGGGAACTCGTATAAGTACACAAATTACCAACTTAAGTTCCTAGGTAATCAAACATTTTAGAAATCCATAATCAGGTCTTCCAAATCACCTATTTACTGATGAAAACCTAAGGGAACTCATATAAGTAGGCAAATGACCAACTTAAATTCCGAGGTAATCAAATATTTTAGATTTCCATAATGAGGTCTTCCAAATCGCCTACGTGTTAAATAATGTATGCTAATCATGAGAAATTGTTCCCTTTACGCATTGAATACTGCTATGTTCAATGCTTGGGTTACAATGGGGTCATAGGAATTAGCTAGGCTGTCATCTATTACACAATATTACTCCCATGATAACCTATGGATCTTTCTATGTTCTGAATCAGACCCCATATCAGGAATTATCTAATAACAAATGCAAGGAGGTATTAGCTAGTCTCCCCTACCCAGACTACCTTCCCTCCGAATCCGACGGCAAAAAATAATCTTCCTCCCTTTGTCCCATTCTTTAACTCACTTTAACCAAGTATACTATCACTATTATCGTAGTATATGTAATTCCATCCATCATCCTGTTGACCCCACATGTCCCCTCTATTCACATCCATAATCCCATCTTTTCCGGTCCTTCAAAGAAATAAAACGTGCACCAAGTCTACTGTCATTGAACATCACTATTGATATTAAACAAAAGGTTCAATCTACTAAATATGGTATTTTAACTTCAGCCTTCAAAAAACATGTAGCTTCTCAAGGCACTAAAGGCTGCATAAGTCATAATGGTCTATGCTGCTCAGAGCTATTCATTGAACGACAAAATTAAAGAATTATATTCAGCATAATAATACACATGACTGTGAGGAGAAAACAGAGAAGTGATTACCATGGCTGAAGCCAATGTGGTAAGCCCTTGGGAAAGTAACAACGAATTCACCAGGGTTCTGTATTAACCTGAAGAAATTAAACCCAAATAACATTTATTAGAATTTCAGCAAAATAGGAACCAGGAGAAACCAAATAACAACCAGTGCATTTCAAATCTACTTCAAATAGTGGTCACTATGGAATATATCCCATCCATGAGCTGAAGTCGATGACAAAATAAGGAAGAACCAAAGGTGATTTGTGTAAGAAGCAACCCACCTGCAACATGGAATTCCTGACTCGACAACTACTTCAGGTGATAGAAGAGTAGTCTTCTCGCCCAAGAGCGTAAGGGCAGCTGAAAATTAGAAAAAAACTAGAATTGGGTTAGGAAATATGATGAAAGTAATATTTCCTTACAAAGTCAGTGGCAGAAGCTGGTTCCAACAAGACAGTAATGGACTGGAATAGCATTGTTAAGAAACAATCATACACCAAATGACCATTTCGACATGTGAACTCAAAATTTTACTTTCAGCCAAATCAACTCAAAATTAGTCGACTGAAAGTAACCGGGGTTAAGGCTTGTTGAGTTGAAATGGGTACAATCAACTTGGAACTTGGGCAAGAATAGCAGATTGTGGGAGTTAGTACATTTTTCATCCTCAGAAAATGCAAATACCTAAAAGGTCATCAACCATCTCGATAAAAAAACAAAACCCCAACCTATCTCAGGCATCATTAGGTAGGTACGCAACCCTTAAGGAGCAAATGTAAATAGGAGTCAGAGCGCTTCTCTATCCGTACATTGCTCAACATGGTTCCAGGTAACACTGCCTAATGTCCTTACCAGCCAACAGAGTTGTCTCATCTTTAACATCATACATTACATATACTTGTAAAACAACAACAAAAATAGAACCCATCTATTCGCCAAACATTGGGGGTATGGGATATACTTGTAAAACAATACAAATAATATAGATAAAATCAACTCCTTTACTTGAAATGACCATCAAAGGATCCTCCAACAATAACGAAGATTTAAATCATATTAATCCTAAAATCATGCACGAAAAGCAGGCCAAATTGCTCCATAAATACCTTTTCCAACAATTGGTAATCAAACTTCATATTTCAAAACTCTTACAGGTTACGAATTTATAATGAACGCATAAATACTCAACATATCAAAACAGCATCCTTCTTATCAAAATTGGTCAAAACAATCCCTTGGCACACTCATCTGTCTTCTCCCACTACAGAAGTGGCAGTTTCATTCCATATGTATCCAATAAACAAAATTTAAATATCAACTTTTAAGCTTATTCACTAGGTATATAAAAACACTCTCCCACTACAGAAGTGGCAGTTTCATTCCATATGTATCCAATAAACAAAATTTAAAAATCAACTTTTAAGCTTATTACTTAGGTATCAAAAAACACTCTGAACGACCAGGGAAAAAAATTTCTTCACATACCTAAACGATCAATATTTCCTCCATAGGCCTGGTTACGAATGACTTCCTCAAATGAAAAGGCATAATCCCCTGGAATTGCATACCAAGTCTTTGGAGAGCCAGTGTGGAGGAAATTCATACTGTGAAGCTCATGATCTTCAACATGCCAAGCAAACCAACTGAATAGCATACCAATATAGACCATGGGTGAAGTAACACCTGGAATATCATCCGGCATGAAACGTGTGAGTGAGCCAGGTGCGCGTGCAATTACTTGCAAGTTCCAAGGACTGTTTGAAAGCTTCCAACCGGCGCTACCTTCCATCTCATTAGAAGCATTTGAACTCTTCTGTGTAGAAAATTGTGCTTCATGTGACAGTATAGCTGGTAACCTAATAGACTCCTTGGATGTCTCTTCAGCCAAATTAGTACAACTCTTGGTTAATTCCCCTTTCTTTTCGCTGTTATTGCTCATGTTATCCACTCCATATTTCATGCTGTTATAAGTTTGTCCACCACTTCGACTAAATGCCCTCCTCCTCCTCCTCCTCCGTCTATGAAAATACCGAAATGACCCCTCAGGTTCTCCAAACCCAGAGCCAGGCACGTCATTCGCATACTCGATGTGTATAGGCTTCTCAGAAGCTGCTTTCCAAAACAATGCTTCTATTACTAATGGGGAAAGCTCCTTAACCGTACCCAACTGGTTCCGAGCAAAAGACTTCGACTTAGATTCAAACTGCTCCAAAGTGTAAAGTTCCCCACTCTGCCACACTTGCTTACGAACAGCAGGCAGTTGGGGCTGAACTGTTTTCTTAGTTGTTTTTGCATTCTGACCCAATTCTTGGTGCCGCGTGGTAAACACTGCCCCCGAATCCCTTTTTGACGAAGAAGAAACATCTGCTGAGTTTGCATCTAGACCCAATTCTGGGCACTTTAAAAGAGACTTGTTCAAGTTAGAAATCACATATTTTTTTGAAGGCCTGGGCAACGGTGGAATCACCTTACAAATACCAAAAGCACTCGCTTGTTTCTCAATCTTCGATATGTAAGCAACTGGGTCCGCAAATTCGGTGTCTGTAGGGCGGAATTCGGGTGCCAATGGCAACCCTTTGAGCCAATTGGGTATTTCCGGATCAGCCATTACAAAATTGATTGGAACCGTCAAACCACCATACAGCAAACCAAGCTCAAGCACTCAATTATATAACATTGTAACTTAAAGGTAACAAGCGAAAGGCTACATCTATGCAATACATTCTTTCGAACCCTAGATGAAGATTGTGATGAATTGCTATATGGGTTTTATGCAATTCAAACTACATTAACTAAAGAATTAAGAACATAATTAACTAAGTGTTAATTGAGTGAGAAGAATGAACAGTAAAACCTGTAACTTCAACGGACTCTATTGGGGTTGCCTCCAAAAGTACCAAATTTTGAGAGAGAGAGAGAGACGCGAAATCGTCTGTCTAGGTTATGAGGGACATTCAACGTGCGCAGTTTAGACTATATCTGAAGGAGTTTCTTAATCTACGCCGGAACGACCTTGCGCACCCTTGAAGCAACTGTTATTTTTTTTTTTTTGATCGGGATGAAGCAACTGTTATTGGACCGTGATATTTTTTGCGTTCCTCAGGATTTCGGTGGAGGCTCTTGTGTTCTCCTGGCGCGTTTAGCCGCGTTACAAAGGGTAGCAGGGACGTCTAAGGTGTACGAGGAATCCAACGGGGTATTAAGCACACATCTTGGCAGTTTAAAAATATTTTTGACGTCTAGATTTCTCTCTCCTCTTTCTCTTTCTAAAATTTGGACCATTTAAAATACTTTTGAACTAGCAGAAATCCCGTACTATGCACGGGTGATGAAACATTCATCACGATTCATGGAACTATATTGATAGAACAGATACAATAAAACTACAAATAACTGTTCTTGCTAAAGCTAAATTAATATTTATCTCTACCAAAACAAAAAATTATCAAAGTGCCTACCATAAGAATTTTACTCAAATTCATGTAATACATTCTATTCAATGTTTAAACTAAAGTGCTTTTTACGGAAATATTAAACTAAAGTAGAAAACCCTATACTTCTAAATTTACCACATCACTTGGACATTTTTATGATATCCTATTTAGTGCAATCCATGTACATATGGAATGCTTCTTAATTTTTAAATTATCAATCCAAAGATATATTAACTGAACTTAAAAGCAAAACGTGATGACATAGTGTAAATTTCATACTAATTACAACAATCCAATTTTAATTAAAGATTTTTCCTCGTGATGAGTGACAATCATAAAAAAAGGTATGCCCTGGAATTACATTATGGCATAGACAACCCAATAACTTGGCATAAAAAAATGCATATGTTCATAACCTATTCCATACTTGATCAGCATCATAAAGCCATTTAATAAATCTTTTGAGATTATTCGCTCACACTTTCATGTTTTTTCTCCCAATTTTCTGCAAAAGAAACAAATTATAAACTAAATTAATAACGTCACGTATATGTAATTACATTGATCAGCGGTCTACATAACACAACCTTACAAATCCACCAACTGTATGCCCGATTTCGTTGCTTGATCGACGTTTGAATCGAACACCAAGTCCAAATAGAAACATATCTTTCGTATTCCAATATTAAACCTTTGGGATTGTGCTGAAAAACTAACATTACGAAAAGAAGTAATTGAGTCAGGAATAGTGTTGGAATAAAGAACATAACTAATTATTTTGATGTGTAATGGTTGGCCTAGATCCTCATGACAAATGGCGTTCTAGTGTTGATTACAACATTTTTCGGGCTTTTGAGATATAAAAGGAGGGAGGGAGAATTGTTATAAGATAAACAATCCCATAAATCATGGGAGTAGTTAGTAATAAGAGTTCTTGGGTATTTACTAATATCTCTAATTAATTAGGTAAGGTGCAAGAATTCAAGTTTAAAAAAAGGTGTCATATTCAAAATTTAGTAATTTTCCAAATCTAAATTAGGTATTGGAATTCAAAATTCAAATCAGTTCCGTAGATACAACATATATCTATGGATTGGTTAGTAGATATGTACAAATTTTTTGTGAAAAGGGCTAAATCAAATTAGTAGCCATTTAAGTTTCCTTTTCACCTTTTCTTTAGAATTTTTTTATCGTGGAAAAGTTCAAGGTTTTCATCAAACCGCTTAATAGTTGACTTGACGATTTGTCAATGTGAGGCAGCTCAAAAGATTGAAAACAGGGAAAAAATTCTCAGAAGGTGTATTTATGTAATACATTAAAAAGGTAACAATATCAATATATAAATGTAAACTTGAAACTTGGCTGAAGCATATGAGTAAGATTACATGTATTTTAATTATTAACCGATTGGGTCGAGATAGTAAACAAACTATAGTCATAGTAATTTGGATTAAAAAAATTGAAAAATGTCTGTATGTAACTTTTAGACAAAATCATCACCTTGGAAAAGCATGATATTAATTAGTTTCCTGTGCTAGATTTAATTAGGAAGAAGAAGAAATTGTAGAAGGATCGAAGCTAACCTATGCTTCATTACGGATAGAAGCATCACACAAATTTTGTAACAACTTTCATAGCAACCTTCAGTCCATGATTCTGCCCCAAAGGATATGCCGACTGAAAAAATTGATTTGGTGCCAAATTAAGTACATCTCGATAAAACCATAAATAAAATAAGCAGGTAAAAGTTGTGAATATAATGAATGATATAATAACTCGAGAGAGGAAGGAAATAGTACCCACGGAATCAGTGTTGCTGGTAATGCGAGAATTTGTAGTTTGTATTGGCAAGTGACGAATAGTACCATATCGATCTGTATAACAACTTTTTTTTGTTAGAACAACAAAGGGACGTGTATAGGCATACATAAAATGCCAAAACACAATGGCAATAAAATTATAATTGAATAGTTAGAACATGAAAAAGAATTTTAAATTCTAATAGGAAGCAACAGCATAGGAAAGGAGACGAAAACAATGGGAGACTTTTTTTTGGAGTTTTGTTTTCAAAACCAATTATTTATAAGAATTACTACGTTATTGGGAATGACAGCCCATTAGAAATGGGAAGATGGGAACAAATCAAATATTTAAGTTTCCTTCCTTTAATTAAATTTGCACAGCTATGAGTTGAGGATCAAAATGACTCCAAGTTTTTCATGGGAGAATTTTTCAACAGGTATGATATACTATATAATTTTTTGAGTTTCCTTTTTTCCTGCAAATCATGCTTAATTGATAGCTTATTTTGAAAATTTTCCACTCTAAAAAAATTATCCCCAAATCAAGAGTTCATTTGCGTACTATATACATTAATTTGTCAATGTTTCCTTTTTGGTGAGTGAAAAAATGTGTTATTGTCTAAAATTTTCATTTCTATATCCGTACAAAAAATAATATTGTCTTCCAGGTAAGTTCATTTTAGAAATTCTATTTCATGGCATCATAATCTCCCATTCAAATATTCAAATATGGGTATGCTGGAGATATTTAAGGTGAATTTTCGAATAACATGTAACCTATTTATGGATAATTTTGAAGAGTCAGAATAAGGGTAATGTCACATGTGTTGTTTGAAAATCCTAAATGACAAAGCAATCAACTCATGCCACTTGTCACTCCCACGACCCTCCTCACGAAAAGTCATTCTGCAATAATATATAAGATAGCTGAGATTCGCGCTCAGCATCACAGTGTGTCTGCTCGACACTGAAATTTTTTTCAACATGTATTGATTCTGTCTGCCGCAATGTTTATCTGCCAATAAGGATCGAATGATCTAATGATATGGGATTGGGGTCTTGTCAGGCGGTTCCTTGCAAGGTAACCTATAGGACATATC
This sequence comes from Vaccinium vitis-idaea, assembly GCA_963854785.1. NCBI lineage: Eukaryota > Viridiplantae > Streptophyta > Magnoliopsida > Ericales > Ericaceae > Vaccinium > Vaccinium vitis-idaea. The sequence continues at coordinate 19,293,348 of OY978220.1, forward strand.
TGGGTCGTCTCTCCAATCAAGGATTTAAATTCGTTTGTTACTTTCTTACTTACTGATAAAAATGCTCTATTATTGATAAAAGTGTGTTTGCAATCTGAATCATTTATTACAAAGATGAATGATTCGGATGTCTTACAGGAGCCCCCTACAAGATCCCCATTAATGATACCGGGAATAATGATAGTCCACAAAGAATAAAGATTTGATGACTCCAGTAAAAATTATAGGGTGCTTATCGGACTTGTTTACGGTTCCCAACCCGCTTCACATTCACAAAACAACCGGTGATTAATAAATGGGAGAGTTGGTATAGGGTCCATTATAGTACATTTCTAAACTCTTGAGTCCACTGCATAGTTTCATAAAGTATGCAGTCCACACGCTGACCAAAAGACGGAAACACCCCAGATGCAAATGATAATCGTTGTGGTCCTTGAGGATCTTCGCCGACCACCATCCCCTGACTTCCCACCTCCGGCGACCACTCCTATCGGCGAACCTCTGTCGAACACCACCATGGTGAAACTCCGGCGGAAACGGTCAAATCGTAACCTAATCATGTCATTGTCGTCGTCGTTTCTGGCTGAAATCAAGTTGTTTGACCATCGTCTGCAATTCTGGCGATAGACGATCCTTGTTCGAGTGAAAAACCAATCAGATCTGTGTGTGTGTGTGTGTGTGTGTGTGTGTGTGAGAGAGAGAGAGAGAAGAGAAGAGAAATCACGCCGTCGTCGTTGTTTCTGGCTACTCTTCGGCGGTCGACAACTCCGGCCGGTATGCGCCAGTTTTGAAGAAAATCTGTACTCTAATTTATCAGTTCCGTTCTGGCCATTTTCCCAGTCGATCTTGGACCATCTCGGCCATTTTGGTCTTTTTCCAGTTGAACTGTGCTGTTTCGTCAGGTACCGAACTCATTTTGCAGGGGCAGAGAATGCTGGAACTCTGTCCGTCGGTGAACATAAATAAAGGTGTTGGTGGCCATAGAAAGGTAGAAGAAGAGAGCAATTTTTCTTTTAATATGGGGAGGTTTCGATAAAAGCTGACTATGGAACATCATGTGTTGCTAGAAAGTAGTACCTACTCAGTAAAGAGGGAAACAAGAGTACCACTTGATGAGATGGAAGTAGTCTCTCTCGTTGATAAAAAAAAAAGTAGTCTCCCTCTTTACTGATAATGAATAAAGAAAATAAAATATTCACAATAGAATGAGGTTTTATATTTTGTCTTATTTTTATATTCTTATATTTCTGTATTTTTCATCATACAAAATGGCTATTTTTATCAAGTAGTAATTGTTTAAAAAAAAGATATAGTCCAGATAACCACATCTTGTTAGTGCAGATAACCGCCTCTTTTTAGTCCAAATAACCACATCTGATCCTATTTAGGCTTTAAAAAAAAAGACATAGTAAAGATAACCACATCTTGTGAGTCTAGATAACCACCTCTTGTGATTCCAGATATGGTTATCTGCTCCGGCGAATTTTCCGGCAAAGTCCAATTTTCCGGCGACTTTTCCGGCGCCGACCAAATTTTCTGGTGAACTTTTCCGGCGCCGGTAACTTTCCGGCTCCAGCGAACTTTCCGGCAAGAGTATGTTATGTATTAAATTTAATGTGAGGGTATATTTGTCTATTAAAAATGGAGAGTGGACCTTACACCTTAGAAATTGCAAAAAAATGGATTAGAGGAGTTATGGAACTAAGAGGTGGACTAGAAATGTTACAAAAAGCTATAATGGACCTTAGAGTAATTCTTTATTAATAAATCCTTGAGTCTTGACACAGGCTCTAGCCCAAGTAGTCAAGGGGCCTAGTAGAGGTTCAAGATCGGTTTGATAGAACAACATATGCATGTTGCTATAATTTACTAACCACTAACCTACTGCCGCTGTGACGAAAAATAAATCCATGAGTCTTGTATAAATCGTGGTAGTGGAGGGTGGAGGTACACAATCAACCACTATTTCTGTGACGAAAAATAAATTCATGAGTCTTGTATAAATCGTGGTAGTGGAGGGTAGAGGTACACAATCACTAAACATAAACTTTATGTGGACACCTTGTGATGCAAAAGTGGGATGGGTTGGAGCCGAATTTATGATACTTGTCATTTACTTCCTCCTCATCAGGGTGGAGACAAAGCAATAAAAATCAAATATTTTTTTCCCCAAAATATGACTAAAATGCGGAAAATAATACGCGTATAAACTTTCATATCAAACAAAATCAATAACTAAATCATTGTCTGAAACGTCGTTCATGTGTACCACCGTCTACATATATTCCACTGTATATGGGGAAAAATTAATATTTGAAAGCTGTTCTAAGATCTTTAATGTCCATTAGGCGACTGAAGACTAATAAGGGGGCCAAAGTTGAATGTTTTAGATAGTTTAAGGTAGTCAAGCGTAGTATTTTGTAGTATAGGGGTAATTTAAAAAAAGCCAAATAATATAAGGGGGTAAGATGTAATAGTGCCAAAATTTACAAAATCAGAGAATAAAACTATATCGCTACATTTAGAATTTTAGTTGTATTACATTTTCAAAAAAAAAAAATGACGTAATACATACATGAGTATTAAGTAAAATGTTTGCAGCGAGACAAGTAAAAAGGAACGGATGAAATAAATACTATTCTCATCTTGTTTCTTTATCGAGGCTGGAAAATTCACTCAGACAAAGTAAAGATGTTGGAGATAGGATGAGTTGGAGAGGAGAAAAGTGCCATCCATATAATACCACCCAACTGTACTTTTACCCCTATTTTGTTTCTTATGTCGATGGAATTTACAAATTTAATCTTTGAGAAAAGAAGATAACACATCTTAAAAACTATGCGGAGAATGCATTACATGAATTTTCCTTGAGGATATTTCCACAACAAATTCTTAATCAAATAGAACCTAATCCTCCCGAGGCATTTGTATTTTTGGTATTCCTACTTAAAAGAATTATTTGAGTTCTTTAAACTAAGCTCAATAACGTATTTTATTCAGTTTCTCTGTTTTTCCCAAAATTAATACAACATGGTGGGTCTAATACATATGTGAGATTCTTGGAGTTAGAACAATGATTCGTGACCGTAATAACTGCATGTACTATTTGTTATTATCCAATGGCTTCATTATGAGATTAGTGTGCTACATTTATGTTTTAGGATACAAAAAAGAGATTTTATTTCAATAAAAAAACACCACCATAAAGGGCCAGATTTTCAGAGTGCAATTATGTTCACCCTCCTTACAAGAGGGTGAACAAAACCCTCTCTCATATTGGCTATAAGATGAGATGTTGGGACCACTATTAACCCAACTCAACTCAACCCAAGTTACTTTTACCTTCTACACTCTCTCCCAAAATTGGAATTTCACAAATTAAACCTCGTATCACTAACAGACATTCAAAATTCCGTCCATTCCCCTCTACAAAATTTTATATCCATGTTGCTACCGTGTAACACCCCGTATTTTAATAAATGCCCATATTTCATTTGGGTCATAAAATTGTTATATTTTTATTACAAAAAAAATGGTTTTGGGATTATTTTGAAAATTATAGTATATATTTAGGTATATTAATTCCACAAGCCAGATCGGTATCGAAATCAACATTGCGGAGCGGTGTGGGACACATGTCGATGAGAGGAAGGATCCTTGACGCCCAAGCAAACATTTTCCGGAAGGTGGTGAGGCGGCTTCCTAATTCACCATAGAAACAATGAACCAAATATTCTACTTAGGTATGCTGGGATTACGTATCTATGTCTAATTAATTGTGGGATTTACTTTGATATTCTTAGATTCCATTAGGCTATTCTAGACATTGAACACTTAGTATAAATAGGTTTCCCACATTCACAGCATATATCACACACACATCATAGGGAAACAAAAAGGGAGAAAGAGAGAAATATAGAAAAAGAAAGAGGAGAGGAAATTCAGTTGGGGATCAATAACATTGATTTCAGGTAAACCGGGTGGTATACAATATGCTCCTCAAATATTTGAAGTATATCTTGTTCTTCTCATTTTGAACTTCCTTTGCTGACGTTACGTTTTAATTGGATTTCATGTTATGATCACGTTAAAATTGATATTGTTCTATGTGATGTTATAATCACGTTAAAATGCTATGAGACTATTTGGTACGTTGATCGAGTGGACCTACCAAGATCCTGACCCAGTAGCCTGGAATAAGCCAAAAGGAGGCTTGGCTCAAAGGTAGCCGGGAATAAAGTAAACAGGAGGTTTGGCTCAGAGGGGGTGAGGTCGTCCACCGGTCATGTACCAAAAAGAGCCTAGTGTGTGGTTCAGTGATATGGATAGTGTTGATTGAATTTATTGATCATTCCCCTCCTTCGTTGAGAAGTTGTATTATGTCATATTGTATACATCCCTGCTAATCTATTTTTCAGGATGGCTTGGAAAGTGAGAAGTACGATGAGGTCGGCTATCGGGAGCCACGGGACCGAATTCCTATTTGGAGAATTTTGTAAACGAAATTAATTTTTAATTTTATTTTATGAGAAAAGTCTATATTTTTATGTATAAAAGAAAGATTTTTGTAACGACTATGTAGTTTATTCTATTTTTTGATGGCTCTAAAAATCTGGGTCGTCACATGCCGACTCCATTTTCGATTTTGAAATTTAAAGTCCATTTTTTTACTTCAATTTCTCTAATTTCTCAGAGACCAAACGAAGAAAAACCAATGGAAAATTCGTTTGAAAAAACACTTACTAGGTATTTGTCCAGCATTTTTTATGAGTAAAGAAAGAATGTACAAGTAATTTTTTTTTCAAAAATTTCAACAACTACCAATTACAGAATTTCATCTTAAACTAAACCTTCTCCTCCGGATCCTTCCAGTTATTGAATGAAAACAAATCCCTTTTAACTCAATTTCCTTTGTTTTCTCAGAAACTAAACGAGACAAAAAAAAAAATAAAAACTAGAAATCATTATAAACACTTGGTATTTCTCCACCATTTTTCTGATGAGAAAAGAAAGAACGTAGAAATTCCAAATATGTGAGAGAGTTAAATTAATTGAAGGTAAAACTAACTTGGGTTGGGTTAAAAGTGGTCCCATTATCTCTTCTTGGCCAATAGGAAAGAGGGTTTTGTTCACCCTCTTTTAGGGAGGGTGAACAAAATTGCACTTAGATTTTCATAAGCATACTCAGAGCCGGCCTTGGGGTAAGCCGAGCAACCCACCCCGGCTGGGGCAACCAAAAAAAAAATCGTAAGTTACGTATAAGTATAAAATGTTTCCAACTAAAACATAAGACGTAGGTTTGGCTTGATGGTCATGGGTGTCACCAAATCTCCTTGTTGGGCTGAGTTTGAATCTCAATGGGGCACCTCTGCCTACCTTCTTTCTTTCTTTTTTTGTTTCTCAGAGTACCTTCTTTCATTTTATTTTTTTTTAGTTTTTATTTTATATTTTTCTGGTACTTTGACAAGGGCCAGTCATTGGAGATGCAAAGATAAAACACACAAGTCGACAGGCCATTTGGTAAGAGAGGAATGATTTGGTGTTGCGGAACTTCGGAGCCATACAGGAAAGACACATGCATAGCCTCCAACACAAAACAATGGCAAGCCAAAAATTCATATGGGTGGAAGCAAAATTAACTTCCATTCCAATTAAAAAATATTTGTGATGAACAAAAATATAAGATAGTAAAAAACTTTTTAGATTTTGAAATTTTTGTACTATAGTCTCGCAAGCGATGTAAATATGTCTCTCTATATGTAATCATATTGTCTATGATACACTATCATTGATTCATAAGGTCCCGTAATTATTCTTCACAATTCATCATCTAACATTATTGTACTCCTAAGTAAAACCCAATTTTCAAGAGTGTAACTTCTTTACAATCACATTAAACTTAATCTAGCTGCGCTACATTTATATATGTAAACCGTGCTTTCGCGTTCATGCAAGAGTACTATGCCATTCTGCCCTCTCAATCCCCACGGTAACTCGGTAAGTGATAATGAAGAAGGGTTACGTTACTCCTACGCAACGTTATAGTTTCTTGTGTAAATAAAGGGCATTCAATTTTAGACCACTTGTGCTGCCACTTTCTTTAGATCCGAGAGAGAGAGAGAGAGAGAGAGAGGAGAAGAAAAGCTTTCTCAAGAAATTTACGTTAGAAAGTGCAAAGACATAGTTGCCAAGGGGACCATTTTCAGAGTTGATGGTCCGTAACATGGTGGTAAAAGCTCCATTGGTCGCAAAATGCCTGTTTGTGCATCAATTAATTTTATTGGTGCAACTCGTGCAGTAACTAATTTGTACATTTTCCAACAATGTTGAGAAAATTTTGGACAGGTCAGAGAAAGATCATTCTCTGCTTACGTTTTATAATGTAATAAAATGAGGAAGATTTGGATTATATAATTTTATAGTTCTTACACAAACTCGTGATCTTTAATATAATAATTTACAAAAGGGTTGCAGAAATTCCAACCAAACAACATAAAGCAGAACAATCCATTGCTGGTTACCAAAATTTGATTAAAACAAACTCCAAAAAAAAAGTACAAAATTAACATAAAAATCACACGATAACAGTGAGCACGAGACTCCGTGCTTGCACGGAGGTGAAAACTAGTGTTAGAATAAGTTTATTTATTCTATGACTGCAAATGTTGAAAGTCTACATTTGCCTACCTACTGGAAGCATTATATCCAAATATCTTGAAAACATTGTCGCTAGATAAAATTCCACCTTTAAAGCTCTCCATTGGCATCCCAAAGACCCGGAGTTGAAAAACTGGAACTCGAACCTTCTTGGTTCTCTGTGTATTCGAAGAGGCTGGTGGATTCAAGAAGCAGATTGATAAAAAGACTAATATAGCCGTGAGACTAATTTTTCCATCCATCAAGTGGATGGAAAAAGTGATTTGTCCTTAATAAACAAGAAAATGATAGTTGGAGGGGGAAGGGAGTTCAATTGGTAGTTGAAGGGGGAAGTCAAAAAAAAATTGATAGTTTAAAGGTCAAGTAGATATTTAACCCTTTTGAATTTGTTGTGAATTTTCCTTGGCATCTTGTTGGAGGAATTGGCAGTTGTGGGAGACATAGAAACAGACTTTGTTTATTCTTCATGGGTGACTTCACGTGAAAAGCTTCTTTATCGTTCTTATCTGCAAAGCTACTTATATATATATATATATATATATATATATGAATGAAGCAATTTCCTTGTAAAAATAATATTCATGAAAACCAATCAACTAGGACATATATAGAAGCTCAAAAGTATATCCACTTTCCCCCAACAGGCCTATCACGTTGGACACAAACACTCATCGTTTACAGACAACATTGGAAACCGATATCTGTTTCAGCACCGGCGCCTTTCATTCTCAAACCAACAGCAAATCGGAGCGGACAATTTAGACTTAAGAAGACATGCTTCGAGCCTGCGTCTTGGATTTTAAAAGAAAAATGACACCTACCATTGGTAGAATTTGCCTAGAACAACAGCTTCTAGGCGAGTACTGGAATGATGCCGTACGAGCACTGTATGGGAGACTATACATTTTAAAATAAAATTTGCATTTAATCCTCTATTAACCAATAATTAGTTTAATAAGAAGTTTATCAAATTTATTTGATTTAATAACAAATGTTGACTTTAGTCCTAAATCAATTTTGACTTCACCATATTAACCAACCTAACCCTAACAACTAACCCTAGTCGACTAACACTAACTAGCTAGGGTTACATTTTGTCGCGACCCTAACTCGTCCCTGAAGATCTAAGTCCTAACAAAGTGTCAGTGAAGTCATCACTAAGGCTTTTCCATAGCATTAAACATTGTAAAAGCAACGACTAAAAGGAACATAAATTCTAACAGCGGAAGATTAACTTGTATTAACAACAAAATGATAACGCTGATTAAAAAAAAATGACTACGTGTTTCAACATTAGGATCTCTGAACATAAGGTATCCCACAGAGATGTGCTTACATTACAAGGTTCACAAACTATATACAAATAGGGAAGATTATCTAAATGGTCCCTGTAGTTTCACCCGAGTATCGATTTAGTCCCTCTAGTTTCAATTGCACTCCAACGAACCCTGTAGTTTCAATTTTGGTCAATTTTGGTCCAATTGATAACGTCCGTTTGCAAAGTTGACGGAAAATTCAATTTGGGGCTTTTTTTAGGGGTAAACATGACTTTTCGCCCACCCTTCTTCTTCCCCAATTTGTTGTGTATTTCCTTGGAGCAAAAATGGAGCAAAACTACACCAGAGACAAAAAAAAAAATCCATTTTTGTATTTAATTTCTTAATTTTATGTTGGTGTACATGATTTGTACATTTTTCTCCATGCAACAACCAAAAAAGTTCAAAACCCCAAACCAAAGAAAATGAAATTTCCAAGACAAAAAAAAAAAAAAAAATCCGGCTTTTTATTTTATTGTTCTCTATAGAAGAGAAGAGATTATATTGAATTAGAAGCCATGGATGATCTGAGAGCACTTGTTCTTGATCCAACGCATGCCATTCCTGATTGAAGCCTTAACCTTCCCTTCAATAGCATACGATTTATACTTTGCTATTCGCTTCCGTCTCTTCATCACGCCATCCGTGAATCCCCATGGCTTCGTTGCCACTGCCGCTACAGCAGTGCTCCGACTCAACCGAGTCACTCGAAACAGTATTGGAGGAGGATCGGACTGATGCATCTGGTTCGCCGCATTGAAGTTCTTCCCGCTCACAACCTCCAGTCGCCGTTCACTGCCACCGCCCGCTGTACCCGAAACTTGGTCTGCCCTCCTCCACTCCCTACTGGAACGAGGGCAAAGAGAGAAAATTATTGCGAACTAGTAATAACACTCGGAACTCGATCAGGATTTCCAGATTATCCAAATGGCAGGAAGTATATGTATAGGTGGGTATAAAGTAGTTCTTTAATTACTAGCTAGAAATTGAGATTTTGAATGATAATGAACTCTGTTTTTTTTTCAACAGAGCACAGGAGTATAAGGGGATCCAGGACAGAAGTGATAATATGCTGATTTTTGAGATTGAACCCATCGACAAAGTGACCGGAAGATGTGTGTGTGTGAGAGAGAGAGAGCGAGAGAGGTGTCGTGCAGCAATTGGGGCACCTGGTTTTTGCTAATTTAAGGTTAGCGTTAGGGTTAGGGTTACAATTGAGGAAGAAGAAGGGTGGGCGAAAAGTCATGTTTACCCCTAAAAAAAGCCCCAAATTGAATTTCTCATCAACTTTGCAAATGGACGTTATCAATTGGACCAAAATCGACCAAAATTGAAACTACAGGGTTCGTTGGAGTGCAATTGAAACTAGAGGGACTAAATCGAGACTCGGGTGAAACTACAGGGACCATTTAGATAATTTTCCCATACAAATATACACATGTCAAAAGGGTAGATAAGTACAACATCCTTTTGTCGACAAAATTACATATGCCAAAAGTGTAGACAAGGGCAAACTTCCTAAGTTCAAACTACCCCACGAGCCTTCTTCTACGAAGCATGCCCATAAAAGATTCCATGCAATCACGCCAATCCTCAACGCCTTGCTCGTATGAGTGACCAATGCATAGGTTACACGATTCCCATAGACATGTAAAAGAAACCATTTAAAGAAACAATTCATAACTTTTCATATTCAGGGAGTTCATAACAAGAGAACATAGATACATAATGCACATTTCACATATTCATGTCATATCATGGCCCTGAGTGTCTCCAGTATGGATAATCTTAGACGTCTATCCATTACCTCATATCATGTCATATCAAATCTTGCTAGCTTTTTACCAATGTCCCCTAGCAAGCTGAGACATTAGGGATGACATTACTAGATGCAAACTATATCCAACTTTCATTTTATATCCATGGAGTTCATAGAATTTCAAAACATGTACTCCCTCCGTCCTTTTTTAAGTGATACTTTTGAGAAATGTGTATTTTTGTGGACGTTAAAAAAATCTACTTCCGCAGAAAGTTTTAATTTTTTTTTTTTTTGGCACCAAATTAAAGTACCCAATGAGCACTTTAATTTGGTATAAAAATTATATAAAGAAATATGTTTTTTAGGGATTTGAAATTGCACGTATTCAGATAGGGATCACTTAAAAAGGGACAGAGGGAGTAATAAGCATGTTAAAGTGGAGTTATGTAAAGGGCTCTTTCTTACAAGAGTTTCAAAGTCTAGGATTTAAAGATTTTTGGGGTAATTGTTACTGAGCTGGAGCAAAAGTCAAATTGCTACCATTAAAAGGTCCAAAAGGAACTAAGTCCACATGGATGTAAAAATAATGACCCAATGGAAACGTCAACTTAGACAATTTTAATTGTCAAAAATGAGATGCCTCACATCATTTGTTTTTTTTTTTTAAGAACTACGGTAGACTTGATTTTGATTCGAACTTACATTCATTCTGAGTTGGATTGGACGAATCAAATATGTAGGCAATCTATTTAAATAGGTGCAGTCACCAAAAACCAAAACTCCTAAAATGACTTAGAATTGGCATATGATTGATAAAGGAGTGGGTGCCAACTTAGTTGAGATCGATGTGCTCTTATAGTGATGCCGGAGTTCTTAGAGTTTATAAATGAATTTACTATGTTCTCTAAATCAACAAAAAAGATGCAAAGGCAAGATAAAAAAATTTAACATAGAATCATTGAACATGAACTACATTTGGCTTGATCCCAAACCATGGGTACATAGGCAACCTAGATAAGTAACCTAGGCCCAGCCACTCAGGACCGGCCCAGGCCCAAGGCCCACAAGGCTTGGGCCTAGGGCACTCTAAAAATGGTCACTTTTTGGGGCACTTCACCATTTTATACTAATGGGTTTGACTAGAACACTTTTTTGGACCAAAATAAAGAAAAAAAAATCCATTATAAGTTACAAAAGAGCCCAACCATTGTGGCCCAATATTTAAAAAAAGCCCCAAAACCATTGTGGCCCAAAATTTAAAAAAAGGCCCAAAGGTAAAACTAATTTAAAAGAAAATCATTTTCTGCTTGTTACAGTTTGTATTTCTGGTTTTGTAAAAAATCAAGGCAGTTCTAAACGAAATGATTAAGTTTAGTTTATTATTTGCTTAAAGACGAAGTAATTAGGGAGTAATTTTCTAATCTTCTTGTTAGAGTTTCGAGTGGGTTTGTATTTAGGATTTCTAAATTGATACAAGTTCTTGAGTTTTCCCAAGTAACCAAAAAGTTGATCAAATTTCATTGTTTTTCTAACAAATAAAGTCATAATATTAATTCCAGCAGATCAAATTTCTTACTTATTATAAGTAGTTAAATGAGCCATTTTGACCCAAATTTTTTAGAGGAAACTTGAAGAACGACAGATTTGGGTAAAACTAGGGTTTGGCATTTACATAACAAAGGAGTTTTTACCCAAATTTTGTTTCAAAAAAGGCACAGGATCTCTAGATGCTCTACATCGTTGTTAAATTTAGCTTGTATTAATACCCTTTTGACGGGGATATTGTAGTAACAAAAACGTAGAAAGTTTGGTTGAGGAACACAAAAATTTTTAGGGCACAATTTTTTTAATTAGGCCTAGGGCACCAAAATACCTTGGGCCGGCCCTGCAGCCACTAAAACAAATAAATATAATTTTCCCATTTAGTTCTGTAAGTTCAAATAGGAATCAAAAGGTTTTCTTTTTGAATAAAAGATAATCAAAAGATATGTTAATATCTTGAACAAGCTTCTACAGATCTTGAATTAGCGGTATAACAAATCTGTTTCTCATTATCTGGGTGTGTTGCGTGTGTCTCGCTCGTTCTCGAAATATGTTTGTATTTCTGTAGCAAATGGATCTACAAATGTATCGTGCAGATTTAGGGAGTATATTCGAAATTATCACATTAATAGTTTTGAAAATACAAAAATACTAAGATGAAGACATTAACAGAGCGCATTCATGTATTGGAGGAAGAGCTGCAAAATACGTTTAATGAAAATGCTGAACACAGAGTGAAGGAGAAAGAGGATGAGAAGCCTCGCTGATAAGGCACCACAGTGAAAAACACACGGTAAAATCACTTTTTGGCTAGGTAGTTGGCCAAGGAAGACCCTTCCGCCTTGGCTCCGATGTTTTGGCTTTGCTTCTTGAATTGGCAAAATTTAACATACCCTCAATGACGCTTTTGAGCGTTCGAGAGTATGTTAAATTTCAGTTTTTACAGTTTTTTGTATTTTTCAGTTGGTTTTTCTGAGTCCTTTAATGATTTATTTTTCTATTTTTGGTGGTTCATTTAACTTAGGCGGAATCTTCTTGAACGCGCAAGTGTTGAAGAGGTTTTGTACGCGAAATTCAAAAATTGAAGGAGGAATATAAAAGTTTGATGGAAGAGTGCTCGCGGTACAGTGGACTGAGCTTCAACTCCTCCCTATCGCACATGTACCGCGAGCACTCTTCCATCAAACTTTTATTTTCGTCCTTCAATTATGGAATTTCGCGCACAAACCTCTTCAACGCTTGCGCGTTCAAAAAAGATTCCGCCTAACTTAAATGAACCACCAAAAACAGAAAAATAAATCATTAAAAGACTCAGAAAAACAAACTGAAAAATACAAAAAACTGTAAAAATTGAAATTTAATATACTCTCGAACGCTCAAAAGCGTCATTGAGTATGTTAAATTTTGCCAATTCAAGAAGCAATGCCAAAATGTCGGAGCAAACCTATTCTACCTGGACTTTTGTAGCCATGGTGGAAGGGTCTTCCTTGGCCAACTAGCTTGCCAAAAAGTGATTTTGTCGTGTGTTTTTCACTGTGATGCCTTATCAACAAGGCTTCTCATCCTCTTTCTCCTTCACTCTGTGTTCAGCATTTTCGATCTGTAACAACTACATAATATATAAGAATCTAATTATCGCTTAATTCTAAGACTCAGCTGCCCAAAACCCTATAATTGCTAAGCCAAATTGTTCATAATGGACAGAAAAACATTTAACACACAAACTTTGAGCAACGCGCAAACTGGAGTTTATCTCATCATCAACAATTGGTATATAGTTCTCTCTCTACAACTTAGCTTTGACCTTTAAATTTCTTTCCCCACGATCGAGATGAATGCATTCTTCGATCTGGGTTGTTTACTTTCTTTTTTTCATTGGTCTCGTTAAGATATTTATCGCCTTTGCGAATCGATCTCCCCCCACAGTCACTCCAAAACTTAAATTCTTGTAGGATAGGTTCTTTGTATACTTCAAATTAAATTTGGAGAGGCAAACAATAACTAACGATTGAACAGGAACAAGAGAGCGTGTAAAGGGATGAAGGATTAAGCCAAGTATACAGAAAGAGAAGGCAGCAATGTTCAGTTCATTCCCCTTTGAATCATCATCATCCTCGATTCACAGTTCTAGAAGAAAGATGGACTTGCGAGCACTAGTAAGAACGATGTTCTTGATTCCAGGGCTCTGAGTCACTTTCTCTCTCTTAGGAATTCCGTGCTCTAAGGATGAATCAGAATCTCTCTGTGTGGAACTTATGAATGAGTGTCACATACTTATAGGGCTCTGCACCCAATCATGGGGTTGCAGACATTTCAGCAATAATACGATGACACGTGCTCCCTCCGTATACCTGGGCGACGTGGGTGATGTCACTGGCCGTTAGGAAGCTTCCATTAGGTTATTCCAGTGCATCATTTCCCTCGCAGCGACCCTTAATCCTTTAAAGCCACCAAGCCACTTGTATCTCCCCTGTTCCCGCGGTGCTGGTCATGGCCGCGAGCCCTTTAGCTCGCGCCAAGACCTAACTCGAGCTCGTATCGACTTCCCTATCCCTGCCTTTTGGTCAGGTGTCATCGCGAGCCTTAGTTCGCGTATTCGCGTGAGCATTCACTGTCACGCCCTCAATTTTATAACTAAATTACCTCGTGAGTCCACGCTGGATAAATCAAAAGTCAAACATTTCCCCATTTGAAAAGTCAAGTTCTCAATAGATTTCCATGATCAAATGCCTTTGAAAAGTCAAATCGATTAAATATTCCAAATTCAAAGTCCAAATTTTGAAGTCTCCGTCCCAAGTAATACAATAACCAATACATAAAGTTTCCAACAAATTTGAAATAAAAAGTGCATGAGTTCATAGATTACATCATAGTCTCTCAAATACTAGAGATAAACAAAATGGTTAAGTAGCTTGAAATCGTTGGTGCTTTCCCAAAAGTCCATGCCATGCACGCACACTAATGCATCCCACACCATGCTCGTCAACGTGTACCTGAAAATGATAGGTTGAGCTAAACTAGCCCAGTAGGAGAACTATTCTACAAACGCTAGGTGTATAAAAGTGATACATGCACATGGGATTTAGTTATATCAATAGAATGAACGGATATGTATAGTGATAACCAAACAAATCATGATGAACATAAGAAATGTCGAAGTGTCCATGAGAAAACCAAGTGTCCAAAATACCGTTAAGTGTTCCAACAGGGAAAGTTATTCGAGCGTCCAAACACCAATCACCTATCCATTAGTTTGATCAAAATCACCCAAGTCATTATATGTATCCAAAATGTCACCAAAGTGTCCAATCACAGGTAATAGTCATCTATCATTTGACATACCGAGGAATGTTTCCACGCATGACGTGCCATACAAGCACTACGCCATAATAACATCCGTACACCGTTTCCACCCATGGCCCGATATATGGATAATAATATCAATAGGGAGTTTAACCCTTTCCGGATATCACAAGCTCCGTATACCTTATATAGATTCAGGGACTGTTTCCCTCTCATATAACCCAACCATTTCATCTTCCTTTCTTTCATTGAAGGATAACCATCACTTTTCATAAGTACTTGTGATTTAATCCCTAAGCTGGATTCCATAGGCTCCGCCTGCCTCAGTCTAATCCAATCCCTAAGCTGGATTCCTTAGGCTTCGCCTGCCTCAGTTTAATTCAATCCCTAAGCTGGATTCCATAGGCTCCGCCTGCCTCAGTCTAATCCAATCCCTAAGCTGGATTCCTTAGGCTCCGCCTGCCTCACCCGATAAACGGGTCATATTAATAACCAACGCTTCCAAAGCGCAATGCTATACTAATGTATAGACTCAAGACCTTCCCTGGTGACGCAGCACAAGTTCATGAAAAAATAGAGTTTTCAAAGTGAGATTAAGGTCCGTTGATTTGTGCCCAAATACCGGAAACTCAACTCATTCTCAATACCCGAAGGTAGAGGCATCATACACTTCGTTGATTCCGTAGAATACCGAAGGTTTTAAACAAAAGATATCTTCACAAATTCTCAATACCAAAATATCGCTTTGTCACAAGACCTACCCATTCACCACGCAACACATGATGTCTTTTCCGTTCATAAACTCATTCATTCTCTTGAATCATTAAATGTTCCTCATTTCTATCAAAGACGTGTCTACGAGCCAATCATATTCCCCAACACGGCATCACACTAGTATTTATAATCAATGTGCTTACCAACTCACTTAAACATTTACAGGCATTAGTATACCAACGCGCACATCCCTTTCTTACTATGTCGTTCTATAATCATTCAATACATCCACGTGTTTTAGTCTATCTCCCAAATGCATAAATGTATCTATAATGTAATTCGTTCTTTTTAAACCATTTCGTTAAAAACCTCATTTCAAGTCAAAACCATTTTAAATTTCCAAGTCTATTTCACCAACACATTTCTTTCGACAAATCTTGCCACACGCACGTACACACACCTTCTAAAAACCAACAAACTTTCATGTGATGTAAGGTGAAGATGCCAAAGGTCAAATATATGAAGGAATAAGTGATCGGGGACCAAACGGACATCAAAGGGTGACCAAAAACCACCCCAAAAATAGCAATAGCTGCTGGAAATAAAAAGGGCAGCAACTATGAACAGTGAACAGTGCAGATTTTCACCTCAAAGGTGTGGAATTTCAACCCAATCACAAATAAGATAGTTTAGGCTCAAATTGGATTCACCTCAAAGGTGTGGAATTTCAACCCAATCACAAATAAGATAGTTTAGGCTCAAATTGGAAATGCTAGGCAACAATTAAACATGGAGGGAGGTCAATTCCACTCCCAACTTCACCAAACAACACACAATTTCATAGATCAAAGAATTAAAGTGGGAAAACCCACACAAATTGGGGAAAACATGAAATTCAAGGAATTTGAAGCCAAGAACAAGATATGTGCAATAAATCACAAGCATACAACTAGAGAGAGGAGAAATTGTTCCCCTACCTCAAGGATTTGCTCAAAAATGGAAGATGAATGAAACCCTAGGTGTAGAAAACCCCAAACTCCATGAACGACCTCTACCGAAGCTCCACTACGCGTTCAAGAGACAAGATCAAGTCAAAAACGAGTTACAAGAGTGAGGTTACACTCACAATCAAAGAGAGAGAGGGAAAAACGTGAATGGAGAAAGAACAAGGCTCAAATCAAGTGTTCTTACCTCCTTGAGTGCAAAACCCGAAATCCAAGGGAGAATCACGAATCCGACGTGTAGATCTTGAAGTTTTGAGGTGAATTGAGGTTAAAATCACAAGATTTGAGGTGGGGTTGAAGAGAGAAGGTAGAGGGGTGATTTTAGGGTTTGTTTTCGTGGTTATGGAGTGAAGAAATGGGTACAAGACCCTATTTATAGAGGACCATGTCGGGCTCAAAGTTCGCAGAAAAATGAAGCTGGATACCGGTATCAAGAAAAACCCATACCGGTATCTAGAATTTCTGATGACTCAAAACGAAGCTGGATACCGGTATCAATAAAAACCCATACCGGTATCTAGAATTTCTGATGGCTCAAAACGAAGCTGGATACCGGTATCAATAAAAACCCATACCGGTATCTAGAATTTTTTTTTTTTTTTTTTTTTTTTACCAATCTGAACCCCAATCATTTCTAACACAATTTGAAACATTAATCCACTCATTCACATTACTTAAAAATGAGTAAAAGATATAAATAATTTCATAGAAATTCCGGGTCTTTACATTCACTCTTCCCCATCGCGTCAATCTTCCTCGCCGAGGGTCTCGCGAGGGGTGAACCCCTTTTTTTTAGTGGTGTTTCCTTTATACAGGATATCCCTTGTCTTAGGGTATCTTCAATTCTGTTATCTTCTTCCGCGAGGTCGTCTTCGCGTTGGGGCTCCACCTTAGTTATCATTAATCGTTGACTGATGACGTGTCTGTCGAGACTTTGGAGAACCACGTGGCAAGCTGTTATTGGTTGGTCAACCGCCTCGTCACCCTACGCGCTGACCTTTCCTACAATTCTATATTTGTAACAACTATTATTCTTGCCTAAATGCACAATGTCTAAAGACTCAGCCACCCAAAACCGTAAGTATGTAAAACCAAATTGTTTATGCATGGACATAAAACACACACATGTACGCACACAAGCGCCAACTTCACAATTTTCAACAAACACAAATCCAAAACCCTAACAGTCAAAGACTCAAAGACTATATAACTACCTAAGCAGCCTTGTATGAGTTCATAGTATCCTCCACAGCCTCCTTACGCTCCTCCTCAACCTTGAACTCATCTATATACCTACGACTTTCTCTCATATGTACCTATGGTAATCCCCTTTCATCTTCAAATAGAACACCTTCGACTCGCTCGAAGACGCAGACGACACGACGTTCAAGTCCAACAGCTTTAAATCCCAGCGCAGATTGACGAGAGCTTCGACTCGACCTTGGATCTGTAGTCCTTGACGAGGACAACGTGTTCCTCGTTCTTACGCGACTCCTCTTTCTGCTCGATCGAGGAGACGATGAGCCAAGCTGCATGGAGGGAGCTGATGACGTTCTTGTAGGCGACAAAGAGGAGGCTGCGTTCCTCGACGGTGAGCTCAGTGGATGGATTTGAAGCAAGGACAAGGTTTTCCACGATGAGTTTGGCCATGTAAAGGTATTAGTCTCTGGTTAGGTTTTCTGCTATTGTGGAAGCCCATTACCGTGCAGAGAGAGTGAGAGACGCGGAGAGAAATTTGAAGACAGAGAGTGATGGAGTCTACGTTGTTTTCTCCCGGTTGATATAAACGTTCCGAATTTTTTACAAATTATTTGCGCGAATAGTTTGTTTGTAAAAAATCCAGAATGTAAAAAAATTCGGAACATCCAAAACTCTTCTCGATGATTGAAATGGGCTGGTGTACAACTTGGGGTACCAAGTGTGGTGTACAACGGGTTGGTTTATATATTCGTCATTTTGTTGGACTTGTAGGACTTGTATGACCCGTTTCAAAAGCCCAAAACTTTAAGCCCACTTGAGCCGGGTTTGTTACAGGTTTTGCCGTACCCTGCCACCGAAAACTAAGGCCTCCTTTGGCAAAAAAAGTAATAAATTGGTTTATATTTTGCCTTTATTCAAAAAAAATTATATTTGTTTGTTTTGTATCATTGTATCAAGTTTTCGTGGGATTATAGATTTGTCTCGACGAGTGTGAACACCCCGCGGAGGCATGTCCACGAAAACGGTTGCGGTTTGAAAAATGGTTTTGATTGATTGAATGGAGTCGCCACCCGGATTTGAGGACCTTACCCGAGAAACCATTTGAAAAATGACTCTTTTACCCTTGAAATGGAAAATACTTTACCGGTCTTTAAAATGAGATTTCTCGGGTCCGGAAGCTAGGTTATGTGAGGGGAAGGAATTCAAAGCACCCCACACGCCCGACATATTGCCGGTCTCTACTAAATGTTTAAAAGATTTTGAAAATGTTGTTTAAATGGACTTCAAACTCAGATTCATGTGAGAGCATGGCAAATACATCAAGAATATCAATGAGATATGAATGAATGCTTGTGCAAAGTGTTATGAGTGAATGATTTATGCATAAGAGATACTGAAATTTCACTAAATAATGCTCAAACTGCTCTGAGATGCTCCAGAAACTGATCACAAATGCCCATCAAATCACACCTGGATAGGATCCAGGCGCCTGGAAAGGGTCAATCCAGGCGCCTGGATTGGGTCCAGGCGCCTGGAAGGATTCAATCCAGGCGCCTGGATTGCCTTCCAGACAGCAAACTCAAAACTTCATTTTTCACAGTAAACGCCAGATGCAATGTATTTGACTGATTTACACACACTCTAAATGATGTTTAGAAACACTGTAACAAGCATGGACCTCAAACTCAACTTAAATGCATGATATGAACTTAAAAGAGACTAGATTTTGGATGTTTTGATAATGAGATACTCCAAATAACCATTATGATGAAGATTGAAACATGAGGCATGATTAATCTAAGATCGATGCAATCAAATGATATTCCATAAACTGAATGAAATGCAAAAGAAATCAGGAATCATGATCATGGGGAGGGAATCCAGGCGCCTGCATGGAGTGAATCCAGGCGCCTGGACTCAATGCAGGCGCCTGGAAAGTGATGATCCAGGCGCCTGGATTGAGTTCTGAATGCACAAAACAGGTTTTTCTCTTTGATGATTTTCAATCCTCTTTCAAACCCTCTACTGGTATAGAAGACCAATGAGAGCTTGATTGAGTCCCCCTCAGGGCCTACTTGAGCACATTGGTAGAAAAACTACCTTGAAAAGCTTTGATTGATGAACTTGAGTTTGATTTTTGGACAATGTTTGGTAGTTGAGTGGGCTGAATTTTGGGTTATTGGAAGTATATCAAACTGATTGTAGGTGGTTTGATTGGGGGTTTGATTGTGGATGGTTGAAATGTGAGAGTTTTTGATGATCAAAGGGTTGGTTTTTAGGCTAGAAGTTGGGTTTTTAGGCTTAGAAGTGAAGGGGATCAGTTTGGGGATGGATTTTCTGGATGATTTTCAGCAGAGTAACAGTAGAGGAAGGAGGGAGAAACTGATCTCTCTTCAATGAGAGAGGAGGGGGGATATATATAGGCAAGACAAGGTCCAAAAAGGGCCATTAGATGGCTTAGGGGTCAAATAGGGGTCAAGGTAGGAGTCCACCAAAATACCCTACTCTCTCTCAACAGAATTCTGCAGAAAAATCCCTGAAAGATCCTCAAGACGCTCCTCCCCACTCACTTGACCTTGGGCAGCAAGTATCTGGAAAGAGTCCAGGCGCCTGCATTAAGGCAATCCAGGCGCCTGGATTGGGTCCGGGCGCCTGGAATAGGGGAATCCAGGCGCCTGGATGGCGAGACAGCACAAAATTCCAAACTTCGCGGGGCCATTCTGGGTGCTACCGAACTCCGTTTTGCGCATGGTTTGAAGCTTTGGAAAGCTTATCAAGTCTGCTTTCTAACCCAAGTAGTTTGAACCCAATATGATTTGTACATCAAAATATGTGACCATTTTACCCTCAGAAGGTCGGGAAAGTAAGTGATTTTGGTAAAACGGGCACATCCCCCTCATTTCACAATGGATTGGGACATATTATATATCAAAAAAGAGGGGTTTGAATGTACTAGAAGATGGTGTAGGATTGATTTTCTTTGAAGAGGCTTTGGTGGGGTTTCCAAGTTCACAATCAAGCCTTGCGTGCTCTGTCGGGCATTTTCATCATCGGGGATGCTTGATAAGTTTCTCGGGTCAAAATCGGGGTGTCTACAACGAGAGAAATTCAAAAAGTATACAAAATGAATAAACTAAAAAACTAGTTCATCCTTTTTTGCCAAAGCAGGCCTAAAACATAATTTAATTATGTGTGATACCCTTGACCCTTAATCGTGCTTATAATTTAATTATGTGTCGAGTTAATTAACTTAACATAATTTTGTGTTTAATTGTGCATAAGTGTCTTTGTGTTATTTCTTAATGTGATTTGGTTCCTGGGAACACAAACATATGACCATGGGGGATGATTTTTCCCTATAATGGCTAGTAAAACAAATTACCGTTGTTTTGTACTTCTCATTTTCAATCTGAGATCTTTATTCAGTTCTCATTCTCAACCTTAGACGTATCTTACATACTTCTCATTTCGAAAATGAGAAATTGGTTTAATTTGTGTTTTACTAACTGCGAACATACTTCCCGTATACTTATTGTATACCATACATACTTCTCATTGCTAAAATGGGAAGTCGGTATAATTTGTGTTTTAGAACACTTATTGAATATCTGAGAAGTATTTTAAACAACTCATGTTGGACCTGAGAAGCTATTTTAAACATTTCATTTTGAACCTGAGAAGTTTAATTAACTACTTGTCCAAACATACTCGTGGTATAGTCTAATGTACTTCTCGAATTTGTCCAAACATACTTATCGTATTGTCCAATATACTTCTCGTATTGGACCTGAGAAGTCTTTAACACATCTCATTTTGGACCTGAGAAGTCTTTAAAGTATTTCATATTGGACTGGAGAAGTCTTTTTAACTCTCATTTTTACAAACTTCAATCATCTTATTTAGAGTTTGGGGTGGTAATATGTATGGGCAATTAACCGATTTGAGTTTATTATATAACTTAAGTAATTAATATGCAACTTTTTTAAAAAAAAATCTGAAATATGTGAAAACGTGATAAGCAATCATGGTTTCACGAAAATCGTGTTTGGCAAACACGGTTTTGACATTCGTTAATTATCCGCCTAAAAAGCGTGTTTTCAAAACATGTTTTTAAAAAGGGACCTTCAAAAACACGATTTTAAGTGTTGTTTTGGCCCATTTGGGTATTTATGGTAAAAGTGTGTTTTGAAATCTTTTCAATATATACTACTTTTAAATGTCCGAAGATGTTTTGTACTTTTTGTTTTCTTTATATGCCCCTAGCAATCAATATGAATCCCAACCCTATCTCACGGACATTGTCTGCCACTTCGTTACCCAGACAAAATAAATGTGCCCCATCCACCAATTACGTTAGTAACAAAATAAATGTCAAGTTTTTAAGCAAGAAACAAAAAATTGAGACCAAATATTTATTAAAAAAAAACTCATTATGTCTTTGGGGTAATTACCAGCACACCCCTCCGACGAAACAAGTTTGTCTCACTGACCCCCTCTACGAATTTTCGCTACGGAGACACCCCTTCCTTAAAGTTTTTTTGTCCCATACACCCCTTCCGTTAGGGTTCCGTCGAGAACCGTTAATTTTTTCACCTAGATTCTGTCAAAAGAGGTGCAATCTTCCAATATTGCCCTCCTAATGACTCCAAAATAGCTAAATAAACCTTATCCCTACCCTTTTCCCTCAACACACCAGCAACCTCCATCAACGCCGGCGACCTTCATCAACGCCGACCGTTTGGCCCTCTCCCTCGCCGACACCCAATCCCTCACCGGCAGTACCCATTATCAAACTCTCTCTCTCTCTCTCTCTCTCTCTCTCTCTCTCTCTCTCTCTCTCTCTCTCTCTCTCCTCCTCCTCCTCCTCCTCCTCTTCCTCCTCCTTTTGCTGTGATCCGACACCGCCCCACTCCCAATCTCACCACCGGCTTCGCATCCCAACGATTCTTCTTCTCATCCCCAAGCCGGTCCAACTCCATCGTCGAATCCTTGTCTCTTTCCTTGTCCTCGTCATTAACTACTTCTGATTGATCCGAGAGGATCATAGGCGGCGGCGTTGCTGTCTCGACGTACTCATAGGATCCGCTTGAGGATTTCTGGCGATCGATGCAAGAGATGGTGAAGGCTCGTCGGTTGGTTGTCGTTTCGATGTACTCGTGCAAGTGGTCCCAATCAGCTGTGATGTCAACCAACGGACTAGCCTTCACCATCTCTTGCATCGATCACCAGAAATCCTCAAGCGGATCCTATGAGTACGTCGGAACGGCAACGCCGCCGCGTATGATCCTCTCGGATCAATCGGAAGTAGTTAACGACGAGGACGAGGAAAGAGACAAGGATTCGACGATGGAGTTGGACCGGATTGAGGATGAGAAGAAGAAGTGTTGGGATGCGAAGGCGGTGGTGAGATCGGGAGTGGGGCGCTGTCGGATCACAGCAGGAGGAGGAGAGAGAGAGAGAGAGTTTGATAATGGGTACTGCCGGTGAGGGATTGGGTGCCGGCGAGGGAGAGGGCCAGACGGTCGGCGTTGATGAAGGTCGCCGGCGTTGATGGAGGTTGCTGGTGTGTTGAGGGAAAAGGGTAAGGATAAGGTTTATTTAGCTATTGGCTCCTGTGGCCTTCTTCCTTGTTACATCTGATCTGGAAATAGTGGTCGACGGCGGATAATAACGAAGAGGATGGATGGAGTTAGTTTTTCTCTTTATTGTTTTTTTTGGCTATTTACCCTAGCTCTCTATTTCTCCGGCTCGTTTTGCCAGTTCGGTTTTCTTGTTATCGGTCTTTTTTTGCAGATCCGGTGGGTGACAGTGGTGGAAAATAAAATTTTTGTAGCTCTGTTTTGGTTCGTGCTTGCTGTCCCCTGGATTTGGTTTGTGCTCGTAGTGGTTGCAAGAGTTGTCAAGTGCTGCCGACTTTGTTTCCTGTGACCAGAGACTGTCGTGCCAATGTAGCCTTGTCCAGAGTGTCATCCAACTCTCCTCCGTGGTATTGAGAGCTTGTTTCTGAGTGATCAATGTGGCGTTTTGACTGGCGTTAGCTTATACTTTCCTGATTTAGGAAGAAATTTTCCTATGCTGCTCTTTTTTATCCTTGTTGGGAATTTCTGCTAGCCTTAGGGAGATTTTTGTCTTTATTCAAAACTCCTCGTGTCCCATACCTTAGAGTCTGTAAGAAGTGGGTCATTAATATGGCTCGTGTTTTTATACAGTCCATGGAAAGCGTGTGGCTTACAGATTAATCATTCATACAAGCTTCGGCTTATGTAAATGTTTTCCCACCTTTCAGGCAATGACGAATACGAGTGTGGCGTGGAACTCTTTTTTTTATGGTTGTGCATGTGGAGATGTAGATAGGAAGTTGTACTTTTGACACGTGGAAATTTGTAGAAAGGTTGTGAGCTAGTATTGTAAGCACCGCTCTGGGATGTACTTTGAGTGTAAGATCCTGATGTAGAAACACGTTATGGTTTTTGAATGTTAATACAGGTGTGATTTCCGTTGATTAACTCTCAAGTCCCTTTCGGTCATTCGCTTAAGAGATATTTAATACCGTGTTATGGCCTTGGTGATGGTTTCACCGGCACTTTGTTATGATTTAAGCCTATAGGGACGGGTTGGGGTCGTGACAGCAAGTTGGTCTCTAGCGTTTTCTAGATCTGGCCTTCTGGCTCTTGTGGCAGCGTGAGGGCTCATTTTAGCCCGTCTCTTCCTTGTCACATCTGATCTGGAAATAGTGGTCGGTGGCGAATTTTAACGAAGAGGATGGATGGAGTTAGTTTTTCTCTTTACTGTTTTTTTTTTTGCTTTTTAGCCTAGCTCTCTGTTTCTCCGGCTGGTTTCGCCAGTTCGGTTTTCTTGTTACCGGTCTTTTTTTGCAGATCTGGTGGGTGACGGTGGTGTGAAATAAATTTTTTGTAACTCTGTTTTGGTTCGTGCTTGCTGTCCCTTGGATTTGGTTTGTGCTCGTCGTGGTTGCAAGGGCTGTCAGGTGTTGCCGACTTTGTTTCCTATGACCAGAGATTGTCGTGTCAGCGTAGCCTTGTCCAGAGTGTTATCCAGCTCTCCTCTGTGGTATTGAGAGCTTGTTTCTGAGGGGGTGTTCCACTAACTTGGTTTTTTTGGTTTTTTGGTTTTTTTGGATCTTTTAGTTTTGCAAAAAAACTAACTTGTTCCACTAACTAGTTTTTTGGTTTTTTGTTTTGCAAAAAAACTAACTTGTTCCACTAACTTGTTCCATTACACTAGTTTCTTGTATGTTTAGTTTTGCAAAAAAACTAACTTGTTCCATTACACTAGTTTCTTGTATGTTTAGTTTTGCAAAAAAACTAACTTGTTCCACTAACTAGTTTTTTGGTTTTTTGTTTTGCAAAAAAACTAACTTGTTCCATTACACTAGTTTCTTGTATGTTTAGTTTTGCAAAAAAACTAACTTGTTCCACTAACTAGTTTTTTGGCTTTTTTTTTTTTTTTTTAGTTTTGCAAAAAAACTAAGTGGTTTTTTGTTAGTGGAATGAGATGGTTTTTGAGTTAAAACAAAAATGTTTTTTTTTTTAGCGGAACGGGGCCTGAGTGATCAATGCAGCGTTTTGACTGGCGTAAGCTTATACTTTCCATATTTAGGAAGAAATTTTCCTATGCTGCTCTTTTTTATCCTTTTTGGGAATTTCTGCTAGCCTTAGGGAGATTTTTTTCTTTATTCAAAACTCCTCGTGCCCCATACCTTAGAGTCGGTAAGAAGTGGGTCATTAATATGGCTCGTGTTCTGGATTTTGATATTAGTCTTTCTTTTTTATTAGTGATGTTTGGCTCTGGCTATATTTTCTCTTTATTGTTTTAGTTGGAATACTTTGCAAGTGCCAGATGGCTTTACTGAAATACAACCGTTTATGCTGATAATTTTTTTTTTTAAATAGTGGTATTTGTCCTTGTTTTTCTTCTCTGTTATGCTTCTCTTGATCTTTTATGCGTACCAAAATCAACACAAGCAGGTGGCAGGTATAAACTGAGTGGGGAAGTTCAACAAATGAGTAAGAAAGAGAGAAACAAATTTGACAAAACACAAGTTTCATAAACTGATTGGGAAATTAAAATAATCTTTAATTTCAAGTACAAATAATGCAAACAAACTTAAGTTTTACACCTGACGATCGAAGAACAAATACTGTTATTGTAAAATGTTCACATCATAATTTAGACCTGTCACATATGTCCTAATTAATTAGCAAATAGGCAAAGGAGCACCATTCCACTCTTTCACGCAATCCAGCAAAGGATCAATCAACTTCCCCTCACAAATGGCAGAGAACACCTTATCAAACTCCTCTCCCGGTGACCGGATCTTCTCTCCGGTCAAAAACCCGGTCCTCAAATCCTCTCTCACGAACTTGTACAACGGGTACGACCGACATTCCTTTATCCTGTTTCCAATACCTGCCATTCCACTCTCCACGTCGCACCGGGCAATTTCGACTTCCTTGGGCAAAACGCTCTTTAGCTCCTCCTCAAATGCGCTAATCTTTTGGAAAATCGACGTACTAGGATTCCTCTCACTCTCACCGTTCGCCAGCGCATGCTCCACCAGTACTTGTCGGAGTTTTTGCATCAATGGGTACGTGTTGCTCACCGGGTCATCGATATAAGTGAATACGAGCTCCCTGTCCACCACTTTGAGCAATTCTTTCTCTGAAAATCTTGAGGGGTGGAGTTGTCCATTTGAACCCATGGCTAGAATCCTCTTAGCAACTTGACTCACTGTGCTTTTTACTATGCTCTTTAGGTTTTCCTCCAAATGCCTCAAGTCAATTGCTTGGCATAAGGCTACCAACCAAGTGGCACTCATGAGTTTTAGTATGTCAAGTGCCTCAGCTGTTTTTCTTGATGAGATCAAGCCCAATGAGTTCACATCTTGGTTGTGTTGCTCTGCACTTTGGACATGATTGGTTACAGGGTTAGCCAAGAACTGGAGCTCGGAGCAATAGGCCGCCATCGCGATTTCCGCACCTTTGAACCCGTAATCCAAGCTAGGGTTACGCCCGCCCGAGAGATTCGAGGGCAACCCATTGTTGTAAAAGTCATTGACAAGCTCGGAAAATTGAGCGAACATTAGTTTCCCTATCGAGGCGATGGCTAACCGGGTATTGTCCATTGAGACCCCTATTGGGGTGCCCTGGAAATTCCCTCCGTGTAGTGCCTTGTTACGGGAAACATCAATAAGTGGGTTGTCATTCACGGAGTTTATCTCCCGTTCGATCATTTTGGTAGCAGATCGAATCACTTCGATCTGCGGGCCGAGCCACTGGGGAGATGTACGGAGAGCGTATCGGTCTTGTTTAGGCTTTTGGAGTGGGTCAATGTCATGGAGCCTTTGGGCTTCTTTGACATATGAGCTTCCATCTAAAATGTGTTCCATTATAGCTGCAGCCTCAATTTGGCCCGGGTGGTGCTTCAATTTATGAGTCAAATGGTCTGTGAATTCGGGTTTTCCTTGCATGACCTCCGCGAATACAGCAGATAAAACTTCCGAAAGGAGGGAGAGAATGTTAGCTTCGAAAAGAACTATGGAAGCCAAGCCCGACCCAACAGCTGTGCCATTCACTAGTGCAAGACCCTCTTTGGGCTGCAACTCGAAAAACCCGGTGTCAATCCCCGCGAGGTGAAAGGCCTCAACGGCATTGAGCAATTCTCCGTCGGGCCCCACAGCCTTTGAATTGGGCCTTCCGATTAAAAGCCCAGCAATGTAGGACAAAGGGACCAAGTCGCCCGAGGCAGTGATTGTTCCACGGAGGGGCAAGCACGGGGTGATGTTATGGTTAAGAAACTTAGTGATGGCTTCTAAGATCTCGAACCGAATGCCCGAATACCCTTGAAGGAGGGTGTTGATTCTCACAAGCATTGAGGCCCGTGTTGTTGAGCGAGGCAGAGTATGGGAAGATTCTGTCCCGTTACCAAATATTCCAGCATTCAAGAACCTGTAGGTGCAGAAACAAAATTCATAATGTTTAGAAGCTAAAAAGTGATTGTAAATATTTATTGGGTGGGTGGGTTGAGCCGGTTGCCCCATTTAGTTTCTTTTTTCCAGCCCGAGGGAGACAGCTAGAGGTTGGTTGGACCACAAGCACAACTAATAAATCATTGGTTTCCATTATAGACCTGAACTAGAGGTTAAAGATATGGCCCATGCATTTATATGAGTAAAGACTAAATATCACTAAACCATTACTTTTTTATTTTTATTCATGTGAAAGTATCACATTGTTCTTAATACGGAAAAATAATGACTCAAGAGGGAAGCACAATTCAATAATTTCACATGAATAAAGACAAAAAAAAAAAAAAGTGTAAATAGGGAATATGAATCAACAATGATATATGCAGGGAATCACGCGGGGAAGGCCCTACGGGGCCCAGTACGGATCTCGAACGGCTAATTCGAGCAACTCAAGAATTTAAGAAACACATTTCGAGTGGGCCCGCTAAAAACCAACTCCATCCAATATGTTTAGATGCTCGACCCAAATTTTCATTTTTTCTTTTTTCATCCGAGCCATTCAAAAATGAAAGTTTGGATCAAGCATCCACACATATCAGACGGAGATGGTTTCTCGCAAGCCCACTCGAAATGTGTTTTTAAAATTTTTGAGCTCAGCCATTCGGAATCCGTACTGTGCCCGTAGGGTATTCCTTGCGTGATTCCCTACAAATCTTCCTTGCACATATCATTTTTGAATATTTCTCTACCCAAACGATAAAATCAAGATTTGATAAAATTAACACTAGATTTTATCAAATGAGGAAGAGGTTTGATAAAATCTATGATTTTTTCAATGAAAAAATCTTAGATTTTAAGAGGTTTTTTTTAAATCTAAGATCTTCGATTTTATCAAACCCAAATGAGGAACTAAGATTTTTTCAATGAAAAAATCTTAGATTTTATCAAACCTCTTCTGAAAAAAATCTTAGATTTTATCAAATCACTTCCTCATTTGATAAAATCAAGTGTTGATTTTATCAAATTTTGATTTTATCGTTTGGGAAACAAGGGCAACTGTTATACCAAGTCTGCCATGGAAGCGGATCCGCTATCCCGAACTCCCTGTCCCAACTCCCTGTCTCGTCCATCCGAGCCGTCCATCCGAACAATTAATGACTCGGATTCCATCTCACCCCAAACAAATCTAAGCCATAAATGTTCATCTGCAAGTCTGAGCCGTCGATTGCTTGGACGGGTGGCTTGGATAGACGGGACACGTAGTTGGGACATGGTTTCAGTCCTCTTTACGATGTCCTCATATGGTACTTCCTTTTTGTGTTTATGTATAAACTGCGTTTACTTTTCCTATAATGCTAAGGTTGTAATTTTACTATTAACTCTTTTAAGTTTTAAGTCGAAGGGGTACTATTAGAAAATAACGAAGTTTTTTTTATTTTTTTTATAAATGCAGTAAATTTTGCTTATTTAGTAACAAGAATTAATCATGTTACTCAAATGACAATCAACGATGGAACTAACCCCAAGTGGTTGGCAAAGTGGTCTTGCCATAGAATTTAAGGATTTACTCTCACCTAAGATCTTAGGTTCGATTCTCATTGTCACTAAAGTCTTGGGGCCATTGGAGGTTTTGTTCGGTCGTTACCTCTAGGCCCCGGAATTAGTCGAGGTGCGTGTAAGCTGGCCCAGACATTCGGTTATAAAACAAATAAAAATCAGCGATGGAACTATATAGAGGAATGTGGCATGGGCTACCCCGAGTTTTACACAAATGGAAGTCCATTAACTACTTAACGATGTCCAAATAACTTAATTTCTTACAGAAATGACAAAAAAAAAAATAGCAATTTGAAGAATAAACGACTCTTGATCATGAGAATGATATCTCAATGGCTTCCATTTAAGAATCACAATAGAGTTTAATCAAGCTTTTATTATTTTCTCAAATGAAAACAAAGTTTAGGGCAAAGTTTGACTTTAACTTAATTTTTTTTTTTTCATATTCTTATCACTCCATCTCCAAATAATTCAAATCTTAATTCCGCCACTGATTACTATATTAATTGTTTTTTAAAAGGTGTCTCGTAACTTCATTTGTTTGGACTTTCATGTAGGTCATCTAACACTCATCAACCTTCATTTGGAAAGTTGCCCTCAAAGATGCATGAAAATAAAATCTTCATGAATATTACTACCTAATTCTCTCCAGAATTGTGAAGAGATACATGAACCATTTAAATGACCAACAATCATGTCTCGAGAGTGCAAATTTGTTCACCCTTATTTAGTGAAGGTAAACAAAACTCTCGCTCTGATTGGTGAAAAATGTATGGGTCCACTACAAACTAACACCATAATTATCAAAAAAATATATTTATTCCGTGGATTCCACACATTTTTCACCAATCAAAAGAAGATTACGGTTCAAATAAATGTCCAAATAGTTAATAAATTAACAACTCAAACTTCTTAATTCACTTGGGATGTCCATAAATAACACCGCTAAATAACACTCCTGTATTTAGTCCGGGTGATAAATAACACCCTTGCACTTTTTGTTGGCAAACCATTCCATATGTGTGCATCCGGGTATAAATAACACTCTTCATATTTATGCCCTCTATAATATCTCATCCAAACGGGCCGCAAACTTCTTAATTCACGTCCGCGCACGTAATATTGTGAAATACTTTTTGAGCCTTGCTATGGAACGTACACCACTTGGTGCACGGACGCACATTAATCTACTGGTATTGTAGTATTTTCTAATACGGTAACGGTATGTTTTTTTCGGGCAAGTCGCCTCAAATTACCACAAAAGTTAAACAAACTATACTCTGTACCAAAATCTGCGCTTTTTTTTTTTTTTATATAGGAAAATCTATGCATGGTTTGTTGAATTTTTAAATATTTTGTGTAAGTTTCAAAACTTATTTATTGAGTCTTAAAGTTGTTTTATTTTTTCATTTAAGAAAATGATTGAATATCGAATTGATTATAAAAATTTTGTAACCTCCATTTTAATTCCGTAACCGATTTTTTGAAATAAAGTTACTAGCCGTTTGGCTCATTATAAACAAATCAGTTTTTATTTTGTTTGATACCTAATAATTACATTTATGTTTTAGCCGTTTGAAAGCTTGACCAAAGCCTTATATATACCTGCCTCATGTTCTCCTTTTGTATTACCGAAAACCACTTCTCAAACCCTTCTTCCTACTTAAAAAAATTTCCAGCAGCGCCTCTATTTTTCCAGTCAAATTTTCTTCCTAAAAATCATAGTGTTTAGTAGTTTAAATATATTTGGGCAACTCGGTTCGTGGCTTGGTTCTTATCCTCCCAGTGGACGTGAACATTGGAAGAGGGAGCTTGTGAGCATTTCGGGTTGAATCTTGGAGCCGCTACAATCCGTTATTACCTTCACGTAGGGGAGGACTAGTGGCTTTAAGACAGTGCAACACGCCTCCCGATTGTGTCACAGGCCAGCTTTTCTTTTACTTGATTCCTCAATATCTAGCTATTGTTTTATGCTCTTAATTTACATTACTCTGCCAGTAGTATAGCTCTATTTTATGCTCTTGATTACTAACAGAAACTTTATTTTTGTGCTAGTGTCATAACATGGTTGATCCTTCAGAAACCACCCAATCCCTATAATGATTTTAGAGAGCGTACGACAATCCTCTAAACATTTTTTTGTACCATTCTGGAATAATCTTTATGAAAAAAATTCGTTCCGAACAAATAACTAATCTTTAAATTACGAGTCCTGAAAATGCCTATTTTGATTCAGATGGAACGCTCTCATTCACCGTATCGCGTTATTGTGCAAGAAAATATTGTACTAGAAAACTATTGGCATATATCATCATCCAAATTAAAATGGAAAAAAAGTATCATTATCATGCATGTGGGTGTTTGTGAGTAATTATTTTTGTAGATTTTTAGATTCTTTTCAAAATCAATTTGGAGCATTTACCAAGAATTCTAGATAATGGATTCTCGAATTCTACGGATTTTAAAAAGCTAAAAAAGGATGAAAATTCTAAAAATCAGAAAGCTGGGTCTGGGTAGCGTGGAGCTTTTTGGATAAGATATTAGGCTTTAGTATTTTTATTAAAGTTAATTTTTCAGTTTTTGTTGCAACTTAATAATAATTTCACAGTCAGGGAAAACATGTTTATCTGCTTCTACCAAAATCTAAAATCTAGAATTTGGAACTAGAATATAAATAAAATTTGTATCTACATGTATCGCAATCACACTCCATATCTATAATATGAGCCAAAAACTTTGTTTACCTAATAAGCTCTTTTTGAAGTGCTCCACCCTGTTTGGTTCTCCTATGAGAAGTTGCTCCAAAACCAGTTGTCACACCATAGCTATCGGTCCCCTTGTTCATGCTTTCCATCACCCAATCACTACTTGCCACCACGCCCGCCCTGGCAGCCTCCGATAGCTCCACCGTGATCTTGGCATCACGGGTGGCTATCGCGGCCACCTGTGATATGGTTAGGGTCTCGCCACCAAGCCGGACCACCGGCTTCCGGTACTCCGCCACCATACGTTTGACTTCATCCAAGTGACTTCCCTTTAAGGACTCTGCAGCCTTACCCCAATTCAATGGGTCTTCAACACACAAGGAGATCGTGTCATGAACATTGCATTGACCTTGATCAAATTCCATTGCTAGAATTCAGTCGGATTAATATACGATCGCGCGGAGTGGAAAATGTTGGAATTGATGAAGACCCAGATGGGAAAATTCAAAAATATGAAATGGGTTGTGGAGAAAAATATGGCTTGCTCAAGGATTTATATACTCTTAAGAGCTATGAACGTTGGTTCATGAACTATAATTACAAGAAAATAATGAACTCAAATGAAAGGAAAGGAAAGATAAGCAAGGAAATTGAAAGGTGATCAATTTCCTGAGTTTTGTTTGGACAAACTTGGGGGTATTAATACTAGAAAAGAAGGGGAATGGCTCATTGTGATTTGGGTGTTTGGTGGGGTAGGCAGGGCCGAAGAGTTAGTTGAAAACTGCACGAGGCCGTTGGATGTACATTGAAATGGAAGGTCAAGATGGTGGCACGTGGAAGAATGGCTGTAACAGCGGAATCTTATTCGTCAAAGGCCCTGTAAAGAACACTTATTAGTTATTAGAAATTAAAAATGAAAAAATGGCACTAAAGGTGAGGTGAGGGGATCCGCCGATGGGTTGGTTGGACGAAACCACACCACGTCATCACTATCCATTTTCCTACCAACTTTGTACGTGGTTGTTAGGGTGGTGGAGAAAATTTAGATTATAAACTTTACTCGGAATAGGAATATGATTATTATAAATTGGAGTAAGGATAAATCCCTAAGCAAAAAACAAAGTTGGAGTAAGGCTAGTTTTTAAAATGAGGCCTTTTTTAGAATTGAAATTTAATTGTTAAACTATTAGATTTTGTTATTTAAGGAATTATTTTGCTATGCTGAAGAAAGGAGAGAAAATAACCTCTATAATTAATCAACCTCATGGAGATTTCAAATAATTAGAGCCATTGTTCAATGCCTCCTACTCTTACCCTCGGACTATGTATGGATGACCAGAATCTTGAGCAGAAATAAAAATATAATTACTAAAATAAAATTTTGAAAATTTTTCTTGAGTTGGAATAAGAATATGATTACTATGAATCAAATTCTTAGGAAATTAGTGCCTAGAGGAAAAATATCATTCTGGTGTTTGACTTAATCAGTAATCTTATGCAGGAAATAATTATTTTGAAAATTTATCAATTATTAATGATTAAGTCAAGAATCACATATTACTATGGAGTAAGGGATGGATCAAATTCTCGCTCTCGTGGTTGAATATGTTATCAGGAATCACATTCCTATTCTTGAGTTTTCCAAACATCGGAATCATGAAAATATGACATCATTTCCCCTTTCAGTCTCTTGCAATCGAAACGTCAAAATCATGAAAATAAAGCACCAAATTCTCATTTCTCCTCAAGATTCCGGCTATTCTAACCCAAAGAAATTGACAAAGTGGTCTTGCCTTAGGACTTAGGGGTTTACTCCCACCTAAAGTTTCAGGTTCGATTCTCATTGCCTGCAAATTCTTGGGGCCACTGGGGGTTATGTCCGGTTATTACCTTTAGGGCCCCGAAATTAGTTGAGGTGCACGCAAATTGGCCTGAACATCCGGTTATTAAAAAAAAAATCCCGCTATTCAAACTAAGCCTGCGAGTGGCTTTTTATTCACAAGAGACTCCAATGTTATAGGTTTCTATAAGCATTACAATGATAATAAATCCTCTGAAAAGGAAATAAAGTAACTGAACAATGATACATACACTTCCTCCCAACCACTCCCTACCACTCCCCCTCTCACATGTGGTAGGACCCATCACATGTGGGATCCATGGTGGGACCTACCACATGTGAGAGGGGGAGTGGTAGGGAGTGGTTGGGAAGGGAGTGTATCTATCATTTTTGTAAAGTATAATACAAAGGCAACAACACCATCCGAAGGTGGGTGGCTCGCGCCGCCTAGAACAGTCATGTTTGATTGAGCTCACAAACATTATTAATCGATCTGCCCTCTATACTTTTTAAAGTGTAACCTACTAATATATTTTATAGTAAATTAAATAAGAATAACCAGGCATCGATAGATCATGTTTTATTTTATGGAATGGATGACGAATTCCTATATGGTGAATAGGAACTCTAATGTTATATAGTGTATATGTAGAGTCCAGATCAAGCAAAATACGTCAGTCCAGCAAGTGGAGGCTAGCTCATGCGATAAAGCTCTTGGATGCCCCACACTGCATCCTGAGATCAAGTATCATTCTCTCCTCCCCCATGTAATAGATTAGAAATGACGAATGACAAAAAAAAAATGTTATATATATGCAGCGTTCAGACACTTCACGACTGAATTTCAACTTTCTTTATAGGTTGAAAGTGGTGAATTGGAAAACTTTGAAGAAGTTGAAAAAAAAAAAAGAAGTTATTTGGATTTGCTCAAATAAAAATTTCTTCGATTTCGAAGTGACGATTAATTTTTTCGAGGTTCCATCTTCCGATCCGCATTTACTAACACAAAAATTTATCGAATAACACTTAGGCCTCGACGAATTCCTTCTCCCGTTTGGCAAACTGCAAGTCATCCATGCCTGAACTTGTGGATTCACAAGATGACCTAAGAATCCAATCATGGTAATCAATTGTATAGGGAGTAAATCCACTAACCAACCAAACTAATCCTTATTAGGCCTTATACATTTATTTTTGCAACATATATATATAGGGAAATCTTCTAGTCCAAACCCTCCCAAGAATAAGAAAAAATGATTTTTTTTGTTTTGCAAATTATTTTTGGAAAATCCGAACCGTCCAATGTGTTCAGAAGGTGTTTTCAAGGGTCCACGCGGGAAATCTTCAAAAAACAATACCGGGAAGGGCTTGATCCAAGCAGTTTTTTGCAAAAACTGTATTTTTGCAAAAATTGCTTGGATCAAGCCCTTCCCGGTATTTGTTTTTGAAGATTTTTCGCATGGACCATTGAAAACATCTTCTGAACACATTGGATGGATCGGATCGTCAAAAACATGCTCGGATCACGAAGGTCCGGAAGTCCGGAGTCCGGACTAGAAGTGGAACCTATATATATATATATTGCAACAATTGGACTCGGATTAAACTAGGGCTTTTTTTTTTTTTGATGCATTTAGTATCCTTTCAGCTTGATTTCCTTTTCTTTTTTTTTCTTTTTTTTTTATCTTATTTGAGGATGTTTCTTTACTTCTCTTTTTAAAAAAAATTATGGTGACGCTGAGAGGTAGGTTGAATTTTGGCGAGTTAAAACACTAGAATAGTTACCCATTCTTCGAAACTCTTTCAATGCGTTTGTTGTAATGCTTCATCTTTATAGATTTTTTTGGTTGAATAAAGAAAACGCATATACCTTAACAAGAAGTTGCCCTCGCGTTTCATGGCCGGCTTGAAATATAGAAATTTGCTTCGTCGTGTCTCAAAACATAGAATTTCGTATATATATATAGGCAAATTTTCTAGTAAGGACCTCCCGTAAATAAGAAAAAATGTAATTTTTTCACGTTAAAAATTGTTTTTGGGAAATCCAAACCGTCCAATGTGTTCAAAAGGAATATACAGTTTTGCGAAAAACTGCTTGGATCAAGCCCTTCCCGGTATTTTTTTTTTTTGAAGATTTCCGGCATGGACCCTTGAAAACGCCTTCTAAACACATTGGACGGTTCGGATCGTCAAAAAAATGCTCGGATCACGGAGGTCCGGAAGTCCGGAGTCCGGATAGGAAGTGGAACCTATATATATATATATGCAATCTAGTCTTGTGGGGACAGATTATATAGAGTTTAGCACACGGGCCTCACTAGTGGACAATGTCGTCGTGGTATATATTAGTCCATTAGAGATTAGTTGAGGTGCACGTAAGTTATAACTCGCACACCCTAAGTTACTAAGAACTAAACATCTCGTTGTGCTGCATCCTGTGGTTGGAGACTCTAATATTCTCAACTTCAAAAACTTCAGACTAATTGAGATGTACGCAAACTGATTTACATACCTAGTATGAAAAGAAAAAATACGTATATTGTTATGTTACTTTTGTTTATTATCCATTACACCTGATGGAAGACCTACCAACCCCATTCCAACTATGCATGTTTATCTTTGGTTGGTAGCTAGCTAGGATGTTGACACAAAATCTTGTCTCTCTCTCTCTCTGACCAATAGCTTCCTCTTATGATTTCTCAAAAATAGCTTCCTCTTATTTGTAAATTGCATTTGTCAATGGCAAACATGGAGGCCTGCTTTGCCTCCACAAACTGAAATATTATTCTACAGAAAATTTAGCTATGTTTTTAGTTTCATATTATACCTCTATATTTAGACAAAAAAAGAATGGAGCCAGTTTCAGAATATAATTTTCAGTTTTATCAGACAGCTGCTAGTGTAAATTCTTTATTTATTGTCCTTGCAAACTTTCAATTGTGTACTCATGTGAATTGAACTCCACAGAACTTTCCCAATGGTTGTTGAAAATATTGACTATCTAAGCAATTTTTACCAAGCAAGCTGAAATTTTTCGACAGGCTTTTAGGAGCTAAAAACATTAACCATTGCATCAAATGTATAAATATTAAATAAACCAACAATGTGACATTAGGATATTTAATTGGCAACGGTTGTTTTGAGCTAGCAAAAGTCATGCTCACCACCAACCACCACTTCTATTCTTGTTGGGGTTGGTGAAGCAACCATGACACTGACAAGATGACGTTTCATTTCCAAGTTAATATGAATATAGAAAAGAATATAATTTCAAATAAATGCTATAGAACATAACAATTAGTTAAAGTTAGGTATTAGATAGTTTTTGGCTGATCACAAATGTGCAATTAGTTAGCCTATGTAGTTGCACTCATATACGTTTCAAGTTGTGGTTGAGGTTCGAGTCGATAGAGAGATGTTGAATCTCCTTTGGTTGTTGTTAACAATCAATAACAAATGCGGAAACGGGTGGTTCAGATTACTTTTAGCGAACTTTTACCGAACCAAATCTTTTGGTGGATGGATTACATACTCCTGATCACATACTAGAATAGAAACAATCTCCTGCGATGGAGTGATACCACGAGGTTCGAGCATCACCTCTATTCCATGGTATAAAAGCTTCAAATTGCTCTTTAATGGTAGAGAGAGAAAACTAGGCAGCAGAGAGTTTCTAGAACTCAATGATTGGTAATCTTGTATATATATATTTATGACTATCCTGAAGGAATTATATAGAGGGAGCATTCTAGATGCTTTAGAAGTCCTATAATCCTAATAGAATATGATTACTTCAATCTCTTCTATCTCATCTCTCTATAATAAATAGATCACCAGGTCATGCCCACATGGGCTACCCAATTTAATCTCGGACCCCGGCCCAAATTCCAATAGTTGTTAACTCACTAATTTATCCACTAATCGCCCACTGATGTATACAATATTATCATCGCCAAATTTCGTGGCGTTAGTTTCTTTTTTTTCTTTTTGTTGGCAAAAGGGGATATTATGTAAAACTTGACAAGGCCACAAGAGTACACTGTCGCACCCTCGATTTTAACATGGTAAATATGCATTTCTCTTATATAAAATATAGAATTTCCGTACATTCACTTCCCAAAGATTTCACTACAACATTCCTTAAAAGAGAAAGAGTTGGCCCTGAGGCATGATCGTTATCTTACATTCCCCATGTTCCATGCAATGTATGAGTGAAAGTCTTTAAGTTATTATATTCGTCCAACTCAAAAAGATTGATGAATAGGGTTACATTTGCTGACGCAGCGGAGTTCACGAGAAACTAGTTGCGTACTAGTTCAAACGAAAATAGGTCTCGAATCCACGAGGGTTCTTGAATCCACAAGAAGAAAGAGAATAACTCTGATTTATAATTGATTAAAAGCTGCTTAATAATAGAGGTTACATGCCCTTTTATAGGGAAAACTAGCAAACCCTAGCAAAACTTACCTAAAAATTAAAGTATCTTGAAAATTGGGGAAACTCCCAAAATTGAAAACTAGAAAGAAAAATAAGATATTCTCAATTGGAAACAACGTAAACGGAATTACACGCTAAGAGTAATTCGTAATCTAATTATTACCTAAAATAGCAAAATTACTAAATTGAAGGCCTAAACGAATGAATTTGGCCGAAATCCACCATCAATCACGATTAGGGTCGTGAGTCTTGATTGCAAAGCGATTCTGCTTCAGCCCACCAAGTTTGGGCCTATTCCGGGCTCGTCGATAAATTGCCGAAATTGGCAATTTTCAATTAGAAGTTGTTTGGGCCTCTTAGGCTTTTACCGGTCCAATTGATTGTAGAATTGGGGCGCTACTTGTTCTGCATCAATCCCTTCTTCTTCGAAAGAACTCGACCTTGAGTTCAAATCTGGATAGAGCGGCTCCTCTTCATTTTTTTTGAAAATGTCAAGAATTTCATATCAACGCCGTCCGGCAACGATTACATCAAATGACAGGAAAGAAACCACGACTAACAATTGAAATGAACACGGCTTAAAGCTATCAAGGCTACCGGCTCTCAGACACACCTGCCGAGGTAGACCCAACACCTTCGGGACGGGACTATGAATCCTATCAAGAGATAGCGGTAGAGAACCCCAAGGGAACCCAGCTCAATCCATTACACAACACAGCACAAATGTAATCAATACTGACCAACAAATAGAAGCAAAAAATACAATAAAACTAGCTAATCTGGACTCAGAAGCAGGCACCCCCGATTCACCTCACTGAGTCACCCCACTGAGTTGGATCAGAGGCACCGAGTTGGACTGAGTTGACAAAATAGCCGCTTCTCCGGGATGAGAACCAAGTTCTAAGACCGGCCGCCCGCAGATCTGAGAGCTTTATTGCATCAGAGGGGGCCAGAACCACCTGGATTCAACCCGATGACAGATATTCCCCAAAAACCCATGCCTGGCGATAGTGAATGCAGAAGATGATGTGGCCTGGGAGCAAGGACAGTGATGGCTCCTCTTCATGATACTAAAAAATGTCAGCAACATTGAAGATATTGGAGATCTTCATGGACTCGGGAAGATCAATCACATAGGCATTATCCCCAATCTTCTTCAAAACCTTGTATGGACCATACTTCCTAGGCTTCAGCTTGTTGTAGGTTCCTTCGGGAAACCTTTTCTTCTTCAAAAATATCATTACACCATCGCCTTCATTGAACAACTTGACACGCCTACCCTTGTCAGCTACTGCCTTGTTCTTTGCATTAGTCTCAGCCAACTTCTGCCTCACATAATCAACTACCTCTTGGGACTGCTTAGCCATTGCCTTAGCCGCAACACTAACTCCAAGACCCCGCGGAAGACGAACTAAATCCACTTCATGCTTGGGAGGTGTCACATAAACCAAGGAAAAAGGTGATTTTCCCGTGGCACTGTGAACTGCACTGTTGAAAGCAAACTCAGCTTGTGGTAATGCATTATACCATTGCCTTGGCTTGTCCCCACATATGCTTCGAATCAGATTACCCAAGCTTCTGTTAGTCACCTCCATTTGACCATCAGTTTGTGGATGCGCGGTAGAGCTCCGCTTCAGTGAAGTCCCAAACATCTTCCACAGAGTGACCCAAAATTGGCTAAGGAACTTCACATCCCTGTCAGAAGTAATAGACTGTGGAACCCCATGCAAGCGTACCACCTCTCTAAAGAACAAACGGGCCACATGAGATGCATCGGATGTCTTTCGACACGCAATAAAATGCACCATCTTGGAAAACCTGTCTACCACCACAAACACAGAATCCATACCACGCTGGGTACGAGGCAGCCCCAACACAAAATCCATAGACAAATCTTCCCAAATATTATTAGGAATAGGTAAAGGAGTATAAAGACCAATATTTTGAGACTGACCCTTAGATACCTGACA
The DNA here is from genome assembly GCA_963854785.1 of Vaccinium vitis-idaea. Lineage (NCBI taxonomy): Eukaryota > Viridiplantae > Streptophyta > Magnoliopsida > Ericales > Ericaceae > Vaccinium > Vaccinium vitis-idaea. The sequence continues at coordinate 19,333,340 of OY978220.1, forward strand.
TGTATAGCACCCCCGCACAAAATTTCTAGCATCTCTCTTCAATTGTGGCCAGAAATACCTCCCCTCCAAGCTTGCAATTGTCTTGTCTCTCCCCAAATGACCACTTAATCCTCCACCATGAAGGTCTCGGATTAAGCTTTCCCTCAATGAAGACCTTGGTATACAAAGACGATTGCCTCGAAATAAATACCCATCAGTAACATGAAAGTCACTAACAGGTCGATTCTGACTGCACACTTCCCAAATTTCTTTGAAATCCTCATCCTCTAGATACAGCTCCTTCAAGAACTCAAAACCCACAATCTCTTGGGTTAAAGTCACCAACAATGTGGCAGGGCGACTCAATGCATCAGCCACTCGATTTGTCACCCCAGACTTGTGCCGAATGGTAAAAGGAAATTTCTGAATAAAAGTGGCCCACCGCACATGCATACTATCCAACTTCTTTTGACTGTTGATGAACTTCAGCGCTTGATGGTCAGTGTACAGCACAAACTCCCTTTGAATTAAATAATGCTCCCAATGTTTGAGAGCACGAACCACTGCATAGAACTCTTGGTCGTAAGTGCTCCACTTCTGCCTTGCTTCACTTAACTTCTCGTTGAAGAAGGCCACAGGTCGCTTTTCTTGGGAAAGAATAGCCCCAATACCAACTCCACTAGCATCACATTCAACCTCAAAAACCCTAAACTGGAAGCTAGGTAGAGCTAGAACTGGAGCAATGCACAACTTCTCCTTAATCACCGTGAAACTGTTGTTCGCTGCTTCTCCCCACAAGAACTTCCCTTTCTTCAAGCACTCGGTGATTGGCGCCACAATGGTGCTAAAATTTCGAATGAATCGCCTGTAGAAAGTGGCCAATCCATGGAAACTCCGCACCTCAGTAACTGTTTTGGGAACTGGCCAATCACGAATGGCCCGAACTTTGTCCTCGTCCACATGTATGCCGGTAGCACTCACCACATAGCCCAATAACAATAAGTTGTTTGTCAAGAAACTGCACTTCTTGAGTTGTATGTACAACTTATTTTCTTGCAGCACCATCAATACTTGGCGCACGTGCCCCACGTGCTCATCCTCTGTTTTGCTGTAGATAAGTATGTTGTCGAAATAAACGACGACAAACTTTCCCGTGAAAGGTCTCAACACCTGATTCATCACCCGCATGAAAGTACTTGGAGTATTAGAAAGGCCAAATGGCATAACCAACCATTCATAGAGGCCATCCTTGGTTTTGAACGCAATCGTCCACTCATCTCCAGGCCGGATACGAATCTGATGGTACCCACTTCGTAGATCAATCTTTGAAAACCACTTGGACCCATCCAGCATGTCTAGCATATCATCCAGCCTAGGTATTGGAAACCTATACCGGATGGTGATCTTGTTGATGGCACGGCTGTCCACACACATACGCCAACTTCTATCTTTTTTCGGCGTCAACAAGGCGGGAACCCCACAAGGACTCAAGCTCTCCCGTATGTAGCCCTTTTGCAATAACTCCTCTACTTTCTCCCTCAAAATCTCATTCTTCTTTGGACTCATTCGGTAGTGTGGTAATTGGGCAGACTTGCCCCAGGCACCAAGTCAATCTGATGTTGAATGTCCCTCATTGGAGGAAGCTCGTTTGGCACGTCATCTGTAACCAGCTCCTCAAACTCCTCCAACAAGGATTGTATCTTCTTAGGCACAGCAACTGCAGCCGCGCCCTTATCCTCTAACACCAACGCTTTCACCACCATGGCATAAATCTGTTTAGACTCCTTAAAATCTGTCACAAAATCAGCTTCTGAACTGGCAACTGTCAAAAACGATGGTCGTTGCTCCTTGGGCTTAACAGACACCTTTTGATTAGAAGGAACCATAACAACCTTACGGGCCTCCCAATTAAAAGAGTAGTTGTTGTCACGACCCTTGTTGTGGATGGCCCACTGGAAAACGGTGCGTTTTCGCGTTTGAAAAGATTGTGATTGTTAGAGTCACCACCCGGATTTGAGGTCCGAACCCGAGAAACCGATAAAAATATGACTCGTTTGCCCATTTGAAAAAGATTTCACTGATCTTGGCGGAACCAAAGATTTCTCGGATTCGGGGGTTTGGTTACGAGAGGGGAAGGGTTTTACGGCACCCCTCTCACCCGGTCGGTGAACCGGTCTCTACTCAACATTTTGTGGGATTTTGAAAATGTTTGAAATTCGATTTATCCACGTAGCTACGGTGGATGCTCGTGCACGTGATCTACATGGGTGATGATGATAACAATAATGGAAAACACTACAAATATTTACAGAATAAAGATATCACAGAAACTGTACAGCAATTGCAAGAGATTATGAACATAGAAACTTAATAAACTGACTTGTAATCTGGATCCCAGAATAGGGGTTGAGCGCTCAAGGCCTGAGGCTTGAGCGCTCAATCCTCAAGAACAGCTTGAGCGCTCAATCCTCAAGAACAGCTTGAGCGCTCAAGGTCATTCACTTGAGCGCTCAAGCCATAATCTGGCTTTCTGGTTTCTGACTTGAAAATGGATTTTGAGTGATTCTCAGGACCATAAACATGCAGATTAAAGATGTTTGAAGTTGAACAGTCACTGTTTTACTCTTAACTATGAGATTTGCAAAGATTTTGATATTTGATCATCATAAAATAGTTAATTTACGCTCATACATGTGATTTTGAGGTAGAAATAAGCTGTTTAAGAGTGACATGAACATAATTAACTATTGAATGATGATCAAAACCAGGAGAAAGCACAAAAATCAGCAAAACAGTGACTGACCCAGATCTGGGTTTGAGCGCTCAAGGCCTGAGGCTTGAGCGCTCAACCCCTGTTGAAACTGCAGATTTGAAAGATGTTTTTAAACAACTTTTAGACCTTTGTGAGTTCAATACAAGTATAAAGAACTTGTTTGAACTCACTAGTCTTCCTCAGAAGGATCAAAACAGTGATTTTCACATGGTTTTAACTACCTTTTGGCTATGATCAAGGCTTGAACTTGTGGTTTGATGAATGGATGGGTAGTGGCTGTGTTTATGGGCTATAGATGAAGTATTTTGGACAGAGGAGTGTGAGTGTAGGGCTGATTGAGTGATTGATTGAGTGGATGATGGAGGATTTGAGCTTAAAATGGTGATTTTGGCTTGGATGAGGTGGGTTTTGATGGAAGAGCTAGGTTTGGACGAAATTGATGGAGTGTATGGGCTGTAAATGGCTTATTAGAGTGAGAGAGGGGCTGTTGTAGTTGGTTTCTCAAAGACCCATGTGTTGTAGGCCTTAAAGATGAGATTTTTGGGTGTTTTGGAGGTTGAAGATGATGGAGGGTGGTGGCTATGGAGGAGAGAAAGGCTAAAACGTGATTGAAGTGATGAGAGAGAGTGGAGAGGGCTGATGAAGGGTGTGAGAGTGTAAGAGATCAGCCAAGGGAGTGGAGGAGGTTTATATAGAGAGAGAAATGGGAGGGAAATGGGTTTAATTTTTGAATTGGGTTTGGGGGGTGATTGAGGAGATGTTCAAGGGTCTAGGAAGTGTATTTAGGCAGTAGAAAACATAGGTAGACGCTCCTCTTGCAGTAGAATATCATGATTAGATGCTCTGCAGAAAACTGATTTGAATCAGAGTTGAGCGCTCAAAGCCATGGGCTTGAGCGCTCAAGGTTGGGGCCTTGAGCGCTCAAGGCTGTTGCTCAAAAGGTAAAACTTTGCGGGGCTGTCCCGGGTGCTACCGAACTCCGTTTCGTGCGTGGTTTGAAGCGTTGGAAAGCTTGTCAAGTGTACTTTCTAACCCAAGTGGTTTGAACCCAAGATAATTTGTACATCCAAGTATGTGACCATTTTACCCTCAGATGGTCGGAAGAATGAATCGTTTCGGTAAAATGGGCATATCTCCCTCATTTCAAAATGGATTGAGACGTATTATATATCAATAAAGAGGGTTTTGAATGTACTAGAAGATGGTGTAGGCTTGGGTTTGTTTTGAAATGGTTTATGGATGGCTTGAAGGGTATTTTGGTCATTTTGGTTGGTTTAAGGTTGTTCTAGGAGGGTTTAGAATGGTTTAGGGTGGTTTGGTGAGTTCAAGCTTTGTTCTTAGCCTCGAGGTATGCACGATTGGTCTATTTCATCATCGGGAATGCTCGAGCGCATCCCGGGTTCAAAATCGGGGTGTCTACACTTGTATACCACATCCACATCAAACTGCCAGGGTCTTCCTAACAATACATGGCTAGCATCCATCTCAATAACATCACAAGCAACCTCAGCCTTATAAAATTTTCCAATGGAAAAGGGAATTTTACAGACTTCGGTTACCTTTACTGTTGGGCCCTTCTTGATCCACCCAATGCTGTAAGGTGAAGGATGGGGTTCTGTCGGCAACTTCAGATGGTCCACCAGTCTTTTTGCCACAAAATTCTCGCAACTGCCACTATCTACAATCAGGTCACACACACCTTCTGGTTGATTGAACAGTTTGACCGAAAGATGTGACGCTGAGTGTGATCTTCTGATTTTGGCGCAAACAACACCCTTTGTACCACGCAGTTTACTCGATCCCCATCTTCCTCTGCACAGTCAACTTCATACTCTTCATTCCAGTCGCCCACTGCTCCATCAGCTTCTTCTTCTCCTTCCTCTGCCAAGGCCAACTTCTAATCTGGACAATTACTAGAACGGTGACCAGGCTTTTAACACCTGTAGCACTTGTCAGGCATGGGCTTGGCATAAGGATTCGGCGCCTTCGCCGCGGTTCTGCTGGAATTGCTTGTCTGATTGCCACCACCAAATTCGCTCCATCACCCTCTGCAGCCTTCGGTTGAAACGTCGACTTCCCCTAGATTCAGGAGGAATGGACGATTCTGTTGTGTTACGACGGTATCCTGAGTATGCCGGTTTGCGATCACACTCCAGCCGCTCGGCCTTCAATGCTAGGTTGTGGGCTTCATCCACATCCCACACTGTCTGCAACCCAATCTGATCCCGTATCGACTTCCTCAATCCATTAAGATACCTGGCTACTTTCTGTCCGTCTGACTCGTATAGATTATTACGATCAGCGAGTCGATTAAATTCAGCCGTGTAATCAAACACAGACTTGTTCCCCTGTTTGCAGTTTTGTTAGGCATGAAAAAGGTGTTGCTCATAATCAGGGGGTAAGAACCTGTCCATCATGAGTTGTTTCATCCTGCGCCATGTTCGCACAGACTCCTTTCCTTACCTTCGTCGCTTCGTCTGCAATTGGTCCCACCAAACTGCAGCGCCGCTTTTCAGTTTGTAAGCGACCACCTTGACCCTTTTTTAGTCTGGAATTCCCATCATGTCAAGGAATCGCTCAACCTCCGAAAGCCAGTCCAAGAACTCTTCAATTTTGAGATTACCGCTGAACGTGGGAAGGTCCACCTTCACACGATATTCATCGAACAATTGTTGTGGTCGTTCTTGTGGATGATTTTCCATCGCTTCTCCTTCTGGTTCTGATTCTTCTTCACTGTCTGCATGATTAGTCGGCCGTCTCCCGACTACAATCCCGTTATCGGGTTGGCGTTGGGCAAATCCCACCGCGCGTTCCCGATCCTGGTTAAGAGGACGGCGTTGGGCAAATCCCACAGCGCGATTCTCTTCAACCTCTGCTGGTCCCTGGTTTTGGCGAAGAGTCAACTGCAGCTGTCGCAGCGTTTCTTGAATTTCCGTCAACCGAGTTCGTGTTTCGTCACGAAATTCACGAAGCCCTGTCAACTGGGTTCGTTGTTCTTCTACCGTCGCCCTTAGATCAGCAAGCCCCTGAACAACGTCACGGGTTGTGTCATCAACTTTGTTAGGTGCCATCGAGCCAGAAACAATCTTGCTCTCATACCACTTGACGCAGCGGAATTCACGAGAAACTAGTTGCGTACTAGTTCAAACGAAAATAGGTCTCGAATCCACGAAGGTTCTTGAATCCACAAGAAGAAAGAGAATAACTCTGATTTATAATTGATTAAAAGCTGCTTAATAATAGAGGTTACATGCCCTTTTATAGGAAAAACTAGCAAACCCTAGCAAAACTTACCTAAAAATTAAAGTATCCTGAAAATTGGGGAAACTCCCAAAATTGAAAACTAGAAAGAAAAATAAGATATTCCCAATTGGAAACAACGTAAACGGAATTACACGCTAAGAGTAATTCTTAATCTAATTATTACCTAAAATAACAAAATTACTAAATTGAAGGCCTAAACGAATGAATTTGGACGAAATCCACCATCAATCACGATTAGGGTCGTGAGTCTTGATCGCAGCGCGATTTTGCTTTGCCCACCAAGTTTGGGCATATTCCGGGCTCGTCGATAAATTGCCGAAATTGGCAATTTTCAATTAGAAGTTGTTTGGGCCTCTTAGGCTTTGACCGGTCCAATTGATTGTAGAATTGGGCCGCTACTTGTTCTGCATCATTTTCATTTAATGTGATACCCTTGACCCTTAATTATGCTTATAATTCGACTATGTTGTCGGGCTAGATAATTACATGGATTACTAGCTTAACTACCTAATGCAGGGCACCTTATAAACTACAGAAAAGACGTACAACAATCAAACACAAACTGGATAGGTTTGGAGAAACAATCTCTAGAACAAATTAATGAGTATCTCAGCACTCATGTTCTCAGTGGCGGAGGTAGTTTAGGGCTAGTGTGGGCTAGTGTGATGAACAAATTAATGAGTAAATTTTTTTTTTCACCTAGTAATATTGTCGATAGCAACTTCATAAATGAAAAATAATTGTATGATTCTAGGACACCGTTACGTAGTATTTTTAGCACCTTTTTTCATCACATTTTCATCCTTATTAGCTAGCTTGGTTGTGAATAATTCATTTCTTTCTTCTTTCGGCGCATTTTTGATAGCATGCATGGCTCTTTTGTGTCTCGCTATTGCATTTTTCTCGGTAGCGCTTGTCATGGGATGTGATTAGTTTTCAATAAGTGGACAAAATTCGAATTGAGCGTATCCTTGTGAGTTTTTGGAATTGACACTCGATATGGTGCGTGTGCTTGACTGTTTTGGCATAGTTTTTCACTTTAGTTCATGGCATGCATTTGCGTGGGTTGCACGTGAATGGTTTCACCGGGGTGTGTGTACTCTTGCTTTGTTTTTGTTAATCGAGCATAGGTTTTGTATCTTTAGATTTTGGGAAGTTTACTTAAGCATAGCTAGTAAGTTAATTTAGATGGGTTTACTCGGGACGAGTAAAGTTCAAGTTGGGGGGTGTGATAAGCCCCCAAAAGTGTTAATAATGGGGCTTATCTCGCTCAATTGGATCACACACGCGCGCATTATGTTGCTTTAAACTATTAATTTCACACAAGGTTGCTTTTTGTAGTTTCAGGTAAAAATGGAGAAATAAGGCATGTTTTGACGCCATTGTTAAACCAACGGATGCCCGAGCACCGGAGGCCACATCGCACCCTGCCACCGAGTCCCGGGAATCAAAGAATGAAGTTTTGACAAGACTCGGGAAGCCTAGAGGTCGTGATGACAAGCCGGAAGGTCAAGGGATCAAGACAAAGAATTCTCAGTTTTTACACTTTCAACCGGTTGACACTTTTTGTTCAACCGGTTGAACGCGAACAGAAGGTTTTTCAACCGGTTGACACTTTTTGCTCAACCGGTTGAAGCTGCACTTTTCTGCGATTTTGAGCCCGATCAGGAAATATCTTGTGGCATTTTTGTAATAACTTTTTATGACTTTTGGGGCCTATAAAAGGTCCCCAACCTCAGAATTTTAGGTTAGACTTGGTTTTCACCTTCTCTCTCTACCTCCATTAGTTTGTACTTAGCTTAAGCTCTACCTTCTCTCTAGATTTACATGCTTTCCACTTAGATTCAAGGTATTTCCTCTTGTTTAATGTTGTAGTACTTGTTGAGACCTTCATATAAATCTAGTTTATTTCCGTTTTTATCGGTTAATTTGTTTTCTTGTTTTTCTAGCTAGTTCCTTCAAAATTTCTAGTTTCTAAGTGTTGTTGGTAATTTTCTTAAGCATTAATGTTGTAGGTAGACTTATAATCTTCCATAAAAATCAGTTTTTAAAGTTATATGTCATGTTCTTTGTTTCCTTCATAAAAATAGTCATGTTTTACTTAGTAATTACCGAGTAGTCGTTATAGGCTCGGTCTTGGGGTGAGTAGCACCCCGTGACTTAGGTTAATTCACCCTCCTCGCCATATTTCAAACTTTGCTTGTTGATCAAAGAGTTATGATTAATTTTATGTATCAAAATTTGAATTTGTTAATCCCGTTGATCATATGTAGCCAAGGGCTTGACCACTTGGCACGTGTGATGCTTCGGGCGATGTCAATCAAAATGTTTGTATAAATGGCACAAGAATCCTACTCTTTGAGAAACACAATTTCATGTCAAACGAGTTTAAGTACCAAATCTTCCGTTCGGGGTCGTTAACAACGTCCCCGAGCCGGTTATTTTAGAGGAGAATGAATTGGCCTAAGGCATGGGTGTTGTGAACCCCTTGACTTAGCCTTGTTTTAATTAGTCGTTTTAATCTCGAGTCATTCTCGAAGTTAAGAGAATTCCACCAACCAAACTATAAAGCCAAGTTTACCGCTTTAAGGCTAAACCTCATTCGCGAATCAAACACTCACGCTCAGCGCATTCGGTCTCTGTGGACTCGACCCGGACTTCCGGTTATCATGCTACCGCCGGCCTAAACCCTACGCTTGGGGAAATCATATTGAATTACAATCCAAGGTCGCAAGCACTCCTCATGACCAAGCCTTCATTCAATCAATTTTAACCTACAAACTATCACGTGTTTACGCAATCATAATTACTATCTCATCTCAAAATGTAAGTCAAGCCAAGCTCTTTTCTCCTTTTTCTCTTCTCTCTCTTACTTACTCTTCTTGAATTTATTATCAATAACTTACAAATGAAAATTTTATTATTTTACACATGAAAAATGGTTATGGAAATTACAAATTTGTGTCGAACATATGATTTTTTTGATTTTTTTTTCTTCGTAGCGACTTTAAAATAATGTGGAAATAAAACATTTTTTCAAACAAGGATCTTGAAGAAATCGTATAAACAAAAAATTAATTATGTGTTTCAGATTCTTAAAAAGAAATAGATTATTGTGGGTTTCTTTTCTAAGGGAAAAAACATGTTTTAGATTGTGCCACACTCATACAAGTTTCTGGCTATGCCACTGCGTGTTCCTTGCACTGAAATCTTGTATGGTGTAGGTGTTGATCTCCACATTGACTTTAACGCCGCAACCCAAATTTGTGGCGTTTGTTACTTACGAATTGTTGTAGCTAGTTACAAAAAATAAATGTGGTTTTTGTGTATCATAGAGCTTGCCCACAATGTTTTTGAGAAGTGAATCTAACTCAAAGTTTTCTCGTGGGATTTCACATAAATTATTTCTTTATTTATTTGTCTCAATGACAAGAATCTAACAAATAAAAAATTAGGACCAAAAGTTTTTAAAAGTTCACAAAGAATATCAATATTTCAAAATAGGCAAATTTATTGGGCTATTTTTTGTATTTTATGAATCTTTTTCAAGTCTAATTCATATTTTTTAACTTTTCCAAGTCTTCTTATCGAGCGGAGTAAATAACCCCCCAAAATGAAGCAAAACTACCAAAACTTCAGAAAAGATAAAAAAAAATATATATATATATATATATACACCACACCTCCCCTCCAAACTCCCTGAACTTAATAAAATCCGTACCTCATTGATCCCGATCAAATTTCGATGATCCGAACCGTCCAATGTGTTTAAAAGGTGTTTTTTAGGGTCTCCGTGCGAAATCATCAAAAAAAAATACCGGGAAGGGCTTGATCCGAGCCGTTTTTCACAAAACTGTCGGATCAAGCCCTTCCCGGTATTTTTTTTTGATGATTTCTCGCGGGGACCCTAAAAAACACCTTTTAAACACATTGGACGGTTCGGATCATCGAAATTTGATCGGGATCAATGAGGTCCGTAACTTATTAAGTTCAGGGAGTTTGGAGGGGAAGTGGACTGATATACATATATATATATATATATGGTAAAATTTCTAGTCCACACTCCCGGATTTAAGGAAAAAATGGGGTTTTTTTGTGTTGCAAATTTTTTTTGGAAAATCCGATCCGTCCAATGTGTTCAGAAGGTGTTTTTAAGGGTCCACGCGAAAAATCTTCAAAAAAAAATACCGGGAAGGGCTTGATCCATGCAGTTTTCGCAAAAACTGTATTTATATATTTTTTGCGAAAACTGCTTGGATCAAGCCCTTCCCGGTATTTTTTTTTGAAGATTTTCCGCGTGGACCCTTGAAAACACCTTCTGAACACATTGGACGGATCGGATCGTCAAAAAAAATTTTGGATCAAAAGGTGCGGAAATTAAAAGTCCGGATTAGAAGTGGACTCTCTCTCTCTCTATATATATATTTGAAAAAGAAAGTTCTTAGGCCGGCCAAACCCTCCCTTAAAAGTGGGGGTTGCAAATAGGTTGTTGATCTGGAAGCAAAATATGTCCGAATTTGTCCTTTTTCAAGTTCCCTGAGTAACATCCTAACGTGGATATATATTTAATGTTCCACGAGACAGTAGGTCCCTTTTTTTTTTTTTTTTTTGAAATGATCATCTGTATTGAAACAACTAGCGATCTTTACAAATAACAGCAAGTAAATTGGGCGGAATACAACCCGAATTTGTCAAAATTTGTCTACTGAAACAGCTAGATTCTAACCAATGAGCTACTTTGTTTTTCTCTCTACAACACCAAACAAAATTCCATTTCCTATCAAGAGCCCAGATTTTGATATCCTCCACTAGAGCTCTGATTTCCCATGGACCTGGGTTGTATCAATTATGTGGAGTCGAATAGGACACATTACTCGGTGTTACCAGATAACTTAATAAATTAATTAATTAATTAACGAAATTAGTATCGAATCATTAAAAGTTAATTAGCAGGTTAATGCACCTAATTACAAGAGTTTCATAGTAGGATCGATCTGAGAATTTTATTTTATTTTTTGTCATTCGTCATTCCTAATCTGTCTGAGTCCTTCTATAGGCACACTCATCCGGCCACATACCGACCACACCCACTCGTGTGGTACCTACTTTGAGGTCTCACATGAATAATCGGAGCCACTCAATTTGTTTAAAATATTTTTTTAAGGGTTTCTGAAAAAATAAGTTCAATCAGATATCGGGAAAGGCTTGATAATTTTGTTAAGTTTTGGTCCGTTCGATTCATGAACTGAAACTTTAATGAATCAATCGAGCTTTTACGGGCATCCGATTGAACTGATTTTTTCAAGGACCCTTAGAAAAATATTATAAACAAATTGAGCGGTTCTGATCACTCGTGTGGGACCTCGAAGTAGGTCCCACATGAGTGGGTGTGGTTGAGAGTATGTGCCCCTGGACTTTCTGAATCTGTTACATGGAAAGGAGAGAATGAGACTTGATACTGGGATGCAGTATGGACATTTAAGAGCTCTACCGCATGAGCTAGCCACCACTTGGGATCTGAGAAAGTTAGGAGAGCTTAATTAGTATTTGATTATCCATTCCATTCAAACAAGGACTTAAAAGTTGTTTCGTGCTGGCTTATCCAATTTGTGTTAGGTGTGGAACAGCAACCCCTCTGTGGAATAATAAAACCAATTGCAATGCTGAAACCATTTCAAAGAAATTGATCTAGCAGTACTGATACCATCTCACCAACCAAAGTCTTTAATTTGCATATTACACTACACCACGTGATAACTACACATTGCTCAAACAATAATACTACCTCCAAAACTAAAATAAAGCTAGCTCAAACGAGTGACCACTTCATTAATAGTTTTGAGCTGGACGTTCTGAGGAACTCCAATACTTATAATTATGGACGCTCATGAGTAATGAGGCCTAGAATCACTTGCAAATCGGAGTTCAGCAGTGCCCAGGCCCCAGAGCAAACCCACGAAGTTTGGTCTCCTGTAGTGTCTAACTAGAATTAGCAGCCGTGAAATTGATCTGCTGGCCGGCAGATCGATCTAGAGGCCGCGAAATTGGCTCTATTCGAGTTCAGAAGCTTCTGCAAGTGTTGGGCTTCATTTCAACTCTTTCTATCCGGTCATCCAACTTGATGTATACGTTCCAAACACTATTAGAAAGAGTTTTACGAGAAATTAACTCTATAACATGGGGAAATTATATTAGCTTAATGTAACTCTCTTATGTTAGTCAAAATAAGTTTCCTCATTTCTCGTTTGATTGATTTGTTACTTGGTTGAACATATTCACACTTGCTCGTAGTAGGAGTCGTAATAGCTCCTACTACGATGGAGTATGTTTCTTATCAGTAGTTGTAGACTGTAGTTTCTTTCACAAGTGCTCTACGGTCCAAGGGGGAATTAAATTTGATCGAACGCAAGAACTCGATCAGTGAGGTGTCACATTCATCAACTAAAGTTGTTTTCTAGTATAGTGGAGCAAGTGGATATGAGGTGAGTATGTTGAGATGAGATCATGGGTTCACGACAGAACTTGTTAAATCAATTGACTTGTTCATTTAACCATGTAGTACCAATTTGTCTATCTATGGAAGAATTAAATAGACCGACACCATAGTCATCATAACATTTACTTTTTCATTCTCCTAGTTGTTTAGCACAGTCAGGGGTTGCCGACGGGGTCGACTCACACCTACCTAAACTTTGGAATGGGTCGACATCACACCTAAACTTTGGAATATTCTGCCTTTTTATGAATTTGGTCTCTTCACCCTAAATCTTGCGAATATGACTTTAGCCTTTCTTTAGAATAGGAGAGTTAATTAGGGATCATGTTCGGAAAATTTACTTATGTTTTCCTTCTAGTTGGTTTGAATCATTATTTTACATCCTGAATTTTCAAATAGACCCCAAAACATCATTTCTCTCTCATATTTTTTCTTTAGTTTTCTCAATCTCTCTCTCTCTCTCTCTCTCTCTCTCTCTCTCTCTCTCTCTCTCTCTCTCTCTCACTCTCATACCTAAAATTTCAAAACAAAATTGAAAGTAAATAATCATGACATTTTGACCCAAAAAACGAGTCATGAGAAATTGTTTTCATGCACTTTTGTAGTAATCCACCATGTTTTTTACCATGATAGATTTATGTGCCATGATTACCATTTCACAATTTCCGTGACCAAATTAGCTACGGAAAACATGATACATTTCTAAACAAATACAAGAGTAAATAAATGAATTAAAAAACATGATACATTAATGCACCATAAAAAATACGTATAGGTACACCAAATAAACCATGATTACTAGCTATGAAAAATATGATACATTTCTAAACAAATACAAGTGTAAATAAAGGAACTAAAAAACATAATACATTAATTGACCATAAAAAAAAAAGTATATGTACCCAAATGAACCATATGAACTATCACCCAACATGGTAAAGGGATATAAAATAAAAATTTTACCATGATCTACCCTATATGAATTGGGTTCGCGCAGCGGCTCCCTTAAAAATTTTAACCATAATTGCTGAATCAATGATTTTTGGATGAAAACAAAAAATTACTGCAAAAATCATTTACCTTTTCATCCCAAAAATCTTTACCTATAGGCTAAGAATTTTGGAATGAATGAAAACATAATGAATTTCAGATGAAAACTTCACCTTTGCGTCGTGGGAGTGGGTTGATCAATGGCAAATGGCAACGGGGAATTAATAATGCCAATAGAAAAAAAAATAAGGAAAGTAATATGTGTGTGAGAGAGAGAGAGAGAGAGAGAGAGTGAGAGAGAGAGAGAGAGAGAGAGAGAGAGAGAGAGAGATGGTGTGATATGGCCAGGGAACTCAATTGAAAAGATTGACTCTACTTTTTTTTTTTTTTTCTATTTATGGATGTATATATGTATCAGGGAGGTTGGTGTGGTATGAGGGAGTAAGTTCATTGTTTGAAAAGATTGACTATGGCGTGATATCAGGGAGGTTTCTTAAAGATCCTTCTACAAAGGGAATTATGGTAACAGAATCTCAATGCTAGAGGGATTAGATAATCCGAGTAAATGGTCTTTTAGTATTTAAGGAGAGTTAATAAGGGTATAATGGTCTGATTATCTAATTTCAAAATTGAAACATAACTAACGATGACATTAAGAATGGGAACATAAAAAGAATTCTTAGACACAATGTGGATTAAATTTCTCCTTTAAAATTGGATAGTATTTTTTTCGGCATGCTTGTTTCAAGGTTCCAACCTACTACCCCTCCGGGATCCTGTGTAGTGCGGCATCCAAGTCGTTAATCTCGCTAATCAACAGTTCAGATTTCATCTTTGCAATAGAAGGCAACCCTGTAGTGCGGCACCACCAGTGGCGTAGCCAGAAAATTGGGTTAGTGAGGGCACAATTCATAAACGCCAATACTTTTGTTGTGAAAAAATCTCTTCTTAAAGAATCTAACGTGTCTTAATTTTCATTTGAAATGAGTCTCGCTTGACTCACATTTTATGGAGGGTTGTGTTTCTTATCCTATTTGGTTGTACTCCTTGGCTTCCAAGGGGGAGGTCTGGGATTCGAGTAAGTGGAGGTCTAGGGTCCATAAACATATAGTTTTGAAGCAAAAATTCAGCGAATTGAGACTTGGTTGTCAGTAATTAGTTATTCAATGGCTCTGCGGCATCACCATGTGATGCCATAACTCTCTTCTCCATCTTTTTTTTTATGGGCCTTCACCATATATTCTGATAAAACTCATATATTTAGTCTTCAGTCCCACGTAAATATGCGCAGGAGAATTACCTTATAACACCAAGTAATGACGCCCCAAGAACAACTAATTAGTTTTTTGGATCAAAAAACTAAAGGTGATGTCTAATTTATATTTTTCTACTAAAAAAAAAAAAAAAATCTCCCAAGAATCCAGCCTGGGCACAGGCCCTGTTTGATTCTTTTACTTCTTTGCAATGGAAAATAATTGTGTGTGAGCGTGCCAGAGAGAGTTTTCAATCTAGTCCCTCGGATTAACTTTGAAAAACCAAATCTAATCAGGCGATTGTGTTTTAATGGTTCAATTATCTCAATTAAGAGGATTTTTCCTTCAAAGTGAAGAAATATAAATCAATATACTTAGGAAATCAAAGAACAATAGAGAAACAAGATACTTTGATTGATAAATCAAAGATAGACTTACTTGGAAATTGTCTTCAACTTCAGATACAAGGTAACAAGAACTTCGAACAATTGATTGTTACAAGAACAATCGAGATCTACTTCCTAAACTATCTCCTAATCTACTTCATAATCTACTTCGAACTGAGTTCGAAATCCTAATTCTACTTGCCAATGAACAAACCAAACATCATTTCTTGATAGTTGTTTGTTGAAGATTTGTCCGGGGGCTTTTCACTCTTCGATTTCTTCTATTTATAGGCATTGCTTGCAATTTGAACTTCCCGCTCAAAGAATTTGAACTTGGCTTGCTTCGAACTCCATCTTTCCACTTCAAATTGGCAGTTTCTTCCCTCCAACAGATCTGAACTTGAATTTCTTTAATCTTCCTTCAGAAGCTTTAATTTGAATCTGCATGGTTGCTTAACCAACTCAAATGATTAAGTGTTAAGGAAATAACTGTCTTGCACGATATACTCCACGTGTCTTAACTGTCAACTACCTCATTTCATAAGTTTACACGTGGAGTTCATGCATTTAGCAGTTGAAATCAGGGTTTCGACGTTAATTTATTATATTAGTTTTGACTTGTAACTGCCAATAACTATTTTTCAAAATGAGAACTAATACGACATCGTATTAACCCATCCTTACTTCAGTAATCCAGTGCATCTTCATTGACACATATTTGCCAATGTTTGGCATTCTTGATTATGTGTCAATAAATTATTGGATTTGTTTTGGACTGAAAATAGTGCCCTAATTGATGTTTAATGTTCGAAACCCATGGGTTTGTGATTCGAAACCCACTGTTTTTAGTCGATTGGGGGTTATGGATTTCAGTTTATGCCCTAATTTGATGTTTATTGTTCGAAACCCACTGTTGTCAGTCGATTGGGGGTTATGGATAAAAGTTTATGCCCTAATTTGATGTTTATTGTTCGAAACCCATGGTTTGTGATTCGAAACCCACTGTTGTCAGTCGATTGGGGGTTATGGATTTCAATTTATGCCCTAATTCACTGTATTATGTTCGAAACGCATGGGTTTGTGATTCGAAAGCCACTGTTATCAGTCAATTTGCGGTTGTGAAATTAAGTGTATGCCCTAATTCACTGTATTTTGTTCGAAATCCACTATTTCAGTCGATTGGGGGTTTTGGAATTGAGTTTATGACCTAATTGATGTTGTTTGTTTGAAATGGGGGTTGTGTTTGCATGAATTTGTTGTTAGATTGCCCTAATAAGGTTAAAATCGACAAATGTTTGCCCTTATTTGCTGAATTTAAATTTATTTGGGTTAACCCCCCAAATTTCGTAAGATGTTTATTTCGAAAACAGATGGCAAGACTAACGAACCGTGAACGAAGGAAGAAGGCAAGACGTAATGCTTTGATAGAAATCGTATGTTTCATGAGACTATTCAATAGTACTCTCATGCTATACATGTTAATTTACGTTGCCTATTGACAACTTCTTACTTGGACAAATTCGTTCCAAAGTTGAGCATTTTCCACAACCAAGCTTTTTTCATTTTCATCCCATTGAAATCCATCAATTTGACGTAACTGATTAATATAACAAAAATCTCGCTTCCAAAGCCTAATCTTTCATTCGATATGAATTTTTGTAATCCCAGCTTCAGGGAAACAAGCTTGCATTTGATTTTTTAGGACTTCTAAATACGACGAACGAAATCCGAAATCACTTTGTCAAACACCCTCATCTATAAGGGCCGTAAGGTATTGGAGCAAAATTTCCTCCTTCACCTCGGCCCAACCATGACGTGCCATTGAAACCAAGTTTAAAACACAGATGAAATATAGACTTCTTTTTTTAATTCAAAAATTTCTTGTAAAAAAATTAAGAGTTTTGTATGGTATTTATAAAGAAAACGTTAGCAAACCTTCAACCACAAACCGACCATTCAATCATCTATCTACCACTCCACCAACCATTAACCATTCAACTACCATCTACTCTCCATTCAACAACAAAAAAAAAAAATGATAATTACCCTACTCACCATTCAAATCAACAATTAATTATATTTTATTAATTTAACAAATTATTAATTTTTTGTCCGATTTTTTTTTTTTTTGTAATTTGGTTTTCATATTTTTATGGACTTATTGTGTATTTTTTTTAATTATTATGTATTTATTATTATTATAATAAAATTAATCCATTTACTTTATTAAATTAAAAAACTGGGGGCAATTACGTCATTTGCTCTCTTATCCTATCAAATCCACCTTCCAAATCCCCCTTCTCAAAATACCATCCAAACACCTCACTAACAAATTCATCCTTCTTATAAGGTGGGGCCACCCCTATTACCAAATTCGCCCTCATTACAAATCCACCCAAATCATCTCCGGCATCCAAACGGGGTGGATGGGTATTGCTCTGGTCAATACATGTATGAGCTCATTGTCGTGAATAACAAAATGAATTAAGAGTAATGTCGTATGAATTGATGTTACTCAGCCCATGAATTTAGGTTTGTGTGTCAAGACATTAATTAACACTAGAAATTTGACAGTGATATTCAGTTTTAAGAAATTTTAATCTCTAAATGTACTAGTACTTTTTAATCTAAACATAAGTTTAGATTTGTGGACCAAATGTTTCAAATCTCCCCACCTGCATGTGGTTGTTTGTTTCCCTTAATGGGGTTATTAGTTAGGTGGGATTTATAGTAATTGTAGACTTTGTTCCTAGTTTGATGTAATTCGTACTTATAATTCTCCCGTTTGAAAAAAAAAATCGTATTAGCTTGGTTGTGGTACCTAGGGGTGTACATGGTCCGGTTTGGACCGGTTTTGTAAAAATCCGGGAACTGAACCATATCTAACGGTTCCAAAGAATTAAGAACCATAACCAGACCGTTACACATATAGAACCAAACCACACCAAACCACTAGACTGGTCCAGTTTGGTTCGGTTTCCGGTTCTAAACCATATTAGCATTCAAAATTTGCCAAAAAAAAAATTGTCCACAAATTATTTGCAAATCCTTCGTAAAACTACTACCATTATACCAACCCACAAATAGATTAAGGAGTCCATCAAGAACTAAAGTAACTATTAAAATATCATTATTGATATAGATGGCAGATGCAACATTAAAAGTTAAAATTAACAAAATTCTTAAGTATGTGTGGGTATATAGGAGTGTATATATTATATTATATAACGGACCGGTTCGGTTCAAACCACGGTTCCTAATTTTGAAACCAAAGACCTAACCAAAATATCCGGTTCTCATTTTTTAAGAACCAGAACCAATCCATTAAACCATAGAACCAATCCAAATAGACCGGTTTGGTTTGGTCGGTCCAGTTTCACGGTTTTTTCGGTTTTCTTGTACACCCCTAGTGGTACCCATTATGTGCTCATGTGCATTTGACTGGGTTTAAACTTCACCAACCACGCTTGACATACTGACTTTCGCCAAGCATGACTTCTTCAAGTTTATCTAAAGATGAATATATTTCCTTCCTCTTCTGTGCATCTTAGAATGTAGAGGTGTTGATTTCCTTGTCGAGTAAGAGTATGTGGAGGTGCCGATTTGATGTCCACTTCAATTATTGATTTTTCTTCACCAAAAATTTTATGCCTTATTTTGCTTACTGATTATATTTTATCCTTTCGAGAGGTTCTTTTAATAGTCTTATTAAAGTATCAATTTTGTTTAATTATGATTTTGTAGAGAAATATTACTATTTAAATTTTTTATTGTGATCCTTTAATATATCTTATGCCCATAAATATTACTTATATGTTGGTCAATCTGTTGGTCAAGCTGGAAACTAGACTCTGATACCATGGGTAAACCTAATGTACGATAGTTAAGAATTGTAATGAGTTTTTATACCATTTAATATAACTTTTATCCTTGTAGTTGTAATTATAATTTGGCAGATATTTTGGGAGAGGACTTAATCGACACAGATTGAATACTTCAACGATTAAATTGACACAAAAATTTTGAGGACTATATTGAAACTTGAGTAATGTTTTTAGGATTAAATCAACTCATTTAAAATTTTGAGGGCTAAATTGAAATTCACTTATATATTAAAGGTCACTGGTCACCTATTGGGACGGTGACGGTCAACAGCGACACCTTCTCTCTTTAGTAGGGCTGCAAACGAACCGAGCTGCTCGCGAGCAGCTCGTGGCTCGGCTCGTTAAGGCTCGGCTCGGCTCGGTTCGATAAGTAAACGAGCCGAGCTCGAGCTCGATTTTCAGGCTCGTTTAGTTAACGAGCTTGCTAAAGCTCGGCTCGGCTCGAAAAAGCTCGGCTCGATTACATAGGCTCGGCTCGTTTAAGAAGGCTCGTTAAGTAAATTACCCTGGCTCGGCTCGATAAGGGCTCGGCTCGTTTATGACCGAGCCGAGCTCGAGCTCTATTTTTCAGCTCGTTTACTTAACGAGCCGAGCTCGAACACTACAAAGCTCGGCTCGGCTCGGCTCATTTGCACCCCTACTCTTTAGTACAAAACCGAGTTTGTATTTTTTTTTTTTTATCATTAAGGGTATTTTTGTCTAGTGTTGTCCTTGAGCCCTAAAAAATTTCCTATCAATGTATTGGAAGACTTAGGCTCCGTTTGTTTCGGGTGGAAAACGTTTTCTAGGAAAATATTTTCCGTGGAAAACATTTTCCGGTGTTTGGGTACAACAAAAAAGAAAAGTCAATGGAAAACTTTTTCCAAAATAAGAAAGTCAAAAGAAAAATGAACCAAAAGGCCTTGAAAATGTTTTCCAGATTTAAGAGGCAGAAAACATTTTCCATCACAACTTTGCCTCTGCCCCGACTCGCGACTCGCCACTCCCGACTCCTGACTTGCGACCGCGACATAGGTCATCTCTCTCTCTCTCTCTCTCTCTCTCTCTCACACACACACACACACATCGTCCCACATCGTCCCTCTCTCTCCTCCATTCTCTCCCACTCTCTGTATATAGATGTATCATGTATGTATAGTTACGTTTTTGCAGCTCTTTTTTGTCGATTGAGTGAAAGTGAAATCAACTGCGATTTCGTTAGGTAAAAGTACACTTTTGATGCGATTTTGAGCATCAAGATGGGTTTCTTTTGATGATTTACTCCCATCTGTTTTTTTCTTCTTTTTTTTCTCATATTTGAACTAATTTTTTGATTTTCTTTTTCTTCCTGTGGGTTTTTGGGTGCAGATATTTATCAATGTGCCATGGTTCTTCAATGTGTTGTATTCAATGTCTAGGGTAGTGCTTGTCTAGTAGTAATTACATGGTATGTACAAATTGGGGTATTACCTGTTTGATGAAATGTCTGAGACATTGGTGTCAAGCCCAACAGGGTGGATTAGATTACACATTGCATTTCCCAAAAGTAGCTAGTTATTTGATGAGTAGTGATTTTTACTTACCTCAACTAACTAAAGTTTCAATGTTTAGCTAGACATTGGTTGTAGTTTTATGAGGTCTAGGAGAAGATTCAGCCGGCATGTTTATTGATTAATTTGCCATTTGAGGCCAAAAGCAGTGGTTAAGTGATTACCTACTCATGTGTGGCAGGATAAGGAATTGAACTATTGCATGCCCCACAAGTTTGAGGAAGTCCATCTTTCTGTTATCCAAAAGTTCGGACACTTATGGTTGTAAGGATTATAAATTTTATGCCGGTATCTAGTCCCCATCAGTCAAAACCTGGGACACTTCTAACTCCTTTAGTTGTCTTTTAAGTCTGTAAATCTTAGTAATCAGGGAAGCATAAAGATTCAGGCCAAAATGAAAACCTTTACTATTATATTAAGTTCTACGTGATGGTGTTCAATTTCTTTCTCCTGCAGTTCTTGTTCACGTCATTTATTCCAGTGCTTATGGTATTTTAAATCAGGTTTGTGATTGTTAATGAATACATGTGGATTCTTGAGCGATGAATGCTCGGCACATGAAAGCTGCAATTCTGGGCTTGTTTTGCTCTTAACTTGAACAATCGGCAGTGGGCAATTTATTCCCCTGAATTCTAAAATCCACGGCCGCGGATTTTACAAATTTTTACATATTTTTCACACATTTCCATCTATATTTTAGACCTTGACGACATTCCGGTAGGTTGTTTTTAGCATGTAGCTCATAGGGAAATTTAAAGAAAGTAAAAATTGGTTATTGGTGGGAAGGACTTCAATGTATATCTCACTTCCAGGTGTGAAAGTGGATTAGCTCTAGATTCTCCTGTTAGCTTTTCCTATGTCTCTTTTATGTGGTTTTCTGCTAAACCTGTTCATGCATGCTTAAGAACATGAGCCAATACATACAAGTCATTGTAGACAATTGTTTGTATAAGTTAAGCTGGACTAAACACCCTTTAAAGCTCTAAATTTGTCATTTTAGACAATTGTTTGTATAACTATAGGGACTAAAATAATATATTAGTGGTAGCTTTAGTTGGGGGGAAAAAAAAGAGAGAGAAAGAGGCTACAAAAAGAAAAAAGGGTAATGCGGTGGACCCACTAAATCAGAGAAGGGGGCAATTCCCGGCCGCTCTACGCACTCCACTAAAGCTCCACGCACTCCACCAAAACTCCTAATCGCAGTACACTTTACGGCTTTACCCAATGAAACTCATGCCCAATATTTTCCCAAACTCTCTCCTCTCTATCTCTCCTCTTTTCTATGAAAGTGCTTAAACCTAAATGCTATGGTACCCTATGAAAGTGCCTAAAATCCTAGGGTACCCTATGAAAGTGCATAAACCACTAAAAACCCTATAATAGGAAAGTGCACCCTAAACCTTCACCTAGGGTACCCTATGAAGTGGCAAAAATAGGGTACCCTATAAAGTATCTAAACCACTAAAAACCTTATAATAGGAAAGTGCACCTTAGGTGTCTAAACCCCAAAAAAGAGTGATTGACCTTAAAAGTAATTAAAAATGAATAACTGACTTTAATGGTAATAAATATTTGTTTTTTGTACCGGCCCGTAATAAAACCATCAAAGGACCCGCGAATTCTTAACAAGACATTGCTCTTTCGGCCCAAGAGTAGGCCCAAGCACAGATTGAGGTGGACCTACTAAACCACCTCCA
Organism: Vaccinium vitis-idaea; assembly: GCA_963854785.1. NCBI lineage: Eukaryota > Viridiplantae > Streptophyta > Magnoliopsida > Ericales > Ericaceae > Vaccinium > Vaccinium vitis-idaea. Next base: position 19,355,591 of record OY978220.1, read on the forward strand.
ATGGTGTTCCAAACTCATTCACTCCAAAGAGGCCGATAATCCAGTTTAGCCCAAAGTTCGTCTGATTTACTTCTTTTTTGGGACTGTAACGTTATTTTGAGCTTGGGCCCAAAATCATTAGCCGAGTTCTGTTACGAATCTAAAGCTTGAAACATTAATTGGGCTACTTTACAATTTCTGGACCCTGAAGCCTCAATTAGGCATCACAGATTTTGCAGTGTACAACATTATGTTAATATCTGGAAGCAAAAAAACACTTTTTTCACTCAATTATATTCATCTGGCATTTACTCAAAACTATATGGGAAATTATTTTTGTACCGCTAAAAATAACGTTGTTGAAATGCATAATTTTTGCCAATTTATGTATCGTGTAAAATTAATTTTGCGAATGAAGGATCCATGACCCATGTTCCGCCAACCCTAAAGTGAATAATCTTATTTTTAACCATCGAATTTCTTAATTTTTTTAAGAAACCCCTTCAAAGAAATCCCCTTTTTTTTTTTTAACATTGTATACATTAGTTGGGTTTTACCAATGGGGACTTGACGTCTCTACGTGGACTCAAACATCAAACCCCCTTTAGAAGCTAACAGGTATAACTGGATGGGCTAATTAGCCACATCTCCTTCATAGATATCATGCGCCACTCCTTTTGTGTATTACACTCACATATTTAGATATGAGGAATGCTACAGACACTAAATAAATTACAAGCTATTACATTAAACGTACACATGATATATTGGCACTACCACGTCAATGCATGATGTAATAAAAGAGTGTCACATGCGCATTTAGTAGATTTGTTAGAATCTTAGTATCCATAGTATAATTGATATAGACAAGATATATGGCGTGATTCATGATGAATCGGGCATGGTGTTTTTTGATGCATGGGCCCCACATGCTGGATAGATTAGGTTTGACTTGCCTAAAGAGATGATCATGATCAACACACATGTGGACATCATGATTCATGATTAAGGAGAAAGCTACTCTTAAGTCTCAACACACTTGATTTTTCATTCGAAATATTTCTCAAGGAATATTGTGATATAAAGCTGACTTTGTATAATGCATGCTCTTTACTTTATCTCTGCATTATTATCTGTTGTTTCAATTTCTGCCTTAAACTCAAAACTGACTTATTGCACTTTACGAGACAGGTCATTCTCTCACAGTACATCATCTTAAAACTGATTTAAGCCAATTCTTGGAACAGTTATAAACCATCGAGTGGTTCAAGGGATATATCTATCGTTAGGCTATATTTATATTGAAACACATGAGTATATACATCTCCCTTTAGCTCCAATTATTCTCATTTTATAAGATTTATCGGTAACAATGTAGATACACTTCTACTTACCAAAAAAAACTGTTGCGTTTAGAAAGGCAGCTTAATTTTAAACCACGCCGAATTCAGTAGTAACTCCAATGGTTTAGTTTCTTTTCTTTTTCTTTTTCTTTTCTAAAATTAGAGAACTTCAATATTCTCGAGGAAAGCATAAGACAGATTTTACAGAGGATAAAAAATAAAAAATTCACCATGAGTTGTTTTTTATTTGAAAATACAACAAATCACCCATAACACAAGTGAGCTTCAGCAATATACGTGGTTTTGCAGTATGTCTTTGTCAATGGTGCAGGGAGAAGTTGATAAAAAATCTTTAAGTCTGTGACTAATTAATAAGAAATATTACCGCTGGGAAAGTACTCTCGTATATCCTCTCTCGATCCCACTGCTAAAAACCTTAATTGAAACTAGTACGATAAATCCCTCCTACACATTGGCTCATCGGTCGATTGCCTTCGTCCCTTGTAAAAGCCTCACGAATATGTTAATTTTACATGTCAGATAAAATACTCAACACCTCACAAAAATACATCTATACATGTATGCAGTGCAAATCATGTTTAATTAATATACCACACCACAAGTGATTATTGGGGTTTGCGAAATTTGTTATGGGGTTGTCGGTCCACTTCTCAAAACCATTTTATAAATTTTATAAGCTCGAAAGATAGTGTACTTAATTGAGGTTTCCAAAGTTATAGTCAAACTAGATATATATGATTTAATTAACTTAATCTTTTTATAACTGGAAAACGACAAGTGCTAGCTAAGCATTATTAATCTTGTTTTTTTATGTGCTGTTCCATAAGAAAACACACTTATGGCTCTTAATTAATCACCCAAGTGGGAGGCACCATTAGAGGAGAGAGGTTCCCTTATTTGAAAAAAAAAAAAAGATCAGCTTTCTAGTTGACTTGCCCCAGAAAGTCTGGCAAATTTAGAGTGGGCAAAATGGAATCCTATCCCTTCCTCACAAAGGAGAGTTATGAGAGGATTCTTTGTTAATGGATCTCTACTTATTCCAATCTCTCTCTCTCTCTCTCTCTCTCTCTCTCTCTCTCTCTCTCTCTCTCAAAAAGAGAGGGTGAAATGAAAAGGAGTCACTTTCTTGGTTCCTAGTTGGTGTTTTGTTGTGGGGAAGAGGAATAAAACTTTTGCCATCTTTAAAAGATAGAGCATTTTTTTCCCCCTCTTTTAAAAGTTTTGTCTTTTGAGGGGAGTAAAGTAATTGGGAAAAAGAAATTCCACTCAAAAGGTTAGAGATTAGGTTAGTGCTGGTTTTAGTGAGAAAAATGTTACTATACGTCATGTGGTTTTTGTCACCGGATTATAATGCTATTATCTGCACATTTATTTATCGAACGGTGTGATTGATCCCCATTAATAAGTGACATGCATGTTAACTAGCATAGACACATGAATTATAAAAATTATCATAAATCTCAGGATTACGCCCAATGAAAACCACTGAGTAGTATGGCATTGCTGTGGAAACATACTGTCCCTTAGGGACGGCAGGCCCTGCCAATTCCAACGGACCTTCTATCTCGACAATCAACGATTTTATTCGTATATTAGTCTATGAGAGATGAGCGTTGAAAAGTTTACCCACTAGCAGGGAGCAATTTTGCTCACCCTCATTGTCAGTGAAGGTAACTCTACCCATATTTGGGGAGGTGTCATGCGGATTATATTTTGATAATTAGAATAGTTCATTTAGTAAACCATGCAAAAACTTGAAAATTCTAACTCAATTGAATATTGGTAAGTACTTGGTAAAAAATTTGAATTTTACTCTATCTAGTTTTACTGTTTTAGACCCATAAATTAAGTTTATTATCAAGTACTTACAATATGTGATTAAGTTTAGTCTTTGCATGATCTCCTAACAAATAATTGATATAAAATAAATAATTGTGATCATCGAAACAGAATCAAAATATAGACCTGTGTAAATAAACATAATTGATCTCCCAATTAGAGCAAGTCTAATGGTTCAAAAATGGCCTGAGTGATTGCCAAAAATGACCAAAATTGGGTGCTCCAAGGGTGTGCCATTTCTCCATCCATTAATGGTTCCACCCATTTCTCTAGCCATTTTCACCCAAATATGGCAGCAAAAAATGACCCAGCCACTTCTGCCAAATCACCAAAGCCAGCCACCAAAAAGGACCCAGCCATTTCTGTAGCATTATAGGGAACATAGATCTTAGAGATAACATTATCTGTTAATGGGGTAAATGAAATATTGAGGGTATAAATCTCACAGATGAGGATATTTGTTAACGGTAGAGAGAACATGATTGCGGAGATAAAGTTACTTGCTAAATTTTTTATTTATTTTAAACAATTTTTACAAGTATTTAATAGAAAAATATTGTGGGCCTAAAAGAAAAGTTACTAGTCCCCTTAAGATCCACTAGAACGCCGCGATTTTCAAAAACATTATTTAAATTATTTAATGTAAAAAGAATTTAATTAATTAAAATGATTATCATTGATTGTAACGGAATAATACTTTGACATCAAAATTACTTAATTTGATTATATCATTAGAAAATGCTATTAACAAGTTACGATTACAGTCATCTATAATATAAAATGAAGGAATAGAGCATTCTAGAGGTTTAAATTCAAGTTCCAGTCTTTCTCTGGCACTTGGTCTACAGCGAGTTCTTCTGCCTGGTAGTACGGCTCCTCTCCTCACCTTCAATACCTGGAGTGATATGTCAGGGCCAACAATAGCACTATGGGTGGCAAATTACTCAATTGCTAACTCTTATCCACTAACCATTACTTTACAAGCAATGAACAATTCATAATAATCACATAAGTGTGGTATTGAACTCAAAAGTATATAACCTCTAAGTCAAAGAGTCTGATCACATCCTCTCTGTTCCCATCCGCCATGCCTAACTTAAGAACATGACGCAGCCAAAACAGAGCACGGCTTAAGAAATAGCATGAGTGCATGACCCAAGTCATAGCACTGCCCAAGGCATCCCTTAACAATCTCGTCATATAAGCTTATGTTGCTATCCACTCCGTTCCCATCCATCACGTCTAACCTTAGGATGTGATAGATAGAGCATGGCTCAAGACATAGCACGGCTTAAGGCATCCCATTACAACAGCTCCTATCTTTTCCAATTTCCATTGATCTTCAAATGTCTATCTTCTATATACCTATGCCAACCCAATGAACCTATTTGTCCATTCTAACAATCTAACAATTCCATGATAATTAAAAGACAAAATAATAGAGCAAAGCGATAACAATAATTTTTAGTGTACACAACATTTACACCAATCACTCAAATTGGTTCTCATGACTTTTGGATTCATGTTAGCTAACATATAAGTTTATTTATGATTTACTAATCTTCAGGGATGGTTTAGGAATTTCATGAATCATAAAATGAGTTAATATTCTAATAAAATAGGGTTAAGGTGTAATTTAGAAAAACATGAGGGGGTGAACATGTAATTTTAGTAAAAGGTAGGGGTAATTATGTAATTGTTGAAGTATGGTGGCGGACTAGTACTTTAGTCAAGTCTAGAATTTGGCAATTTTAGCAAGTTAAGAGTATTTCGGTAAATAACTAAGTGGAGGGCAATTAGGTAATTTGACGAGGCTGAGGTTATTTTGATAAAATATTATGTTTTAATCTCGTAATTTTTGACAAGTGTAGATGTATTTGTACATTACATAACTCCAAGGGTAAAATAATAGTTTCGGTATAGTGCAAGGGTAGTTTAGTAATTTTGAAGTTGGCAAATACTCCTTTATCTAGCTTTCGTTCATAACTTAGCATATTTACATAGAATAACTAAAAGATTATTAAATTAAAATTTCCCAGATTAAAAAAAAAAAACTAAAAGATTATTAAATTAATGTTCATCTTAAAAACCAAATTTCTTTTATTAAAAGAGTTTTATTAATGTATATTCACATTTTATCAACATAAATTGATATTATAGTCCAAACAATGCATAAAACAATCAAATTGGCTAATCAATTAGGTTAGTCTTATCAGGCATTTGACCTCCTAACCGATAGGAGGTCAAATGCCTGATAAAACCGTGATTCAGTACTGCATAAAAAGTATGATCATGATGTTTCGGGAGTACCGAATAATTTTCCCTTCTCCATTGCATACCGATGTCTATTGAGTGTGTTGGGCTAAGATTCTTTTTTGACAAATAGAAATTATGCAAAGTGAATCATTTGATGCCCCCATTCTCAATCCATTCAAATTGGGGGTAGAAATTCTCCCACCACTTATATGCTTTACATTAGTTTTTCAACCCATTAGTCCCACACTCCTAGCCCACCTCTGGGAAATGGAAAAGTATATCTAAGATGGAACAACGAATATTTTTGTTTTATAACTCAACGATCCGGGTCAGTTTACATATAACTTTGATTAATTGTTAGGAGTTTGATTTCGTGATCCCAAATATAATTGTGATGAAATCTCGTACGAATTGACCCCATAAAATCAATAAAATTTAGAAAATTAAAAAAAAAAATCAAACCTAAGACCTAAGAAGTACAAAACCAATCAAGACCTTGAACTCTAGGAGAGATTTGGAACAACTATTATCCCAAAATACTTGGGGGGAGTTTTTGAATGGATTTTATGAGATAAAATGAGAAATTTGATTTTAGTTGGTATTTTATGGAGGGGTGATAAAATCACCTTGTTTTCCCAATAGATAAAATCTAGTGTGATAATAGTTGTGGATAATATAGTGTGATAAAATCACCTTCCTTTTATCTATTCGTAAAAGATGATGATAAAATCAAATAATCCATTCGAAAACTCCCCCTTAGTGGGCAAGTTTTGCCTCGGACGTCAACAGATAGTGGGATCTCCAATGGCGGCATCTAGAATGATTTCAAAGGTCAAATTAGAGAACAAATTCTGTAGATTTCCTTTTTACTTTTCCCCTTAGTTTCTTACAATATCAAAATCGCACCATGAAGTTTATTTACATTAATTATTGTCACAAGATGTTAAGCTTTATAACAAGAAATGCTTATTATAAGTGGTATATGTAGGTCTATTTGTGTCTCTCTCTTTTTTATTCAGAAACATAATTGAAGTTTCAAGGTTTTCTGCGTTGAATTATGGGTTTCTTCAATGAGTAAATTTTAGTTTTGATAGGTGAGCAGAATTCATTGAATTATCTGCGCAAAAGGAAAAGTTTGCAATTACAAGAAGAATAATGTCACAAGAAAATTGAACGCATTTGGAAAAAACCTCCCTTAAATTTGTTGAAGAAAAAATCCAAGTCAAGATATGCAGTTAATTTATCATTTGACAATTAAGAGCTCTTTTTTTTTTTTTTTTGTGGCAAAATGAAGAACAATTAAGGGCGTTTCATTCCACCAAAACTGGGTTATGACCAATGAATTCAGAGAAACTTTTAACATATTGGAAAAGAAAATACGATGGGTCTCACACTAATGATCTAGGACAGTGCTAGGGGTACCAAAGGGTTTGGTTACTGAAATGTAAATAGTGGCCAGCGGGGCTCACTTTTGGGTCTCACACTAATAATCCAAACTGTTCAATAATTTTAAAATAATTTTTCGAGTAGTCTGATAAAAATTAGCTCAATTGGATATACGTAAATGGGTAATCCAACATTTCAGCTTCTCATTCATAATCCTCTCTGGCCACTATATACATTTTCGGTACCCATATCTTTAAACACAATGATTTTAAAATATTTTTTCGAGTTGGATTGAAATAGATTAGCTTCATCTGATTAATTGTAAGTGTTTAGTCCAATTGTCCAACTTTTCATTTTGAATTTAGAACAAAGTTAAATTAAACAATTGGACTAGCACTTACAGTTATCCGATTGAAGGGTTGCTCCAGAAATTGACTTAAGCCAGTCAATTTTTTGATTTGATGTATTGTGAGAGAATGACCTATCTCGTAAAACACAATAAATCAGTTTTAAGAATAAGGCCTTGTTTCTTATTTGATTTTACGGGAATCCCATAAAATGAAATGAGTTGATTTGAGCAAATAGTTTACTTATTTGCTAAAATCAAATGCGGAACAAGGCCTCATCAAGCTCTCGAGTGATTTGGAACATTTTTGTGGAACCCTAAACTAGGCATGTGTACACACTATGCATAAGAACCTCTACCCACGGTGGAACTTTATTTAATACAGTATGAACTCTCTCTTTTTTATTGAAAAAAAAAAAAGATAGTTTCGTGCATAAATTCTTAAACATGTTCATGCTAATTTTAAAAAATTAATTGAGATGTTTAAATTGATACAACAGTGTCAAAAAAAATGCATATACGTAAAAAGTGTTTTTCTTTGTATAGAAAATATCATGGTTTTTTTTTTTAAATACAATTATGGTGCTGGGGAGTAGTAAATTACAATATAACATGAGTATTGCTAACATCCGTCCATTAAACAGAGGATAATAGGTATGTAATGACAAACAAGTTTAGATACCAATACATATTTCACGGATCAATACACTTTTCTCGAATATCAACACACTTTTTACACATTATTCTTCAGTCTAAGGGCGGAGATTAGTAGTTTCCATATAACATATCACGTAAGTTTTGGAAGAGTTAACAAGCTACTAACCAACTCTATATTTTTTTAGAACTCAAAATGTTCAACTTATGCGTATATCGATTAATCTTTAGGAGAATAATCCTATTGTTCACTAGCGGGGACCCAATCAAAGTTGGACAAAGTCTCGTATGGACTGGCTCCATAAAATTTGATAGCACTTGGGAGGTTTTGAAGTTAGAAGGAAGCAAATCCTTAAGTTTCAAGGCTGATCACCTGTTGGGATTTACAACTAATTATCTATACTGAGTTAATAACATGGAAAAAGCTACAATACATACCCTTACAAAAGTTACAATTTTTTTTATAAAAGTTACGAGACACACCAGATTTTTTTATAAAAGTTACGAGACACACCAAAATGTTACGAATCATATTGTTTAAACGTTACGAAAAACTTAAAAAAAATGTTACGATTGCCAATGAGGTAGCACAATCTGGACCATACAATAGGTGCATATGGTACACACATTTAATAAGTGTGTATTGTAGACATTTTCTAATAACATATATTGTTCAAACAAAATCAGTGTTGTCTTTCATTTATTTGAAATTACAGCATTTATCCACTATCCGTTAGCAGGGGCCAATCAAAGTCGCAACAAAGTCTCGTATGACCTCATAAAAATGATAGCACTTGGGAGGTTTTTCTACCTAAAAGATTAGAAGGAAACAAGTCCTTATGGCTTGACAACCGGGCTGGGTTTACAACTAGTAACTATTGTCAGCTAATAACATACAGTGTTTAAATGATTTTAATACTCTGGTTTATCCATATTTACGTGATACTATAAAATTTTCCTCTATATCCGGTCTCCGTTTACAAAAATATAACTGTTAGTTAAGAAAGGTAATTAATTTTTACACCCAAATTGACATCCACTATTTTTTTTCTTTTCTTTTTTTTGTCTTTTAGTAATCACTCCCCTTAAAAAATATATAAAACATAATCTACATACTCGTCGTATTCTTTTTGTCATTCGTCATTCCAAATCTATTACATGGGGGAGGGGGAAATGAGACTCGATCCCGAGATGCAGTGTGGTGTCCAAGAGCTCTACCGCATGAGCTAGTTGTTGGGAAACGAATCCCAGAACGCAGTAATAACGTGTATAGCTTAGACAAAAAAAAAAAAACACAAACCCTACGAGGTAGAATTAGGGTTTACCTTCATCCGTAGACACGAACGTGGTTTACTTGTTTATTTTTAGAACTTGCCAGAGTTGATTACTGCACGCAACAAATACTGTTTGATAGTACCTCACATCTTCTGTCATATTCCCTTATACCTCGATTAAAGCGTTGACTTCTACGTAGTCTCCTTGTTCTAAATGACTGTCATGAGACCTAGAGAACATAAAGATAGATTTATAGGGCTAGAGCTTGAGGAGAAATAAATCTGGCTCCTTGTGTAAATAAGAAAACCTAATCCCACTCGGATTCTATTCTTATTTCACAAATTATAATTCACACCACTAAAGAATTATAATTGTGCTCCCATCCTTATCTAGATTATATTTCGAGCTTCATGTTATTAAATACTTATTAATCTCCCCACGTTAAGATTATAGATATGATACCATTAAATTACTAACACTAGCCACCACATGCGTACTCCTCATATTCACCTATGTTCCCTTCCGTAAAAAATTTAAAAAACCTTAATTACATAATATCACCTATCTGTTAAAAAAAAACATAATATCTCCTATCATATTAATTTCCTCCTATTTGAAGTATATCTTCAGCTTTCTAGGTGGTTTTCCGAGTGGGAGTCGGAGCAACGGACTTAAATAGTGGGTGATTCTATTTGCAACCCTTTATTTACTCCACACAGCCCACTAAAAACTTCACACATTACATTATTGGTTAAAGATTGAAATGCCCCTAAAAAAAAATAACACTCCAATTAGACCCTTCTTCTTCTTCCCCGTTCCCCCTTCTTCTTCTTCCTCCCCATTCCCCTGTAAGTCAAACCAGGCGCCATCTCCGCCACTGCCACCCTTTTCCACTCGAACCAAATGCCATCTCCACCTCTTTTGACCTACCACTGCCACTTTTTACACCCTTTTCCACCTCTATGATGGACATTGTACCTTTCGTGGAGCCTAAATCTCATAAAAAGGTAAGGAATCCATTTGAATACTGAAAACTCGACTGGAAAAAATTGCCCAGAATTTTGACATTCACACCCTGAAAAACTATATTTTTGACATTCGCACACCGAAATATGGGCACATATTAGACATTTGGATACCAAAGTAGATATTTCGAAAATTTCATATTTTGACAACATATGTTTCGACAAGCTAATGTCGAAATTCATCATAATTTCCGATAAAACTAATGTCGAAATTCATACATTGTTTTGACGTTTGGATACCGAAGTAGATACTTGGAAAATTTCTTAATTTGACATCTTACGATTCCACAAGCTAATGTCAAAATATATTGTATTTTTCCGACTTTAGCTTGTCAAAAAATATGATATTTCGACGTTTAAATACCGAAATAGATACAAAGAGCAGAAATCCAATTTTTCACAGTTTGCTACTTTCAGGGCCACACAGACAGAGAGACGACGGTGGTGGTTGAGATGGTCGATCGGTGGAGAGAGAGAGAGAGAGAGAGTAGCACAGGTGGAGAGAGAGACGAGGGAGAGGCTTATCAGAGTGCTTGGACAGCGGAGGAGCGATGGCGTTGATGGCGGTCTGCACTTTTCTTGGTGGCTATGGCAGACGACGTACATGAGGGAGAGAGAGACGATAGAACAGAGAGGATAGGAGAAGAGGGATTTAGGGTTTTTTTAAGGTGAAGGGTATTGTGGGAAGTTTAGGTGTATTTAGTGGGTTATATGGAGTAAATTGGTTTGGGGAATTTTAGTTGTGGGTGGATGAAGAAAATGGGTTGTATAGAGAAAATAGTGGGTTGCTAATAGAATTACCCTAAATAGTTGCTCCTCGGTTCGCAAATCTACTATTCGCACAGATCCTTGGGAACTAACCCTGCAGAGGGTCCACCTCGGGTCCGGCAAAAAGGATCCAAACCCTTAATTTTAAAAAAATATTTTTTATGAGTTTCTGTTAAAAAAACTAGTTCAATCAAATATCGGTAAGAGTTTTCCCCAAATTCCGAAACTGTGTAGTTCACCTATAAATATGAAAAAAACTCTTGTTGATATCCCACTGAGCTAATTTTTTACAAAAATCCATAAAAAAAATTTAACAAAATGAATTGTTTGGATTGTGGGACCCGAGGTGGGGCCCGCCATAACATCTGTGCATGATCTATTCCCATGGATATGTGAGAGCAGACTTTCTACTCCCATCAGTTTGAGGTCGATTTTTGAAACTAAATAATTGGGAGAGGAGACTCCAATTTAACTTGTATTTTGGTGGCAGCTTGGTGACGTCTGCGACTTAGAGCAAGAACATCAGCTAGTGTAAAATACACTACCTGGGCAAAATAGACAAGAGGGAGAAGAAAATGGTGCTGCAGCAGCTTGTCTATCACCTGGGCTATTCTACATTTTCTCTACATTTGCTACAGTACCTATCTATCTTTAGACAGGCACTGTTCACCAGCCATCAGATTTTTTATTATTTTCTCTCTCTCTCTCCCCCAGCCAGCGACGATGGAGTCCCAATAACTGGCGACGGCGACGGGAGTTGCAACGACGGAATAGATCGACGGCGACGGGAGTTGCAGTACCGACGGCGACGGGAAGTTGCAGTATCGATGGCGAAGGGACAGGACGGCGACGAACACACAGGTCGACGAACGACGGCGATGGGTATGGGACGGCGACGATCGACAGCGACGAACGACGGCGACGATCGATAGCGATTTTGAAGCCATTTTGTTAGACGATCTGGGCGACGACGGCTGCGGCGAAGGTAGATGACGATGACGGCGACCGAGAGCGACGGCGAAAAGGTAAAGGTAGATGACGATGAACAATGTCGTGTGTGTGTGTGTGTATATAAACGAAAAAACAATATCTTAATAAAAGGTAAGGTAAAATGGATAGGTTGTTGGAGTGTTGATGGTGACAGGGTGGCTATATGTACTGTACACAAGGTATTGTGGCCAAATTTTTGGCTTAGCTGCTGTTTTTGCTCTTAGTAATGAATCAATATTTTATGTCTTGTTGGATCAACTATGGATGTTTTGAATGTTTGAGGTTGGGAAGATTCCCCGGTTAACGGGGTAGCTACATTGGTTCAATCTAGTTTTTTTTTTGGGTCTATTAAAAGAGTATACTCTCTTTGTCTCACAAAGTTAATACCTCCGAAAAAATGCGCAATTTTTTGATAAAAAAGGTAATTGATTTTCACACACTCAAATTGATATCCACACTCTCTTTTCTGTCTTTAATTTGATTTTTGTCTTTAATTTAATGACAAAATTAAATTAAAGAAAAAAAAGGGAGTGTGGAAATCAATTCGGAGGTGTGGAAATCACTCCCCTGAAAATAAAGCACTTCTGCAATAATTTAAAAAAAATTATGTTTCAATAAAATAAAAAAATAATTGAGATCTTTAATTTTGTACAAAGAGATTTAAAAAATTATACACAGAAATACCCTATTTTTTATCCAAAAATAAAATGTCTTTTCATATGGGACTCATTTTGTAAGTAGTATTTTTTACTGCTTACAAATTTTAGGAGTAATACTCCCTCCGTTCGGATTTATTTGTCTCTTATCTATTGCAACCAAAGTAAGTAATTATATGTCCAATATAGATCTTATTTGATAAATCTCAATTAGTTCTATAATATAATGTTTTTAAAATTATATAAAACATTATAAATTATAAGATATAATCATTTGAAAAGTGGCACAAACTCTCAAAATGAACTAACAAATCCGAACGAAGGGAGTATATGGAGGTGATCGACTATGGGGTACACATCAGATTGTATGGGAGCTGCCTCGGTATCCCATGCGAAAGTCGTTCAATGTTTAAAATATTTGCATAGCAATGTCTGGTATTAACTAGTATACAAACTATTACACTAAATAAACACATGGCACAATCACATTAATGCATTTTTTTTTTAATAAAATGATTGAATAAAATGCATTAATGCATTATTAATGCATTAATGCATTATTGAATAAAATGATAGATTCATCCACTTCAAAGAATGCTACACGGACATTTAGTGTAATAATTTGTGTACTAGTTAGTGCATGTACTATTTTATGTTTTTTAGCGACCAATTGAATAAATAGATCAAGCTCTTACCTATATTTGATTGCACTGGCATTTTATAATAAGCGTCCAAAATAATTTTAAACAAATTAAACGGATAAATCATTTGTGTAGGATATTTTTACACACTCCGGTGTACATTTTTTGCATAGCTATAGTGTTTCTCTAATGAGCCCTGGTATAATATATGAAAAGAAAATATGAAAAGACATCGATAAAAAAAAAAAAACATGGCATGCGCCTTTTCATGTTTTTTTTTAATGTTTCAAACTCTCTCTTCTTTAATATGTGTAACTCTTTCTCTTCTTTAATACTCCTATGTATATATAGCAATAGCCAATATGCAAATGCTATGATGTCAACAGGTTGACAGGGAACCAGGAGAGTCAAGTGGTGTAATGATGTGCACGTGTGGGATTACACTTATCATCACCGCATGTGGCCAGAATACATACACACAACATCATTAGGAAATCCCCACAACACCAATTTTGACTCACAGCTGAATGCATGCCCAACAATCATGCATCATCATGGGGCCTATTTCCATCGTGCTTTATAGTAATGGAACTACTATTTCCACTCCATACTTTTTTTCCCTCAGCGCATCATCAGCTAAAAAATGAGCCAATCCACTCAAGAGATTGTGCCTTCATGATGGCTAATTCTTCTATTTATTAAAAAAATAAACAGGTCTTCACATAAGATTGTAGGTGAAAAATTACATATTTATAGTTGAAAAATAACGGAACTAGGTGAACCAAAATTATCAATCACGTACCGAAGAGTGTATCGGTTCTTTTATTGATACGATATCTACTAATATCAGTGTGTATTTGTATATCGTTTCAGATTTAGCGTTCAGGTATTATAAATTTGCCGCTAAATTTCACTGACCTCCCCTAAATTTTTTGACAAATGCAGGGACCTCTCCTAAGATTGTAATAATTACATTGACCTCCTTACTTTACAAACTATTACTAAAATTCCCACGTTCTGTTAAGTTTATTTTAACGCCAATATCTTAGGCTATAAATGACTTAAATATGTTCCTTTTTTTTTCAATTAGAAATTTAAACATTAAAATCCAATAAAACTTTTGGTTATATGTAATTGAATTTGTGTAAGTATTTATAAGTTTGATATTTTTGTTTAAATCACCCAAAAAAGAAGAAGACCTACAGTACATCTCATCTTGTACCGATTGGTATGGGACGAGGTTTCACATTGAGGTGACCTAATGATAGGGGCATCTAAGATTGAAATACTAATTAACGATGATTTTAATTATAACGATCTTTAAGGTAGCATGTTCTGCGTTCTCACCCATATAGGGTTGAAAATGAACTGGGCCACTTGTGAACTATTCGAGACTCAGTTCGGTAAGAACTCGTTCGAGTTCGATTCGTCTACTAAATGAACTGAACTTGAACCTCAATATTAGGCTCGTTCCATAAATGAGCCGAACCTGAACCTAAGTGGATTCGGCTAGGTTAGGCTCGCAAACCTAAGGTCAAAATGTAATTAATAATACTTGAGGGGTCTACATGTAAATATTTTATAGTTGAGAAACTTTTATGTAATTTGTTATTCTTTTATCCCTGACTAGGGTATTCTACTATGAACAGATGAGTTTTATCCCTAACTAGAATACTCTATTTAGTTCTCAATATTTTTTTTCTTGTGTTCTTTTTCTTTTGATTTCTTGATTATTGTGGTAGATTTGTTTATTTTTGTTTAATTTCTTAATTATTGTGGTAGACCTACATGTAACATTATTTTGAAGCATATCTCTTTCCCCTCTCAGTTTGTGTTCTAAATTGCTAACGAGCCCTACCGAGCTTGATTCGAGCCTTAATTCGAGCCTAATTTTGGCTCGGTTTGGCTCATTTGAGTTTAACGAGCCCTACCGAGCCGAGTCCGAGCTTTAAAATTTTTTCACGAGCCGAATTCGAGCCTGACTTATGCCTTAACGAACTGATTCCGAACCTCACAGGGTTCGGTTCGATTCGGCTCGTTTACAGCCCTACACCCATATCAAGGAGAAAATTTTGGGTGCAAATAGGGTATGGGTGACGTAGTGCTCCTTCGACACATCCGAGCCGTCCAAAAATGCATCGGACGGCTCGGATGAAAACACACTTTTTCTTTTCTTTTCTTTTCTTTTAAAATCCGGATGACACTTTCAATCTGGACCGTTGGTTGCATTGTTTGGACAACCCCGATGTGCCGAGAGGGTACCACGTGTTACCCTCTCCGAATCCGGGTGACGTGTTGTGCGGTAGGTGTTGTGCGCCATGTTGTGCTGCAAAACTACATCGTTTTGCTCATTTTTTTAGTATATCCAAGGGCCCTGTTTGGAGAGTTAAGTGTGGGGTTTAATTTTGGGGTTCAATTTTAGGAAATTTAGGCTCTTTGGGGTAGGGTATAGTGGGTTTAGACACTTGGATTTAGGCACTTTGGGTTTAGGCACTTCAAGTTTAGGGTTTAGGTACTTAGGGTTTAGGTACTTTGGGTTTAGGCTCTTTGTAATGGTTTTTTCTTCCTCCAAACAAGGCCCCTAGAAGCTTTAGAAGTGTGCACAAAAATCAAGCAAAATAACGTAGTTTTGCCGCACAACACCTATCGCATAGCACCCAGCCCGGATCCTACCCTCCCCATACCCAAAATTTTCTCCATATAAATAGTGTAGAAATATGGACATAGTCTTGGGAAATGGTTGCGCAATAATGAATTACTCCTTGTATTTTTAATTTGGTGTAAAAAAATATAAAAAAATTACACAAGGAAGTACTTTATTTTTTTATCCGAAGAATATTGCAAAGCAACTAAACAAGCCAACGAGCAAAAAATGTAAAATATTAAAGTATATAATATTTTAATTTTTTTTTATCGAATTAAAGATCTCTATTAGTAGTTTAATCTGGTGCTAAAAAAAATTAAAATCTTATGTGCGGAAGTACTTTATTTTTTTGATCTGAAGGATATTGCAAAACAACTCAACAAGCCAAAAATCGACTAAAATACTGAAGTATATAATTTTTCAAATTTCTTTGTATCCAATTAAAAATGTCTATTAGTAGTTTAATTTGGTGCAAAAAAAATCAAAAATTACGCGCGGAAGTACTTTATTTTTTTATCTAAAGGAATTTGTAAAGGGATTGAAGTGTAACTACCACACCCCAGCTCAATAAATATTGACAGGGTCTGACTTGTCCATATTTATGGAGGGTTGGGCTTCCATATTAATGGCCTGACGAAATTATGGAGGGTGCACATTTTGCACCCAAACCAAGATAAATATGTTACATCAAGCCTTTATCCGGGCGGAATAAATATTGAGGCTCCCTTTTACCTCATCCAATCGGGTCCTAAGACTCATTAGCCCTTCTTTTGCTGAATTGATTAATAAAAATAAAAATAAAAAGCCACGGCTCATATAAGATTAGATCTTGTCATAATCCGCAATGTGCCAAATTAAATTGATTTAGACTTTAAAAACCTAACAAATATTAGATGTACAATGAACTGGAGTATATTAATTGAACATTATAGCCACTTGATAGGAGAAATTTTTGGGTGCAAAAAAAGGGTATCGCTGAAGTAGTGCTCAAGTGTGCATCTCAGCCGTCCAAGATTGTTTTGGACAGCCCAGATTTCTCCCTCCCTTTCTCTCCTCGTTCTCTCTCTAAAATCTCGACTGTGCAAAACACTTTTAGATGGCCGAAATGCACGCTACATACCGTTACGTGGTACCCCGCCGACACCCAAGTTTATCTTACAGTTCATTCAAAGTACTATGAACTGTTCTACTCAATCTCAAATTTCTTGTCTATCTCTCGGCATGCATGTCATTTTTCAATTATTTATATTTTCGACCTACAATATTTTTAATAATTTAAAAAACTTTGTTTAATAAACTAATAAAGAACTATCAAACAAGATCCATATTAGATACTTGTATATAACAGTATACATCTGAAAATATAAATAATTTTTGAGGTCGTAAATAGTGAAATATTCAAGAAAAAATATTAAAAGACAGCTTTTATATTTCTTGAAATATTTGGGTAAAAATTATAATTTTATCCAATTATGATTCCTCTCGTTGAGGCGAATCTATAAACATCAAAAGTTTGATAAAAAATTAACAAACGCAAAAGAAATTAAATAAAAATAACTAAAAATTTCTTAAACCAATGTCGCTCAAACGGGTTAGGTTAGGGTAAGAGTTGGGGAGCTGAGCTTATGATTTTGAAGGTAAAATTAGGAGAAAAGAGAAGGAGAATTGGGGAAGAGAAAACAAAGGAGGGTCAGCATAAAGGCAATTTGCATCTTTCCTCTCTTTACTTAATTCAATAAAAAAAAAACGTCATCTTTTCAATCAATTTTACTAGTACTGCTATTACTCTCTCTCTCTCTCTCTCTCTCTCTCTCTTTGTCCTCTTCTTCTCTCCACTCCCACTTCACTTCTCTCAACAACCCAAAACCCAACCCAATTCCAAGGTCAAAAACCCAGATCTTTCACCTCTCTCCCCCTCTCTCTGTCATGGCGGCCAAAAACAAGCCTCATAAATCAACAAAAACGACCCACCAATCTTCTTTCTTTACCACGACTCAGTCCTAGCATTCCGCAACCAAAACCCACAAATAAACCCAAACCCATCTCTCTTCCTCTCTCTCTCGGTTTGCGTGTTCCACTTGTATTAGTACTCCTACATTCTTCAAACCCTCCCTTGTTCTCATCTTCTCTAACTGTGTAACTCTACAATTTCTCTCTCTAAAACCCACTTCTATCTCAACATAATAGCATTTGGAGATCTGGGTTGGGGCCTCTCAAAATGGGGAGTAAATGGAGGAAAGCGAAGCTGGCGCTAGGAATGAACCTCTGTGTCTATGTTCCGAGAACGGTGGGCGACGACGACGTCTCCCCTCCACCATCGGGTAGATTTTCCGATGCCGCTCTTCTCTCGCCGGCGACGCCGATGACGCCAATACCATCTTCCCACGGGTTGAGGCTGTCTAAGAGCTTGAGCAGATCTGCTAATAAGGTTTGTAAAAACTCTCATTTCTATTTGTGTAGTCGGCGTTTGTGAATTTTGTGTGTGGACTCACTTTCGATGCTGAGCAATTAACTTTGAAGTTGAATGAAATTTTGTTGCTCGTCTTTTAACATCTTAAAGGAATTATATACTCTGTATGTGTTATTCCTCTTCTCAATGAAGCTTGCAATTTTTTGTCTATGGTTATCCAAATTTGTTCTTGTTTGTCTTTGTGTTTTTTGTACTCTCACAGAAACGGAGTAGGGTATATGTAGGAGTATAATTTTTGTATAAAGCTACTGGAGAGAGAGAGAGAGAGAGAGAGAGAGAGAGCGAGCGAGCGAGCTGAGTGTTGTAATCCTCATTGCAAATAGAGGGTCATTCTTCCTCTCCGCCGCTAACTATGTCTATGTGTGTGTGATTGTTTCGTTTGTGTTTATTTGTGGATAACGTCGTGTTATTGCATAACCGTTCTTGCTCAAGAGTAATTTTGTTCACCCACCGTGAGGGTCTGCTCATTCCATGGCCCACCTTGTTGATCGAAACCATTCAGTTTTTCAAAGTTCACTTGTAAGAATACCATGATAAAATTCAGCTCAGTTGAACATAAATAAGTGCTTCATCTGGGAGTTTATGTATTTTCTTTAAAATTCTTGACTGAAAAATTGAACTGTTAGATCAAACGCTTACCAATATCAGATTAAGCTGAAATTTTTATTAGTCTCCTAACGAATGAATCCGGACAAAATGAGCAGTTTGGATTATTGTAGTAAGACACGGGATGAGCATACCCTCGTGAGGGTGAACAATATTTCTTTCTTGCTCCGTTTGGTTGCTGAGAAAGCTGGGCAAAACATGTTATTAATTGTTTTGTTGAAAGACTTCAAATTGATAGGCTGGTTAAGGTACTATTAGTTTCATGAGTAGGGATTTATGTTTCTCTCATGTCATTAGTCATGAATATTGAGCATCAGGCTTTGCGTTTCTTGGTGCTGCTTACATGTTGTCGGAAATCAATAGCGTTTTTTTTTTTTCCCCCGGAAGTACCAGTTACTTCATTAATTCATTTTGACTGAAGTTTGAAGTTTATCAAGTATCAATGTCTTCCATTGTTCACTACTTTCAAGGTTTTGATTTATCTATTCTTATATTTTGTTGGCAAGCAATATAGGTTGTGCATGTTTTTGGAAGTACGACTTTCGCCATTTTCACTTAAAGTTGAATTTTCTCAATGCTTTGTGGCGGGAAGCATACCCATGTGACCATAAGATGTCTTCAATTTGTTCAGTAATTTATGATTTTAATCCTTCTGTTCTTATTTGTTTCTGATGCAAATAAGTGTTTCTTAATGAACCCCTGATGCTGTCAGTTGTCTAATTGAAGTCCTCATTTTAAGTAAATTTCTTTGTCCTGTCTATTTGTATTTCATCTGAAATTAATGGAGTTAGGTATTGGTTGTCTTGTTTGCCACTCTATCGGATATATCATTAAGTATAAAGTCCCTTTCAGAACCCTTATCATTCTGGGCTAATACTAGAAGATGACTATATAATTACCTTTCCACCTTTCCTTGAGGGAAAAGTAGCTTTATTTTGGGGCCAACATATGTTGACTATTGTTTTTCTCAATCTTTCCTGCTATTACCTTGCATCAGCAAAATTAAAATTTGGGAAAGAAAGAAGAAAAACAGCAGGAATTTTTTATTCACCTTTCTGTGATCCATAAGTATTTGCCTTGTTTGTCCTCAAAGAGTAAAATGTTTAAAGACATGGTCAGCTACCTCTTAAAATAGCTGATGGATCTTAACCAGGACATAAGATCCATATTATCCTTATTTGATCCACTTTCTTCGATGTTCTTTCTATTTATCTATTTGATATTTGTCATGTGAATTTATATATTATGCTAGTATTCCATAAGTGAAAGATGTATGATTCCAAGTCGTGATTGGCACCTTAGGTGGATGTCTTGTGTGCTTGGACATCGCGAGAAACTGACGTACATAGAATAAATTTTCTCGTATAACTTCAAATGGTCTCTTCTTCCTACAACAACAACAACAATAACATAACCCATCTAATCCCCAGTCATTAGGGGTATGGGTGGGGGCTGATTGGAGACAGACCTAACCTTTGGAAATATGCACAAAGTGATTGCTCTCAAAAGACTATTGGGGTATTGGCCCCCCTAACCCTCCAAGAACCGAGGTGCTACAGGGACGTCTTGCTGCAAAACTATGCCTCCAAATCAAAGCCGAAAGGCATCAGAGAGGGCAAACCTAGAGACCAAATCAATTTATGTGTTCATTATCATGCTTCCTTCAATTTATGTCCCCAATAAAAGCCATAACCATCGCTCTCTCTTCTTCGTACTAGAAGTAAGACAGAAGTACTAGATCCCAATGGACATTCCAAAAAAAAAAGTGCCAAATAAATTTACTACCGGTGAATGTCATCCTTACAAAATGAAAAGCATCTTCTTGTCAAGTCTTGTGTGATGCATGTTACTCACCTCTTATATGTCTGTCTACATTCGTGAGATCTTAATCAATCCAGCAAAAGAAGTTCTCTTACGATTCTTGGAAGATTTAATATCGTTCTTGGTGTGATAATCCTGTTGAAGTTTTTTTGTCTTAATCATTGAAATTAGATAGTTGATTTTTTGCATCCAGTCTGTAGCAACTTCTATGTTATGTCCATTTTCTTTTTGGAATTATGACGAATATTTCTCTGGAAAATCACTTCATCTGCAACTGACGGATGATCGTCTAGCGTATAAGGTTTTTAAGATCTGTTTTCAACTTCTTTTCCTAAGATATGAGATACCAGACTGATATGTATTTCAGAATTTGCAGTACGAACTCGATGATGTTGGCTTTATGAATTGCATAAAGAATGTCAATAATTACTGGTCGGTCGGCATTCATATATTTTTGTTGCATTGTCAATATTCAATATGAATTGCAGTTTTGAACAATTTAGGTTTTTATGTGGCGGATTTTGTTATAAATTCCAGATGTGAACTGTGATTCTCCCTTCAAATGTGGCGGATTTTGTTATAATTTCCCGATGTGAACTGTGATTCTCCCTTCAAACGGAGAATGATTTTCATCATATTCGGTAATATTGGTTATCTACTTTGCAGTTTTTTTATTTATCATATCTACTTCCTGGTTTGATTCTTCTGCCTGCGTCTGACTGCCATCTGGTTTGTACTTCCAGAAAACTTGCTCGATATGTTTAGCCATGATGAAACGCGGAGACGGCCATGCAATTTTCACTGCAGAATGTTCTCACTCTTTCCATTTCCACTGTATCACCTCAAATGTGAAACACGGAAACCAAATTTGCCCTGTCTGCAGAGCGAAGTGGAAGGAAATCCCCTTGCAACAGGGTCCTGCTATTGACCCTCCATCTGAAAAGGCAAGAATCAGTCCTCTGGACTTGGCCCAAAATAACCATTTGATGACTGTAATCCGCCGGGTACCCACTCGCCCAAATCCCAATCGGATCTTCCCTCCACTTTCTCAAGCTCCTGAGCCAGCTGTCTTTGATGATGACGAACCCCTAGATCATCAAACCGATTTCATTGGCAGAAACTCACCAAATACAAAAGCCACAGATGATAATGGTTTCCAAAGGACGATAAAGATCCAAACATTCCCTGAAGTTCCAGCTGTCCCACGGTTCAATTCTCACGATAACTTCACCGTTCTGATCCACCTCAAAGCTCCTCTTTCAAATTCAGGACAAAATCCCAACAGAAACCAAACCAACTATCCACAAATTTCTCAGACTCCTCGCGCTCCCATTGACCTTGTGACTGTATTGGACATCAGTGGCAGCATGGCAGGGACCAAACTCGCATTGCTAAAGCGGGCAATGGGGTTTGTGATTCAGAATCTTGGCCCAAACGACAGGCTGTCAGTTATTGCCTTCTCTTCAACAGCTCGTCGCCTCTTCCCCCTCAGAAGGATGTCCGAAACAGGAAGGCAACAAGCATTGCAAGGTGTTAACTCCTTAGCTGCTAATGGTGGGACAAACATAGCCGAAGGGTTGAGAAAGGGTGCAAAGGTAATGGAAAATCGAAGGGAAAAAAACCCAGTAGCCAGTATTATACTATTGTCTGATGGACAGGACACATATACTGTCAACGGTTGTGGCGGCAACAAGCAAGAACCGAACTACCAGTTGCTTTTGCCTTTGTCTATTCATGGAAATGAAAATGCAGCATTTAAGATTCCGGTTCATGCTTTTGGGTTCGGTGTGGACCACGATGCTTCGTCGATGCACTCAATTTCGGAGATTTCTGGAGGGACTTTCTCTTTCATAGAGACAGAAGCCGTGATGCAGGATGCATTTGCACAGTGCATTGGGGGGCTTTTGAGTGTTGTGGTAAAGGAGCTGCAAGTGTGTATTGAGTGTGTCCACCCTAGTCTCAGCATAAGCTCATTAAGAGCCGGAAGTTACCCTAACCGTTTGATGCCTGATCAGCGCACGGGGTTTATCGATGTTGGAGACCTGTATGCCGATGAGGAGAGAGATTTTCTTGTTTCAGTCAATGTCCCGGTTGACTTCTCAAACTCCGAAACTTCGTTGATCAAGGTGAGATGTGTTTGCAACGATCCCTTTTCTAAAAAAATGGTAACTTTGGAAAGCGAAGAAGTTAGGATTAAGAGAACTGAAATTGCTAGACAAGAGACGGTGTCGATAGAAGTGGATAGGCAACTGAACAGGCTCCGAGCAGCTGAAGCAATGGCGCGAGCACGATCCACAGCCGAGCAGGGAGACCTTGCTGGCGCTGCTTCGATTCTCGAGAGCTGCCGTAGGCTTTTGTTGGATACTGTGTCGGCTAAATCCAATGACAGGCTTTGCATTGCGCTGGATGCCGAACTCAAGGAGATGCAGGAGAGGATGGTGAGCAGGCATGTGTACGAGTCGTCGGGAAGGGCTTATATTCTTTCAGGACTGAGCTCGCACTCGTGGCAAAGAGCCACAGCCAGAGGCGACTCGACAGACGGTTCAAGTCTCGTTCAGGCATATCAAACCCCGTCGATGACTGAGATGCTCAATCGGTCTCAGGCTACGTTGTTGGGGAGTCCATTAGCTCAACGCCTTGTTCGACCGGTATGGTCATTTGCATCACAACCGAAGCCTAGGTAATGGTTTAGGGCCGGGGACCCTCGGTCCCCTAAAATACATGTTCCGTGTCCCAATGCACTCCTAGTCCACTTCCCAGACACATGATGTGAGCGGGAAGTTTTAATACACGAAGTTGTGGCAGCCTTGGAGTGTATTGGGACAAAGAGACATGGATTTCGGGGACTGAACATCTTGTGCCATGTTTTGGGGTTTTGCTTCATGGATTCAGATGCCTCTTTCTATTTTTTTTTTTTGATATTTATATATATATTTTTTGATTTGGGGTGGGGATAAAATGGAAAGATGAGGTAGAGTTTTTGACTGTCAATACTGTTCCTGTCTTATAGTATATGTGGAGGAATAAACATGGTTAAAGGGGTGTAAGGGCACATACAGGAGCAAAGGAGCTCTGGTTAGGACTTGCAACTTCTTGTTTTGTCCTTTGTTGTTGGGGGTGGGTCATGTACAAAACAGGTTTTCCTTCCTTAGGGTTGTGGGTATAAGATTTTGTACTATTTGTGGGGGATAGTTGTGTTGAAGACGGCACCTTAAGTTGTGTAAGATACCTGCAATGTGATTCTTTTCGCAAGTTATGTGGATGAAATGTTGCTGAATCAAGAACTCTCTCTCTCTCTCTCTCTCTCTCTCTCTCTCTCTCTCTCTCTCTCTCTCAGAATTGTTGCAATTGAGATTTTGCTTAAAATTCCTAGAAAAATATCATACACCTACCTTCATAATTTGGCACTCTTGCAGTTAAGCGAGTAAATCAGCCACCTCTTCTACCATCATAATTTTCTAGTAATATTGAATCCTGACGCGAGTTGGTATTTTCTTTTTTCCAGAAAAGGCAAAACATAACACATCATATTTCCCCATGTTTGCCCCGAATGTTCCGGCCATAACTGCTACTGTGGGTTGGCCTCCAAACAACACCGATTTGATGAATGTTTTATGTACTCCGATGAGGACCATCAAGCGCTTATTGCTTGATGGTCCAAGAACAGACAGTGGGTAATGCATGCGAATGGTTGGAATTTGGTCAAGAACTGTTGGAAATGTTTGGGGCATTGAAACGGAAATAAACACAGAATCGAATCACTTCGCTGCAAGGCACGTTTTAGGAATGCTAATCTTTTAGGCAATATTTTTGGTACTTGTGGATTGAACCACGAGTGCACAATGGACTAATGAAAATTCTACCTTCAGGATACAATGGGAGTATGCAACCCAACTGATGGAGTTTGGTTCAGATTATGTACAATCTGACCAAACCAAGAACAGAAAGAAGAAATCGAGACACCAAGAAACTATATTGCCGGAAACTAGTACAATAATACTACATTTAAATGAGGGATAATTACGCAAGCTTTGTTTTGGAAATTATTGTTGAGAGTCTAACCCGTGTGGGCCATTGGGCTTAGGCCCGAATGGGAGGGGGTTTAGGGTTTTTTATGTAACACTATATATTCGTTGTTAGTCTCTTAATTTTGTGTGGCCAAAAAGAGAGAGAGACAGTGAGTTTGAAAGAGATACACGAGAGATCATTGGTGAGGTTTCAACTATTGTGAGAGTGAGTGTGAGTGTGTAACACAACAGCAAGGTTTTCTCCGGATTATAGTGAAACTCCCCCTCCCCGTGGAAGTAGATCCGATTTGGCCGAACCACGTAAATTCGTGTGTTGCTTTCTCTTGATTTATATTGCTTTTGTGCGTGTGGTGTGTGTTTGGGCATAACAAACTGGTATCAGAGCTTGGGTTGAAGCACCGGAGAGCACAGAGCAATTGGATAATCACTCGGAGGCCTTCGGAGCACTGTTTGGAGTTCTAGTCGAATAAAATAATTGACGAAAATTATTTTTGATCAGTGGGTTACGTGCGGCTCTCAGAAACGATCGCAACGGTGTAAGGGCGGTCAGATTTGGACACCGGAGGACGGAGCACGAACAGTTTGAACACAGGCGGGCGGAGGCAAGTGGTAGCGTGCGTTGTGACCTGATAAAAAGTGATCAAATTCAAAGTTTGAGACCATGGTTGTGTGGGGTTTTTCGTGACGATCACGGTGGTATAAGGAACGTCGCCGGATAGCTCGTCACGTGCCGGTATAAGGTGGGCACGTGAGATCTAGTCTTGCGGGTGGAGTGCACGTGCGGCGACTGGAGAAGGAAAGCTAGGGCTGACGTCATCAGGCCTAGGGCTGA
Organism: Vaccinium vitis-idaea; assembly: GCA_963854785.1. NCBI lineage: Eukaryota > Viridiplantae > Streptophyta > Magnoliopsida > Ericales > Ericaceae > Vaccinium > Vaccinium vitis-idaea. Next base: position 19,381,171 of record OY978220.1, read on the forward strand.
CGTCAGCAACAGTTCAGAGGGTTCAGGCGGAGGTCCAAAAAGGCCAGACAGGCCATGGTTCGGGGTCAAAGAGGTCAAAGGGGTGAAAGGGGTCAGAGGTCAGGTCAAAGGGGTCAGACCGGTTCAGAGCGGTGGTTCAGGAGATATTCAGACCGAGTTCAGACCGGACCAGACCGGAAACGGTTCGGAGGTAGACCAGAAGAAGTTTTTCGACCGGTTCAGCGGGTTTTTGACCGGTTCCCGACTCTGTTCGACGTCCCGGATCCAATCCCGGGCTCGGTTTGCGGAGATTTGCTACGAATATTGACGGTACGTATTATTTTACTGCTTTTATACGTTCCGCAGTGTTTCAAATCACTTGTGGGAGTTTCCAAAGGGTGTTTGGGGAGACAATCTTGGTTGCTGAGATGTCGGAGGTTAATATGAACGCTATGGTGCTATTGACGGCAACCAATTATGCGATATGGAAGCCTCGGATGGAGGATATGCTCATTTTGAGAGAGTTATATGAGCCTTTGGAACAGAAAGGGACCAAACCGACGGAGACAAAGGAAGAAGATTGGAAGAGGGTTAACAGGAAAGCAGTTGCGTTGATCCGCCAGTGTGTTGGACAGGAGGTTATTCATCATGTAGCACAGGAGACAGATGCTTACGCTTTGTGGACAAAGTTAGAGGGGATGTATCAGTCAAAAACATCCCGGAATAAGGCGCTACTGATGAGGAGGCTTATGAATTTGAAGCTCTGGGTTGGTGGGACAGTTGCCGTGCATTCCAGTGAGTTTCAGAATTTAGTGAATCAGCTGTCCAATGTTTGGTTGGAGTTCGATGATGAGTTGCAGGCTCTGTTGTTGCTCAGTTCTCTTCCGGATAATTGGGAGACATTGGTGGTTTCCCTAAGCAACTCAGCGCCGGATGCTATTTTCAACAAAGAGGCGAGGAGGAATGAGATGGGGGCTGCGCGGGTTGATGAGTCACATGCACTCTTTTCGAGCAGTAACAGGGGCAGGGACCAATCGAGGGGAAACGGAAAGAAGAAGGGTGGCAGTAACAGATCACGGTCGAGGGGGCGTACATTCACTTGCTATCATTGCCAGGAAGAGGGGCATATAAAGCGGAATTGTCCAAAATACATGGCTGAGGTCTTGAAAATCCCACCAAAGGAGGCAACAGTGGCTTTTCAGAAATCTGATGATGAGTATTTGTTGGCAGTGTTAGACGCTACAGATGCAGAGGAATTGGGTTGGGTGCTAGATTCGGGGTGCTCATATCATATCTGCGGGGATAGATCACAGTTTTGGGAGTACGAGGCATTCGATGGAGGTCGTGTCCGGATGGCCAATGGTACAGCGAATCGGGTTATTGGCAAAGGGATAGTGAAGTTTCGGGTGCCGAGTGGGAAAATTGTGAAGGTGGCGGGAGTACGACACGTGCCAGGGGTGAGGAAAAACTTGATATCTCTCGGGATGCTTGATGAGAGAGGATGTAGTTTCTCGGCGAATAGCGGAGTAATTCGGGTTTCTGTTGGAGAGCGGGAGATACTGTTGAGGAAGAAATTTGGTGGGCTATACAGGCTTGTGGGATCTGTCGTGACATGTGGGGCTACTGTTAGACAAGGGGCAAGCTGTATGGGGAGTTTGGTTGGGCAGGAGATGCACCAGTTGCAGTTACGCACATGGAGTGAGCCAGATTGCTCAAGTGTTGTGCGGGATTCAGGCCTGAAGGAAGAGAAACAATGGTTGCAGGTTGTCCACATAGAAGCCCAAGGGAAAGAAACGGAGGATTTGGGGGCTCCGGCGATACCAAAAGGAGTTTCTTTCGCCCTTGATACACTTAGTGGTAGTGGTCTCTCTAGAGTTGTCGACACGGGGGGAGAGACACTATCACCGAGTTCGCCGAGCCAGTGAGTCTCGGCCTCACCCCGGGGGGGGGGGGGGGGGGGGTGGGGTGCGGGCGAGCGCGAACACCTCGGGTTGGAGGTGTGTGAGCAGAGGCATTCCAGTTGAGGGGGTGCGGTGCTCGGATTTTCGAATTTTCTGATTGGCTGCGGATTCTAGTTTTGCAAGGATACACTCGTTCGGGCTATTGTTACTCTGGATTGGGGGTGCATGGATGTCGATAAGTTAGTGACACATGCGCTTGCTAGAGACAGCTGATTGGAGATGGCAACATGGGGGTGCTGCGGATGACATTGCCCACTCGGGTTGGAGGGGGTGATTGTTGAGAGTCCAACCCGTGTGAGCCATTGGGCTTAGGCCCGAATGGGAGGGGGTTTAGGGTTTTTTGTGTAACACTATATATTCGTTGTTAGTCTCTTAATTTTGTGTGACCAAAAAAAGAGAGAGGCAGTGAGTTTGAGAGAGATACACGAGAGATCATTGGTGAAGTTTCAACTATTGTGAGAGTGAGTGTGAGTGTGTAACACAACAACACAATTTTCTCCGGATTATAGTGAAACTCCCCCTCCCCGTGGAAGTAGGCCCGATTTGGCTGAACCACGTAAATTCGTGTGTTGCTTTCTCTTGATTTATATTGCTTTTGTGCGTGTGGTGCGTGTTTGGGCATAACAATTATCCAACAACCTCTCACCATTTTCAAAGAAAACTGAAAAAAGTACAAAATGTTCCGGTGCATTATTCCCAGACCAGATGGCGGGCGAAAATTCTCGACAGGCATGTCGCGCGGTGGATGCTTCAGGCTTTCTGACATAGGAGTAGTAACTAGTTGTGACACCTGCATGAAACCACAACAGTTTGTAGCAATAGATACAGAGTGGATATAATAAAACACATTGCAGCCATTGCGAGGAGGTTTGGAGAACAGGAGGCAGAGAAATAAGGGGCTTTGGTCTAGATTCAGCTCCTTATCGGTTTCTAAGTTAGATAACTTGGACCCTTCAAGTGATATGTATGTATTTATTTTATACCACTCGGACCAAAACTCTTAAACTACTGATAATCCAAACCTTAGCAGCAGTTATTCAGAGGATCGCGATAATCATATCTGCTTCTTTTTTACGATATATGTATGTATCATTCCGAACGAAATTGCCTATAGAGCTCCAACTAATTAAACCTGACAATATATAATATCTTCGCAGTTTTTTTTCCATCATTTTCCAATTTATTCATTTGGACACAGAATCAAGTTTCACCTATATGACACTCTAATCCTTTTTTTTAAGGTTGTGTAATTGGTAAAACAACCGTTGGTCTCAGCTGCTGCAGCTGCTACAACTGATAAGTAAGCAAGATGAAGGATCAGTCATACATCTTTTTTATACTCCAATATCAAATTCATACTTTAGTTTCTTTTGGTTTGCTAGCAAATCTCTTTTCATGTTTTAACGTGGTAAAGAAAAATCCATCCGATTACAGCTTTTGTATCAGTTGGGCTGCCTTTGCCTGCTCTAAACCGAGAAGAATCCCTGTAGTGCACTAACGCATTCCTAGACCCTAGTGCACAACGCCAATGGGATTGTAATCTGGCTCTTTTCGAGATTACGGGGTGTTTGGATGGCTACTTTTTACAATTTTATTTTTGCATTGTAAGTATTTGGGTGGAAGTACAAAAAATGAGTTATCAGAAAATGAGTTCTTGATTTTTGAGTTTAGAGAAGTTAGAAATAGGGAGAAGAGAGCTTTTTAATTTCTCATTTTTCACTTTTCTCACTTTGGTTAGCAAAAAGAACTGCAGAATATATTTTGCATGTCTCCCAAACATTACTCATATTATAAAATGCATTCTGCACATATCTCCCAAACACTTTACAATGATACATTCTGGCCATAATTCATAAAGTCAAAAATACAAAATGTGAAAAGCTAAAATGAAAGGCTCCCAAACACCCCACTGTCCAAACTGTTTATTTTATAAAATACACCGAGCATTTTATTCATATTTAAAAAAACAAAAATTCAAGTTGACCTTACATAGATAGTCACAAAATCGGACTTGGTTTTTTATTAACAAAAAGAATTTTTAGTATGCTTAACAGTATAATTTGTAAAATAAATTGTAAATATTATTGTATATTGATGTTATAAATGTCTGATAAACTTGATCTTCCAAATATAAATTAAGTGTTCAACGAAGCATCAAATGAGTTGTTTGAGTTGTCACAATAATATCTCAAAGAGCCCCACCAAAGGCACTACAATGCCGTAGAGGGACCAAAGTCAGCACCAAGCCCATGGTTCAGCATATGAACACAAGCATGAATAAGAGAACCATGGGTTCTGCACATGATCACAAGCATGAATGAGAGAACATAGGCTTTGAGACACTACTGGCAAGTCTACTGATGTCCTAATTTACACAACCTTCCTCACACAAAAAGTAGAGCCTGCACCAGGGCAGGCTAATTACCTGCAAAATTTTATAGCAGTAATATATAATGAACTGTCATGATATACTACTATCAAATTCCAAAAATCCTATTGGGCAGTGACTCGGAAACTCTAAAAAACTTCATTTTCAGCTCGGCTTCCCTTCATTTGGCTTCGGAATTTTCTTGTACTCATAATTGTCGATGTCAACCTTCTCTTGCAAGGCCTGTAAAAGAGAGCAATAAGCTACAAGTAGTAATCTATGGTGTTGATATAATAGGCACAAACAAGAAATTGCTTTACCTTTAGCTCCTCCTCCAATGATATCTTCTTAGGCTTATACGCTTCGACAGGCCCTGTTCTTGAAAGTGCTTTTCTAGTCTCAATGATCTCCCATTCCTGATCATCCTTTACCTTGGCAATATCCTTGCTGAAAACAGAACTTTTCCACGTTTTAGAAGAATTGACAACAACAAAAAGATGATAATAACAACGATGTAGAAATGATTGTGAGAAACTATACGTGCCACAATAGTCTTCCAAATCATTAGAAGCATACAAATCATACTGGCAAATAAACTCTTTAAATTTTGAGAGCGCAGTGAAACCGAGGTTTCGTTTCGAGAGAGGCGGGACAAGGGCAACACAAGTGGCAAAAAGGCGAGAAAATCTCTGGATGCTTCTCGCTTGATTTCCACTGCAATTTCTTCCTTCGGATCTTTCTCTTCACCTCTCTGATGGTAAATGCAAGTTCTAGTAATGATTTTGATGCGATTTCCCACCATCAGGGGCAGTAAGTCAGACTCTGTTTTGGAATTAGGGTTTTCAGGAATGTCGAATTCTATTAGGCCTGATGTCGTTAATTATTCGTTTCTTCTTATCACTGTTAACCAGAACTATAGATCTGTTGTTTTGTTTGACACTAATGAACATAAAAATGTGATGTCGTAATTCTTTGGGGCCAGTTAATCTGTTGATTTCTTGGACTCGGCTACAGTTGCCAACAATTATCATCTCGATGTTCTTGAGACTGTTTCTCAGTTGCACGAAGCAGGAGCGCGAGAACGGGGGTATATAGAAGATCCTAAGTTGGGAGCGCCGAAGGGAGCGTGTATGTAAGTATTTATTTACATACAAACTTGAGTGATAAAAGATGACCTAATATAGTTTTTATATCAAATTTATGGACTAAACAAAAAGATAAGTAAGACACGAGAGTCCAAAATCTATTTTACTTCTCTTCGCCTTTTTTGCAAAGAGAACTCCGAAGTTCTTCCTTGAGATTAGTGTGGAAGCTCCCATCATGTTTAGGAGCGGGCTCCTATCTCAATGGGAGCAAGATGGGAGTGTGCTCCTTATTCGGGAGGGCCGATTCCAGCTCCTGTATCAGGAGTGCAGCCTATTTGGAAGATCCCTGCAACTAAGGACTGATTCTCCTGCGGTTAAACAAATTAAGGAATTGAATACGGAGGTTTTTCTTCTCCTCCTGGAGTTGGATGAGAAGTCTAAAAAACTGGATGCCATTAATGCCAATAGCCATTCCTTGTCAGAACATAAGGAGATTGGTGTTACTTGGATAAAGTTTCTCCAACTGGGGAGAGTACCGAGTGAATGAATCTCCAATTTCTACCCACGGATGTTGAGGGGGGCAAAGTAAGGGTTTCTCCTCCTAGATTACTGGAAAGGCATCTGAGAAATGGAAGGACTGCATTGTCGGGCACTTTATAGATAAGAAACTTCCTGTTCTGTGGTCCGCTTTTAAAATCTGGGCTAAAAGTTTGGGCTTAAGGAGGTTCTGTACAATGAAAAAGGTTTCTTCTTCTTTCAATTCAGGGTTGAGGAAGCTTTTAGAGAGATTGTGAAGTCATTCAAATCTATAATATTCCTCTGCAGTATTGGACGGCTCAGGGCTCGTGTTACATTGCCAGTGAAGTTGGTTAGCCCTAATATGCTGATGAAATGACCGAATCTACTAAGAGGATTAGCTATACTAAGGTTTGCATGGAGGTAGATAATAAATCCCCTCTGCCTCATTCTGTTGAAATACTGCCTGCTTCTGGTAAGACAATAAAGTGGATATTAAGTACCCTTGGAGACCTGCAAAATGTGTATCTTGTTGGGTGTATGGACATTTGATCGTAGTTTTAGGACTGAAGGTGCTGTTTTGGCTGCTGAGACAGTTCATGGAAAACGGCAAAACATTTCCAAACCTAAAGTTTAGGTGGTGAAGAATAGGAAGCAGCCAGAGACGTGTAATGGGAAGCAAGTGGGGACTGTTGCAAATAATTCCACTAACTTGGTGGCTAAGGAAGGTCTGTTCTGCAGTAATAAGATTGGTACTCTACAAGATGAAAAGAGTGCTCTCCCAAGCTCTGGGTTTCTAATGAAGATCGTGATAAGATTCCAAGTGGCAGATGCCTATCCCCCAAGATGCTTCCTGGACCTTGAGGAAGATCCTGCAGCTTCGACCAATTGTTTAGCCTCTGGTCAGGTATGGAATAGGTCAGGCTGAGTACCATTCTATGGTTAGATCCCTGGCATCCTATTGGTCCTTTGTTCCAGCACTTTGGACAATTTACTGATGATATATATAGTATAATCATTATTTAGATAATTAGTATAAAAAAATCTCTGAAAATCGACATAATTTTGATTTGATATGGTTAAAAATCAAAATAATTCTACCTTGTCAAGTAAAATTTTCTCAACTTCTTTGATAGACGCAATTTGTTACACATGGGTCTTGTAATTGTCGACCAAAAAAAAAAAAAAACAAAACCATGTCCATATACAATACATTAATGTAATACACAATCTACACGATACCCGGATTACAATTTTTGTTTAAAATACTCCATCGGTCCCAAATTGTTAGTCCTGTCCAGATTCCGATGCAATTTTGATACGTTCATATCTTTCAATCTACAAAAAATATTGTAGAAAATCTGTATAATAGAACTAATTGAGATCTATCAAATAAGATCCATATTGCACATAAAATATGTTATAGATTGAAAGATATGAACAATTTAAAAATTGCATCGAAATCCTTCAGGATCAACCAGAGTTATCAATCTCGTCCCGTACCAGCCGAGACATCCCGTACTGGAAGAAAAACGGTACAGTTCACTCTATGTTCCGTTCCGCCCAGAATACCGGGCTAATCCGGACGTTCTGGACTGTTCCGGCCGTTCCGGGCCATTCCGGTCAGTTTCCGGATTCCGTCCGGTACAAAATGCGTCAGATTTCAGGGTGATTTCGTGCCAAAATGAACCGAAAATTGAAACAAAATGTTTGAAAGGAGAGAGCATAGGAGAGGAGAGAAGAGAAGATAGAGAGGAGAGAGGAAGACAAACGTGAAATCGTGAACATCCGAGCTTTCTCCGGTCGCCGTGGGCGTGGATGTTTCCCTCTTATTTTTAGATCTAGTTTCTCTCTCCTGTCTTTACTCCCTTTTTCTCCACCTACCTGGTTTCTCTCTCTTTTATGGAAGAAGATGAAGTAAAGGCAGAGTTATACTTACTATTGTAGTACTCCTACACAGAGCACTATAGCTGTACATAGGAAGGTGGGGAGCCACACGTGTAAAACAAATGAGTTTTCAAACTTTTGTGTAAATATTTTAGGTACCTTCAGGTTTCAAGTGTCAAGGTACATTAAAATATTAAAACTTGTTTTTATTTGTACTTTTAAGTTTTTTGAACATGAAAAACATATGGAAAAAACATAAAAAAATATTAATGACGGTAAATCCGAAACGGTACCGACATACTCCGGTACCGGTATGTACCGTTCCAGTAGAGAAAACGGTACGCTGACCGGTACGAGATTGATAACATTGGGATCAACAATTTGGACGGAGGGTGTACTTTTTTTAAGTCAGCCCCCCTCAGTCTAAAATTCTGGCTCCACCACTGCACGTTGTGGTTTATAGTGCTAAAGTGTCATCCATTATTTCTGATGGGAGATGGGTGGCCAAGGATGAGAAATCCAGTAACTCAGGAAGTCATGAATCTAAACCCCTCCAGATTTGGTTCCCTCATGTGGAGGTAGAGGATATAGTGATTTTGCTCCCTTCAAATACTGGCATATATTCTTCCAAGACAGCTTCGGAAGCAATTAGAATTGCTAGACCAACTGTAACCGGGGCTAATTATTGTGTGGTTTCCTCACCATATTCCCAGGGGGTCCTTATCTTATGGATGGCTTGCCATGGTAAACTGTCTACTACGGATAGATTGGCTGCTTGAGGTGTGATCACAGATGAGTTTGTGTGCCATGCTCTACAGGAAGAGAATCACACAGTCACCTCTTCTTTGAATGCCACTTCTCTTTCACAATTCTGGGGCATTTTATGCAGAAGTGTGGGTAAAGTAATTTTCCTCAGAAGTGGGCAGATGTTCTGGATTGCATGTCCATTCGTGCATGGGTACATCTAATTCCAGTATTGTTCTCAGGCTAACTTTTTCAGCCCTTGTATATCATCTCTGGAGAGAGAGAAATGGCAGAGTATATGAACAAAAAGAGAGTCTTGTGGAGACGGTTATTTTGGGCATTGAGGGAGATATTAGAGCAGGCTTAATGGGGTGGAAAAACTGCATTTTCTGCAGAAAATCTAAAGCTGTGCAAGGTGTGGAATTTCATGATAGACGTATTGTGCAGTAGCTTGGGTGCAGAGCTGCATAGGTTCATTGTATTCTTTGAATAGGCTCTCAAGGTTATTCCCTTTTTGTTCTTGGTGTTCTTTAATAAGAATTACTTTACCCAAAAAAAGGTCCAAGTGGCAGTGGGGTAAAGCTTGAAAGTCTGGTGTTACCTCAGGATGCTATTAATTCAGATTCTCATGAAGTGGCAAGGTAAGGCAGTTTTTGAGGATAGTAGTTGCAAGAGTAATGCTACTACTTCAAACACAATAAGGAAGACCCCATTAAGAAGATTATGTTGATCAATGTTAGAGCTTGTCCCGCATTGGTTAATTACAACCTCCAAAGCTAGTATATAAGCCTGGGCAGCCTCTCCACTCATTGCCAATTGGTTTTGAGTTGGATGTTTTAACATGGTATCAGAGCTAGGCTTTTGGAGACTTTTGAACAAGACTCTGTTAATTGGTTGCCCTGTTATTTGTGCCTTTAAGTGCACCTTGTTCCGTTGTTTGTTGAGATCCCTATGTTACGGATCCGTTGTTTATCTCTGCACGTTGTTTATCTCTGCACGTGTGGGGGTCAGGGGTCACACAAGCGGGGAGTGTTACAGCTTGTAGTTGGATGCTTTAACAACCAATATGACTTTCTACCTAATGATCTTGGGGTGGGTATGACTGACCCTGATGCTGTTTGTAAGGCTTTAATAACGATGAAAGAATATGGACCAAAGAATTCTAATGGAGGAGTGAAGACCCGTAAGGCAGGGAAGAGAGGAAGAAAGCCCAAAAAAGATGATTAAGTTGGCTTTTGGAATATAAGGGGTCTTAAGAATCCCTCTAAGCAAGTAGAAATCATAATGTTCATAGCTTATAGAAAGTTGTCTCTGATTGGGATTGTTGAAACAAAAGGAAGGGCTGAAAACAAATACTATGAAGAAAAGCCTTCCTTGTGATTGGGGTCATGCTCATAATGTTGGGAATGGGTCTTTTGCAAGAATCATAGTGGCCTGGAGTAAGCTCAGGTCTTCAGTCAGGATTTTATTTTCTTCTGAGCAGATGGTGGTTCTTGCTGTGGAGGAGGACTTGAAGTCTTGTTATTTCTGTGGTTTATTAATCAAGCTGTTGCTTGAAGACAAATATGGGAGGAGTTAAGGAGCCTGAATAGAAGTGTAAGTGATCAACCTTGGATTTTGATTGGGGATTTCACTATAATTAGAAGACAGAATGAGAGGTCAGACCCTAATAGTTTTGACTCTATGCTGCAGATGAATTTAGAGTCTTTCTTCGACAAGGACATGGTATATGAGTTAATCATGGAAATAGGACACAAACTAATTTCTTAATGCCAAGAGGACAAATCACCTACACATTCCAAAAATGCCCCTGCTAGCCCATGAAAGTGCCTAAACCCCCCAAACCTAATGAAAGTGCCGAAACTCCCAAACCTAATGAAAGTACCTAAACCTAAACCCTAGGGTACCCTATGAAAGTGCCTAAAACCCTAGGGTACCCTATGAAAGTGCATAAACCACTAAAACCCTATAATTGAAAAGTGCACCCTAAACCTAAACCCTAGAGTACCCTATGAAAGTGCCTAAAATCGTAGGGTACCAAAGTGCCTAAACCATTAAAACCCTATAATTGGAAAGTGCACCCTAAGTGCCTAAATCCAAAATACCTAAACCCACTATAACCTACCCCAAAGAGCCTAACCCCCATAAAATTGAACCCCAAAATTGAACACAATCTCAAAAATTAAAGAGACAAAATTAATTTTGTCCCACCTAAAACCCACGCATGAGAGAGAGAGAGAGTTGAAAGTGACCCAATGACAGTGGGAAAGTGACGGGATGGTCGCCTGTGACCCAATGACAGTGAGCGCCTTTTTTCTTTTTCTTTTTCTTTTTTGCAATGCATAAAGAAGGCGCGGAAAGACTTCTCATTAAGGGTATTTTTGTCTAATGTTGTCCTTGAGCCCTCAAAAATTTCACATCAATGTATTGGAGGCCTTAAAATAATTTAAGTTGGACTAAACACCCTTTAATGCCCCAAACTTGTCCTTTGGACCAATTGTCTGATGAATTTAATAAGTGTTTGGAGCATTGACATGGAAGATTTGAATTCAAAGGGGATGTGGTTTACCTGGTCTAATAAAAGAGGAGGTCTGGGTCATATTAGCAGCAGATTGGATAGAGGCCTTTTCAACTCTAAATGGCAAAGCAGCTAGTTGTGTTCCAGGTGTGTCAGATCATTGCCAAGTGGTTATCTCTGTCATGCCTTTATATGGGTGGAAGGAAACCTTTAAATTTCTTAATTTTGGAATTGGGATGTATCATAACAGTTTCTCTCCTACTCTTAGCCAGTCATGGAATATGCTAGTGGATGACACAGTTTTGCCTATGATGTTTTGGAATAAGAAACTCAGAAGGCTGAAACCTCTTCCGAGGGATCTTAATCCTAAGTTTTATAGTGATATCAAGCCCAGGGTTTGGGCAGCTAGAAAGATTTATCTAGAACTCAGGAGAAATGTGCCTTGTCTCCAGGTGATGTAGGCCTTCTTGAGGCAGAAAAGGTCTGTTTGCTTAGATATGCAGATCTCAGAGCAGCTGAAGAGGCTTGGTCTAGATAGAAGTCCAGAATTAGATGGTTGGAGTTGGGTGACATTAATACAAACTTTTATCCTAAGAAAGTTGCAACCCATAGGACGAGGAATAAAATTTTGTCCATCTATGATAAGGAGGGTAACAGAGTTGAGGGACCATATAAAGGTTGAAGAAGCCAAGTTTCCCTTTTTTAGCACCCATAGCTAAAAGTCATTTTACCTAAAAGTGCTAAAAGTTTGAATTCTCCTTAATTGAATTGCTAAAAGTCAAACCAAAAAAAGGGAGGGTTCAAAAAAAAAAAAAAAGACACGTGGGATGCCTTTAGCAATGGGAAATTGAAGTGCTAAAAGTCATGGGTTCTAAAAACGGGAAACTCAGCCGAAAATCTGAGATTTTACAGAAAGATGTTGGGATCAAATTTTGATTACAAAAGGAGCTCCTCGGGGGAATTAAATTTCAGAAATAAAGTGACTAGTGAGAATCATGTAGCTCTGATTTCTCCTGTTTCAGAGGAAATAAAGAAGGCTATGTTCACAATCAATGAGGATAAATCACCTGGTCCGGATGGTTACAATGCAAGCTTCTATCAGAAAAATTACATTGTTGTTGGTCCAGATGTTGGGTCAGCAGCGCTCTCCTTTTCTGAGAATGGCTATATGCTCAGGGATGTAAAGGCTATAGTCCTAACACTTCTTACTAAGACTAACTACACTCAAATAATGAAGGAGTATCGTCCCATTGGTTATTGCAATGTCATATACAAGTACATCACAAAGGCTCTAGCTACTAGACTTCAACCAATACCGCCCCCGGTCATTAACAAACTCATGCAACTTTTGTTAAAGGCAGAGCAATAGCAGATACCATACTTCTTATGCAAGAGTTGGTTAGGAGTTATCTTGTTCCAGCTAGGTGTGCTATCAAGATAGATGTAATGAAGGCCTGCAATTCTGTGGAGTGGGGCTTTCTCTTTGATGTGATGGCAGCTATGGAATACCCTTTTAAGTTCATTTTTTGAAAACAGTGCATCACTTCAGCAATCTACTCAGTTGTGGTCAATGGAGAATTAGAGAGGTTTTTCAAGGACGTGAAGGCCTTGAGACAAGGAGACCCCATCTCTCCATCTCTCTTCTTATTGGTTTTGGAGGGGTTCTACTCTATACTGTAAAGGAAAATGACAGGACAGTTCAATTACCAACCTAAATGTAGTATCCTATTCCATTTCCCACTTAGCTTTTGCAGATGAGCTCTTCCTATTGGCAGGGGCAGATTGCACCTCTATTGCAGTTATTAAGTCGATTTTGGATGAATGCTACCATTTCTCAGGACTTTAACCAAACTTGCAAAAACAAGCCATATCTTTTTCACTGGTGCTAATGTAGCTGTCAAGAAGGAAATCCTGAGGTTACTCCCTATTCCACAAGCACCTTACCAGTCAGGTATGTTGGAGTTCCATCGACGTCAACAAGGTTGAGGTATGAGGACCGTAATCAAATAGAAAACGATCAGAGAATTGCTAATTGGTCCAACAGACTTTCCTTTCCTTTGGAGGTAGAGCTCTGCTAATCCAATCTGTGCTATAAAGTAAGCAGAATAATTGATGCTCTCTTGGTCAAACGGGAGACTGTTTATACTCCTTTTTTTTTTTTAAAGTAAGTAATAAAATTTATTGGAAAGGTATCAAGGGAATGCCACCTATGTGCAGAAGAAAACGAGGAATAAAAAAGAAAAGATCAATACCAACAAAACCAATACACCGTCTATACTCCAAACATATCTAACATATCGAAGAATTGACTCGACTATTTGTACTCCTTAAAAATGAGGGTAGGCTTGGATTGAAATCTCTCAGGATCTGGAATAAAACTACCATGTTTAGACATTTGCGGGCACTTTGTAAGAAGAAAAATACTGTGGCCAATGTCGGTTCACAGTCATATCATTAAAGGGCAGATTTTCTGGCACTTGAAAATGAGGAAACTGCTGAATATGACAGAGCTTGGGCAAGGGTTTGTTAAGCATGTAATTGGGAATGGACAGAATAAAAGTATTTGGCTAGACAATTGGCATCCAATGGGTCCTCTATACCAGACTTTTGGAAAAACTGTTGTTCTCATTTTGGGAAGATCCCCGTCTCATAAAGCCAGCACAATCATCTCTAATGGCACATGGAAATGGACAAGGCAAAGGAATAGGATCATCAACAAATTCAGGCTGGTACTCTTACTGATTTTCTGCCAAGGGTAGATAGAGAAGATGAAGTAACTTGGTCTCCCTCTCCCAGTGGGCAGGTTTCTACTAAATCAACATGGAAAGCTTTCAGATATAGAGATGCAAAGGATCCATGGGCTGCTATAATTTGGTTTCCCAAAATGTTCCCAAATGGGCATTCATAAGCTGGTTGTAGGAGTAAACTGGCTATAAAAGATCTACAAAGGAGAAGGGATATGGTTGTGGAAGCTGAATGTGTTCTTCGCCCTTAACAAGATGAAACCCTGCAGCATTTGTTCTTTGACTGTAGCTTTTCCAGAATACTGTGTTGCAGAAATGTTTGATACAAAGATAGGCAGCCCAATGGGATGTGGAACTGAAATGGCCAATTGATCATTGCAGGGAAGATTTTTCAAAATCATGTTATTCAAGTTGTTAAGCCGCTTCCTTGTATCATATTCGGCTTGATAGGAATGCTAGGATCAAACGAGCCTAATGCGATTTTTCCAACAGTGGAAGAACAGATGAGATATCGTGAGCTCTTAGAAGGAGGACCCTAGTTCCCAGGAAAATCATTGCCTGGGCAATGGAATCTCACCCATAGGATGCTTAGGAGTGATTCTTCTAGTTTGCTGTGGCTGTGTTCCTTACTTGGTAGGTTCTATGGTTGAGTTGCATTGTTTGCTTGGGATTACTCCCTGATGTACTCCTGATTTTGGTCTCATTTACCAAAAAAAAAAAATACAACAGCCACACTTATGTACATCCACAATACATGAGCAATTCTACAAGACGTAACACGTGAATACAAGAAGTTTCTCACAGCAAAGTAACTGCAGCATTCTCTTCATCCTTTTTTTTGCATCATCACCTCACAAAAACCAGACCCCACAAATTTCAGCAGGTTGATAACCAACTACACTACCATCCCTGATGTGGATCATCAGAGCATCTCCAACCCAATTCTTTTCAAAATTCTTCATTTTGAATAATTAAAATATTACTTCCTTCGTCCCATATTGCTTGTCGTACACCGGGAATCCAGCTCTTTAAGGAGACATATGATTAATGCATGTCCCCCCAGAAAATTTGACAAGATTGTCGACACTATCCTTGTTCTTTACTTCCAAAACTACTTTTGATGATTTATGAGGGTTAGTTTGTGGAAATCTACACACTTTCTCCTTCGAATTTTCGAAGATGACAAGCATTTTGGGATATCGCAAAATTGAATAGTGACAAGTAATAGGGGACAGAGGAGAGCACTTCTATCTAAAAAATGCACTTGAAGAGTGCTACTATTTACTCAAACTTCAACCACAATTCTCCATTTCTATCTTCATGGTTCAAATAACACACTCAAAACTCAATCACATCTCATTTGGCCACCAAAATTTTGGTTCTTAAATTTTTAACATTAACCTAAAAACCAAATATATTCAACATTGGTCTTATTACCATTATTGGATCCCAATGTTTAAAGCTATACACTTGTTATTGTGTAAATCTCTACAAAGATTTTTCTTTGTAATTTCAGAGGGTTCTTCACTTCTTCATGTATGAAAAATCTGTAAATCTCTACGAAGATTTTTCTTTGTAATTTCAGAGGGTTCTTCACTTCTTCATATATGAAAAATCAAATTGACTCTTCATTTTGAAAAACGGAAATAAAGAATGGTTGGAGAGTACACATTTCTTCATTTTGATGATATGGAGAATGATTTTCAAGAAATGAAGGGATTGTTGGAGATGCTCAGGGATCTAGATACGTAGATATCTTATGCTTAGAAGGAAGCAAGTTCGCATTCATAGTTTCACAAAAATAAAAGAGAAAAAGGGATGAGGATAAAGCTTGATCCAAAGTTCCAAACTAAAAAACCAGAATCTAATAGTTCGGTTATGAGATCACCTCTTTCATAGCACAATTCACATCTAAACATTGAGACATACCCTTCAAATATGGTAAACTAGTGCATGAGGAGATGTATTAAGTCACAAGGAAAGCGCCCTTTCTCTTCTTTGATAATAATATTCAAATGCACCAAACCGGTCTAAGTCCTCTGAACATTGTACGTAGGATTCACTAGATGAGAAAACCAATCAAGCAGCTTAATATTCTCAATGCATTCTTCCATGACCTGTCCCTTAAAGTTTAACAAACAACAAGCAAAACAGATGCGCTTCAAATTAAGATGAAAATGAGATTAACAATACCCTTTCTACCAAAGCATCCAGTCCAAAGTGCAATACTGCCCACAATTAACCATAACGTACAAAAATTCAACTGAAATAACTACCTGTCAATCCCGTGTATAAACACCATCCATATTTACTTTACATGTGAATAACACCTATAAATGTTCAGAACTCCCTATGGGTAAAATGGAGGTACAAGTATATCATTAAGAGTAGGTGCCTTTGGACAATGAAAATCCCTTTTCTTGCTCATGGACATGGAGGAAGTTATTACAGCTCAACCCAAAGTGAGACCTCTTATTTCGATCCATCCTTGTCGAAGGGCCTTCTACTTATTTCTGGCATGACAATTGGCACCCAGTTGGGCCTCTTCTTGAGTACTATGGTCACCAATTTCAGTTGGTTGCTGGTATCCCTACGGCAGCTAAAGTCTCTTACATTACTTCTAATGATGTTCGGACTTGGCCATTTCTTTCGCTTCCTGTCCCTGATTTCTGCCTAATCCCAATGCTCCTAACTCGGTCATTTGGGAGGGCGCTCCTTCCTCCAACTATCAGGCTTTGTTCTTGGAATGCTTTTAGGATTCACTATCCTCTGGTCTCTTGGCAGAAAGTAATCTGGTTCTCAAACAATATTACCAGGCATAGTTTCATTCTATGGATGGCTGTTAGGAGTTAATGAATAGAAGACAAGCTTCACAGATGGGGGACCATTGCTAGTTCTACTTCTTCTCTGTGTGACCAACTTCCCAAAACTCTGGAGCACCTTCTCTTTGAGTGTCTATTTTCCAATCAAGTGTGGCTGCCATTACTACCTTATGCTGCATTCCTAGAGGTCCTGCTCTTGGTCTCAGAAAATTGAATGGTTCTATTTTAATTTCAAAGGGAAGGTTTTCCTAACTTCTTAAGTAGGCTTGCCTTTGCTGCTGCGGTCTATTTCTTATGGCAAGAAAGGAACACTAGAATTGTTAGAGGAATTCATAAGCCGCCTTCAGCTGTTATTGATCAGGTCAAGCTTCCCAAAGCATAAATATTAAGCCTACCTCTTTATGTTCTTTGCTCTGCCAGAATTGGCGCATACTTGCTTTAGTTTTCTAGCTGTTTACTTTTCTCTTGCACAGGCTTTAGTTTTGCAAGCATTGACATTTCTCTTGCATAGGCTCATGCCTTGGTTTTTTGTATCTCTTGAAGATTTCCTCATTTTCTTGTTTCTAATAAAATGGTTTAATTACCAGAAAAAAACACCTATAAAAGTCATCGGGTATTAGCCCAAACGATCAAGCATGCCGCTGAGTCTGACAGGTAGCTACTGTTTAATACATTAGAAGCATTGGAAGTCCAAAGGTGCTTGACAAGGATGGAAGCAGTATCTCCAAAACACTACAGAGACACAAAACGGAGGGGGCTGAAAAAATTACTGTGAAACCAATCCGAAAAACTACTATAAAACCAATCCAATCATCCAGTCTCTATAAAATCTAGACATTACATAGAAAGATTTACCAAAAAGGATTAACAATCATAGGAGGGAAATTAACCAACTAACCACGCAAAAGTCCACAACCAACATCTAGCAAATCTTATCTCAAACTAGAAATCAATAGTTTAGTTACAAGAGATTTCGTGTAAGAAATTCCCTCACTAAGTCACTAATCATTCAAAATCCCTTCACCGATAGAAACAAACTTTCCAAGTTTTACTTACCATTATTAGCATCTAGATTGAATGCATGTACTGTGCAAGATCATGATAAAAAATCAAACAGCAGTTCCAATAAAAACTGACCTGCCTTGCAAGAGATGGCCGAGGCCAAGGGCTCCAATTACTGTGAGTGAAATCATGGGAAGCCCATATCTAATGAACGGGGATTTCCTGCCCCATCGTTTGAATCCAGAAACCGAATTCTGAGACCTAGGGTTTCCGACATTATTATCAATTTTCTTTTGCTGATCTATGGCAGTGTTGACGGTCGTCATTTGCACAAATTGAGAAAGAAAACCTGCATATGATTGATATTCCAATTAAGTTCTGCGTAGGCACAGTTCAGAAGTCAAATATCACAGCCCGATGCAATTCATTAGCAATTCCAACAAATATAAAGAGAGAACATCGCCGGGCAACGAGAAAATTGGACAACGATGAAACAGAGGAATCAGGAAGGATGAAAATTTCGGTCTACTAGTGAGCAGGATGCATGCGATGCACACAAGCTCGTGCCCAATACAATCGTCATTGAGTTTAATTTGTTACTTTATTGTAATTACAAAAGAAGATACCGCTATTAAAATGAGGAGAATGTGTGAGGACTTTGTTAATGGAACACAAAAGATAAAAGCAAAAGTAATGCTGCAATAGATTTGTAATATAGAACGGCATAAAATGCAGACAATACAAAGCCATTATAGCTAGATTAAGCCATCAAGGTCGACCACTTCATTTGTTCATAAAACACACCAAATATAAGGAAACATTGACAAGAAGCACTTCATTATTCTATCACATTTTTGTCACTTCATTTTTAACTTTGAGAAGACATTTGAAGTTGCAAAAGGAGCAAGAACTACGGGCTTCAACTACACCTCATACTCTTGTACTTCTCATATCAGAAAAGTACTTCCATATATTTGCCATCCTTCAGAGATAAAATGATGAAAAAAGGTATAATCCAGTTAGTACGCAGTTTTAAGGACATAAATGAAAATTAGTCATCAACATTGTTCTGTTTCAAATTATCAAAGCTGCAAGGATAAAAGAAAAAAATAAGTTTCATGATGCAATGGATACACTACAGCATCCAGTAAGTGATAAACTAAGATTCGACTATCTAATTTCATATCTATGATAGGTCACCCAAGCAGAATAGATCGATGATATATATTACAGCAGAAGGAAATATCCAACAGAAATAAGATTTCCTTAAATGAACATAGAAACTCTAGCTATAAATATTCTCATCATATACTACTTATATATATCATTAAGTATTCATCAAGTATGAGAGGTGTTGGACAATATTTTGACAGCTCCTCGTATTCAGCAAAAGTTGCTTACAACATATATCCGCAATTGCCAAACAAATAAAAAAGAGGAATTTAAGTTTACAAGCATGCTACTATTGGAAACTACCCGTATGAGAATTTTTCAATATAGTTCTTCTTAACCGTTCACATGAACTCATGTCCAAGCTATGCACTAAATTTCTTAGTCACACGATCCTTCTAAAATGAGTGCACTCCCTATATCGGAGCTTGAATCTGCGCTCCCTATCCGGGAGCTCGATGGGAGTTCGCTCTCATACGGACGGAAACCCGCTACTAAATAGGATAGGAACTTCCACACAAATCTTAAGGACAAAATTTTCACTTCTCTTTCCAAATATATGCTAGAAAGAATAGAAAGAAAAAATGAGTAAGAGAGATTTAGGACTCTCTCTTTCTCGTCTTGTATTCTACTACTTATCTACATATTCAGTCACTATATTTGGCATAAAAAAATCCATTGGGATGTCATTTCTCACTATGTTTATACATATAAAATATTTAGATACCCGCTCCCGTTGCAACTATAAAATTTATGTACAATACATAAAAATTTATTTATTAAATGTTACCTCGCCGCTCCCAATCTAGGGAGCTTCTACATACCCCCGCACCCGCTCCGGGAAACTAAGCTAAATTTCCATCCATGCAATCTGTGTCAATACAACAAAAATTACAAAAATAAGATATAATGCTACTTAAAAGGAAAGCCGTAGAGAGGAAAACATAAGACTTGCTAAGAAACAAGTAAAAGGAGGTTTCTTATCTAGTGGCTTGTTTTTCAATGCAGAAGTGTGAAATGGTAATAAGCAAGCAATCTATTGTCAACATTGATAAAGCTATATTACATTTGGTCAAAGGAAAATAAGATTCCCTCAAGGATAACGAAATGTAGGAAAAAATGGTCTGCTTTGTCTTTCCTAAGCATATTCAGATTGACTAGTAAATAGTTTATACTATGAGTTTTAATGGAGTAGTAAAGTAGTAATTGTGGGAAAACAGAGCATCAAGGGTTGAATTATTTTTGTTTACTTGATCTCTTAAGGTAAAATTTGACAAATATACTACTTGATTGTCACAAAAGACCAGTTTTCAGTATTTGAGAAGGCCTGAATGGCGGCATTCTCGAATAGGTACAACATTTTTTTGTCTTGAATCTCACTTTTCCAAGATGCAAACTCCAGCGGGTGAGAATCACAATAATGCAACAGTAAAAAGTAAATGGCAAATAGAGGAGCAGATAAAACAAAAAAATCACCTTACGACTACAAAATCGAAGACATGTTGCATAATCATCTTAAAGCAATATCCATTCTTCGAATAGAAATGTTCTATCATTGGAAAAGTAAATGCGAAAGTCCAAATAAACAAAATTTCGGTCCTTAGGTTTAATGAGGCGAATTAGCAATTCAGATCCAGAATAATGTAAATGCCCAATTAACAATTTTGGAACAGAAAATAAGAAGAAATTGTTGGTTGGTGGAAGTTGATAGTCGCCAAGCAGAAATTTAAGGCAAAATAAGCATCAAAACCCACTTAAACAGTCTGAAAGAAGCTAAACCTAAGCATTACAGAGGGAAGTTCCAAAATTCTATTCATCTCTTTAAAAGAGGAGGTAGAAGTTAACACAACAGAAAATCCCTAATTTGTAGCAGACGAGCAAAGTGAGAAAGAGGGTACTTGGCGGCGACGAAGGCTGTTAGTGGGTGGTTGTTGTCGGCGACTACGGTTAGTTTCGTGTCTGGTTACGATGGTTTGATTGATGAGCCGGACTCCAATCGAATGATCTGAGTGAGACGATATTCAGTGGCGGAATTTGTAGATGACGACGATGATTTAGGAGGTTGGGGGAAGAGAGAAATATGGAGCCGGATCCGTCGACACAGGTTTTGCACAACGCAAGTACTGTCGACCTCTCTCTCTCTCTCCACCTATCCCTCCATTCCGGACGACGAGCCGCCGTCGCCGTCAACGCCGACGAAGCCTCCGACGACGACGACCCCCAACCCCCTCACGTGTTTGACCATGGGTTGAAAATCATACCGAGGTTGATTTTGTATCTGGGTTTCTTCTCTTACTAGTTGAAAATCATTGAAAATCCTCACGTGTTTCCATATTCCAGTCGATTCCTTTAATTTTCTTGGTGATTAGTGGTGTGAATTTGAACGAGAAGCTTGATTTCGTATCCGGGTTTCTTCTCTTACCAGGTTAACAAATGGACAAACTGTTCAAACAAGGGTAAGGACTGTCCACGGCTGCTGGATTTGAGTTGTGCAGAAAAAAGCACTTGATTTCGATTCATTACTTACTTTCAATACAAAACAGTTCTATTTATGCTTGAAAAAATTACGGTTTGACTAGTATTGTCCTAAAATTTTCTCAAAAGCGTGCCCCAGATGCAACTAGTCTGGAAGAACATCTCAGTACCGCTATTCCTAATCGTAGTCCGGAAAATCCAAATTGGCTTTCTGAGGAAATGATTTAAGTGCATCTCAATATTGTTCTATTCGTGCTTCAATTTTTTGCCCTCTAATGCTGCTGTTGTTGTTTTACGAGAGATTGAGAGAGAGTGCTTACCTGAGAATGGCTGCCGAAGTACCGTCGTGATGAGCGTGAGAGAGAGAGGTAGAACACGTAAGGGGGTTGGGGGTTGGGGGTCGGCGGCGGCGGCGTCTCTTCGTCGGGACCGGAGGGAGAGGTAGATAGAGAGAGGACAGTACTGGCGTTGTTTTTGTCCATCTTTAATTCATGAATGGCTGAGATGGATCAATGGCTGAGATGGAGCGTCAAAAAAAGTGTGCAAAATGTGTGTTGACAGATCCGGCCCCGAGAAATATACATATTTTTTTCTTTTATATCCCTTAAACTATTCAACAAACCATCAAAATAGTCCTCAAACCATCAAAATCCTTTATTTCATCTTCCAACTATGACATTACAGTCTATTAAGTCCAATTTCTAACTTCTGCTAGAAATCCAAATGGAAAATGTTTCATTGTACACACATTTGAGTGCACGAATTGCTCTATAGAGCCCGCTTCAGGGTTCTACACAATCAATCTAAGTCGTTCATTACTTTTTAAAATATGTTTTCAATTGGCAATTTAAAAATTCAACTCAATTGAATAACTTTGAGTGCTCCATCCAATCTTTCAGTTTTTTAGAACTCTAAGCGCCTAATCAAAAATTGAAACGTAAGATCAAGCATTTAAAATTATTCAATTTTTTCTTTTATTTTATCGAAATCATTCGAAACATATTTTAAAATTAATGAACGGATTAGATTGTTCGTATAGGACCCAAAGTGGGTCCCATGTTGCAATTTATGCACAACACATGAGCATTTTCTGTTTGGATTTTTAATGGAAGTTAGGAAGTTAGAAATTGGACTTACAGATTGTAATGTCATAGTAGACGATTTTGATAGTTTAAGTACAAATTAGAAAAATAGTGTATAGTTTGAGGGATATAAACGTCAAAAGTTGAAGAAATATAAGTGTCCAAGACCCCAGTCCTCCAAATATGTAGTTTTACTCTTCGTGGTTAATTCTCTCTCCCTCCCCAATACATACTAAGAGCATCCCCAATGACATACTAAAAAACAAAAATACTCAAATTTTGGTTTTTAGACACTCAAAAAGGGCTCACAATGGTATTCGGATAAATACTCAAAGTTAGCAACATTTTTTTATAAATACTCAAATTTTAGCATTTGGATACTCAAAACTACCAACATTTTCCCAATAATCAAACTTGCATACTCAAAACTACCAACATTTTCCCCTCATTTGATTATGGACAAAAATAAACCATTGTAGAGCTTCACATTGCTAACTTTAGAAACCCATTAAATAAATACTCAAAAGATGATGTGGCAACATTTGAGTATTCACATTTGAGTATGTCATTAGTGATGCTCTAAGGGGCCTACATACTGTTTATTTCTCTAATAAATCTACTCCCACACCCTTTCCCTCACAGCCCATTGTGTGTGATATACTTCCGGATCTCACACAAATGGTCGGAGCCGCTCAATTTGTTTATATTATATTTTAAAGATTTTTTGTGAAAAATCAATCCAGTCAGATACCGGTAAAAAAAACTCGATTAATTCGTTCTAGTTTTAGTTTCTAAATCGAATGGACCAAAACTTTAACAAACTTATCGAGCCACAAGCCTTTACCTATATATGACCGAGCCGATGTTTTTATAGGAACCCTTAAAAAGACTCGATTAATTCGTTCTAGTTTTTGTTTCTAAATCAAACGGACCAAAACTTCAACAAACTTATCAAGCCACAAGCCTTTGCCGATATATGACCGAGCTGATTTTTTTACGAGAACCCTTAAAAATATTCTAAACAAATTGAGCGACTTGTACGAGACCTCGATGTAGGTCCTATAGAATGGAGTGTGAGCGAGAAGGTGTGAGAGTAGACTTATTGTTATTTCTCACTATCGTATCATTTCCTTTTGCTCTTTTCCGTTCCCACTCCTCCCCTCGAGAAAAACTTGGTGCTGGACAGCACCCTGTGACGATGGGCGTCGTACATGTCATGCCCTCAATTTTATAACATATTTAAATAACAATACTCTCAAAAGAATAGTCAACAGTTTAAAAGTCAAAGTCCAGACCATTCTCATAAGTCAAAGTCTAAAGTCAATCCCATAAGTCGAAGTCATACATAACTCTTAAATCAACGTGTACCCGTACCCCAAATACATAAGTGGTAGTTAAGTCAAAGTTATTACATCACCAAATTGTCAAAAGATAGAAAAGATAAGAGTTACAAAACCAGTCATGCTCCTTGTCGGTTACCTGAAATTGATAGGGTGAGCTCATTAGCCTAGTGGGAAACATTTTCTACTAACGCTAAATGCATAGAGAATGAATGTGCATAAAGATATGACAAATATGAATGAAATAACACAAGGATACTACAGATGATTAAATCAAGAGACAAGTGTCCACAAAGTACCCAAGTACCCAACCTATTCATTAACCCTTGTTCCATCCCAAACGTATCGTGTGTCGAAATTCATCAATAAACTGTGTCTTTCATTTATTTTCCACCATTCAAGTATTCACGATATCAATTTACTTTAAACATAGGGAATATATCCCTCTGCTGGATTTCGTGGGCCCGGTTCACCCCTGCCAAAGTTCACATTCTCATTTTCAATCCCCAAGTGTTCCCCATGTCCAAAGTACAAACATATTCCTTTTCGTGCAAAACCGCAAATTTCAAGGTTACGCTACATTTCCATGTGTCGTGTCCGCGAGAAAACGCTTCGTGATCATCAAATTGTGAAAACTAACATGGGATAGATACGTTGAGCAAATTAAGGTATTTTAAATCATAAATGGAATGTAGGTACTAGAAATTTCAAATACATGGTCAAATAACACAAGCGGAGGTCGAAGGAGAGTCAAACGACAAAATCAATTTTCAACTGGTCTTTAGAATTTCTGCCCGGGTGGCCACGAATCATGCCCGGGCGGTTGGGGCAGATTGCAGTGCTCAGAAAAGTTGCAGATTTTCACCCAAATGTTGTTGAATTTCAACGTTCAATTTCAATGTATAAAGTTTCAGATATAGATAATGAAAATTTTATAACAAGTTTTGAAGATTCGAGAATTACGGGAGCCTGCAAGAGACAGTAAAAAAGCCGCACAAGGCGCTCACTTTGTCACTTGTGCAATACGTTTTTTTTTTTTTTTTGGAGTTGTATCTTGCTGCTTGCGGAATAAGGGCTGACTTTGATTGATTTGCTAACGACTTGTAACACCGAAGTTCTGCCTTGCAATCATTTAAACCAGTGGTGATTGAGCGACCGGATACACGTTGGATGCCATTAGATTCTCAGATGATGAGTATGAAGAGGTCGATGAAAACTGAGCAAGGATGTGGAGAAGTAGGAAATGTGACCCAAAGCGGTCGATGTGTTAAGTTTATAATACTTTTATAAGTTTATATATGTATGGACTTATGTGTATATACAAAATAAAAAAATTATTTGAAGTTCTGGACTTATATAAGTGCATAAATATCTAATATTTTTTACTAAGGCCCGTGAACAAGTTTGAGTTCGACTTAAACCTAGGCAAGCTCATCTCGAGATCGGCTAGTCAAATTTTCATTGAATTCGAGGTCGGTTCGAGTTCATTTAAAAACTAAATGAACGAATTTGAATATTCTAAAACTTGGCTCGATTTAGCTCCTTTACAGCCCTAACCGTAATACATAAGCTTGGGCACGATTTCGCGTCGTTCCATGCGTGATCCTCGCTAGTAGAGTTGAGAAACAAGGGGCTTTTGTTTACAGAACATAAAAATCTGGGGGAGAAGTATAATTTTCCCAATTTCAGGGTGATAACTGTAACGAATGCAAATCTCAAGAGTTGCAGGTGAAATTGACCCAAAATAATATCGACGCAATATATATTGGACTTGCTCAGTTCGTCAACACTGGTGTAGCAAAGAAGAGCCATGGATCCAGCCCTGTTTGGACTTCGACTAGCCCTAGTTTTCGCAGTCTTGGTCCACTTCTCTCTCCTCCCCACCTCCTATTCTCTCTCCTCACAGGACCTCCAGATCGTCAACGCCGAACGGAGAGTAAGCTCTCTGATCACCAATCTTGTCTCTCATTTACGAAACCGCCAATCCTGTGTGTAACCATTCGTGTTAGAAATTGTTTACGGCGCCTGATCTTTTGTGGGTTTTTTTTGGCTTTTTGTTGGTATTGGAATAAAATTAAAGGAAGTAGAGACCAAGGGAAGAAATTGAACTGTTTTTGTCTTTCCCTGTTGAATTTGTCATTTTATCTGGTTTCAAAATGCCCGTTCCGCTGTGCATGTGGAATTATTTCATTTTGCTGTATGAAGTTTGATTTTAGAAGTTAGTTAGCAGTTAAAACAATTTGTAGAGTATTTCTCGGTTGAATCTTGAGATTTTGGATTAGATGGCTTTAAGTTCTAACTAGAATTAACAGATTTGATTTGTTAGAGAAAATGAATATGATAATTTCGTAGGCTCTTAGAGTTTTTTTGTTATGTTTACGTGCACTCTTCATACTCGTGTAACTATACAAAATCTTTGTACTTATCTACTTGACATTTGATTTGCACATAGTCTTGTGATTTGCACTGAGTCTTGTAATTTTTATCGTCGTAGGTACTGCTCTAGACCTTAAGTTTTTTGATAACTCCAGGGTGTCCAGGCCCGCTTTTTTTTTCAAAAGCTTAAGGTTGTATGTAACATTGCTGTACTTCATTGTATATTATGTGTTTTTCAATGGTAAAGTATGATTAATTTATTGAAAGGAACGAATTTGATTTGATGCAGGTGTCTAACTGATTAGTGTTGCAAATTTCAATTAGTATTTTTTATAATTGGCTACTGTTATGTAATTATAAAACTTGTTTGATGCTTCTAAATGTCACACTGACATGGTTGATAATATTTGCAGATTGACTTAACATCTCATATCACGAGGGTAATTTTGACTTTGAAGGTACTCCTATGTTATTCTGATTGAATCTTGACAAATATGTGGGCTTCAAGTGTACCTTGATGAAACCATGTGCCTTCTATGAAATGTATGGGTTTGGCTTTTGTTGTAATTGTAATCCTAATGTACATATTGACAAGTAATATTTTCATGGGTTTTGTTTGGGAACTTTTAGACATTAGGGTAGAAATTTAGTATTCAACATGAACATAATTCAGAGTGCTAATCCATCCCAGTTTTTTTGGGGCTAATCGTGGAAATTTCTTTTAGTGGGTTCTAGGTTTAAATGCTTAAATGTCCCAATTAGCTGTACATTCTTGTGTTTTGTCCTGTAAATTGTGTGTATCATTGCATGCGCGTTCATATATGGATATTTTCAGGTTGAAAATACTGGGACATCTCCGGCTTCAGAAATCCTTCTTGCTTTCCCACCTTCAGAAGTTGATCACATTGCACTACTCCAAGCGGCTGTCGTTGTTGGAAAGAAGAAGAAGAAATCTTATTTGCCTCTTGATGTGAAGCCAACTGAAGTGTCCGAGGCGCCAAATGAAACTAAATTCTTCTCTGTCTCGTTGCTCAATCCGTTAAGTGCGGGAGAGTCTATAACACTTGAAGTGCCTTATGTATTTACACACTCTCTAGAACCTTTCCCACTAGAGATAAGCCAGTCAGAGCCTCAACTAGTTTATTACCATGACAGTGCAATAATATTGTCACCATATCATATTAAAAAACAAACAACCGTTATAAAGACACCAAGTACCAAGGTGGAATCATTCTCAAAAGTGGAACCCACTGACCGTGCTGGTACAGAACTAAAATATGGTCCCTATGAAGACCGTTCTCCGTATTCATTTTCTCCCATAATTGTTCATTTTGAGAATAACAACCCATTTGCTGTTGTTGAGGAGCTTGTGCGTGAAGTGGAAATTTCTCACTGGGGAAGCCTTCAGATCACAGAGCATTACAAACTGGTCCATGCTGGGGCTCGACACAAAGGTGTCTTTTCAAGGTCAGTTTAATGCTTGTTTCACATGGTATTTTCATTCTTGACCTTCTAATATTAGATACATGTGAATATTGGATTATTTTGTTGCTTTGGATTTTCTTTTTGATTGTTTTTTTCGCTATTGCTATTGTAACTATTTTCAGTCCTGTGGTATATGCCCAAGGGGATGCAGGTATTATGTGTGTAGTACCTGAATATGAGTGCAACTTCGTACTATTTGAATCTGCTTCGTCTGAACCAATCTCTTTGCAGGGTTGAATATCAATCTAGGCCGTCTTTGAGTGGCGTATCTTCATTCAAGCATCTAATTGCAAGATTACCCCCCAGAGTTCACTCTGTCTACTACCGAGATGACATAGGGAATATCTCATCATCGCATTTGCGTAAAGATTCTAGGAAGGTAGTTATTGTTTGTTATATCTTGTTTTCAGCTGTAGAAAAACAAGAGTCAATGTAACTCGTAAAACTTTGATTGCCACAATTGTCTTGAACACATATACTATTAACGTGTCTTGTTTCTTCTGAAATTAGCTTCGACGTAGTTTTTACTCAACTTACAAGGTTTATGATTAAGGAATAAGTGGAAAAAGTCAATATTCCCATGATTATTTTTTTTTTATTTTATTATTATTATTTTTTGTGTGTGGTTGGCTACCCATACTAAATTTATATTTATCCCCATTGTCCAAAACAGATCAGCTATTTGGGCAAAAGTGCTACTTTCATTTTTGTGGGGTATGCATTTTGAAATAAAATTACCTGATTGATCACTTCTTTGCCATTTTTTCTGATATGGCTACAGTTCAGGTTTGCTATCGTGTTTCCTTGAGAAAAAGTTTCGACTTTTGCATGAAAAGATTTCATATTGGTCTGCAGTAGTTTTTTTCTAGTCTTCTGATTTCCACTTAATGGACTTTGTTCTTTTCATTTGGACAAAATATCTCAGTTCATATAGTTTTCAGTTATGAAAGAAGAACTGGAATATTCTTATGTGTATTGTCAGCTGATATCTATGTACTGACAACTTTCTCGTTGTTTTCATTGCAGTCAGATTTGGAAATAGAGCCGCGGTATCCTTTATTTGGGGGCTGGAAGGCCACTTTTGTCATTGGCTATGGGCTGCCATTACAAGACTTCCTTTTTGAGTCATCTGATGGTAGGCGTTACCTCAACTTCAGCTTCGGATGTCCTCTTGCTGAGACAGTTGTGGACAAATTGACCATCAAAGTGGGTACCCTTCTTGGAATGTATATTGATCGATTATATGATTCCCCTTTTGTTCTCTGTCATCATGTCTGAATTGGAGCTTATATGCTAATCCATGAGCTGCTTTTTTTAGGTGGTGCTGCCAGAGGGGTCGAAAAAACCTTTTGCTGTCGTTCCTTTTCCAGTGGAACAACAGCGCTTGGAGGTAATTTATTATGGTCTACCATCTTGTCATCTGCAGAGACATTTGTGACAATATTTGTGCGCATATGGATGGGTGTCTTTGTTGTTTACTGTGTCTCTGTTAATACTCTTATTTTGATTTATCATGAAGCACTGATTATTTTTAAGTGCTTCTTTAGTATCTACTCAGAATTTTAATACTGAGCTTTCATGAACATTAAGTTGCAGCAGTTTTTGAATTAAGCAAATTCCCTGATAAACATGTGTACCCAAGTGATTTGGATACAAAACCAATTTGACTTCAATGTCCACTCATATACCTTGATAAATATTGGTGTATGCCCAGTAGATTTGTAAACAACCAATTTAACAGCAATATCCTCTTATCTTGACCTCTGCAGACTAGTTATTCATACCTTGATGTCGTTGGAAGGACTGTAGTAGTTTTGGAGAAGAAGAATGTAGTTCCTGAGCACAACTCTCCATTCCAGGTGATTTTGACAAACTGTTGTACTGATCAAGTTTCAAGAAACAATTGTGTTATGCTTGTTCTTTCAAGCCTCTTGAGGGCCATTTTTACATGATTTTGGGGTTTCAGGATGGGCTCAGTAAATTTTATGTGGCCATATATAACGCACGAGTCCAATTCTTGGGGAAGGCCAAATTTGTTAATGGAATATGTTTTGATTTGAGATGTACGCAATGATATGTCACCAATTTCAGTATTAGAATAATTATTGGAAGGGGTTCACTTCGCCGAACACTCTGCTAATTTATATTTTAAGAAATGTTACAGGGTTTCATGAACAAAAAAGACACATAAAGATGTATAACCATGTTATATTTAGAACTTACATCAATGACGGCACCGTTTAGTGTTTTTCCTTGCATCTGTACTATATAGATGCATAACTGTGCAGTGTAAGGTTTTTTTTTGTTTTTTTTTATTTTTAATCTTACGTCATCAAGGGTAGTATAGTCTTTGCCTTTCTAGAATTTGCCTCCATAACCAATCATTACCTTTGCGATACATTTGCATTTTGCCTCTCTTTAGATGTTTACATGGTATTAGAGTCCGAGCAGCAGGGATGGCAGGGTGCGTGTCCCTGGCTTCCACATGGCAGGTATACAGAAGTTTCACATCATCTGAGTACAGTAGCTAGCTTTTGGGGTTGAGTTCTACCCACGACTGTGTAACGCTGCCTCCAATGTGTTCCCCCAGGTTGTAATATAGTCATACTAGACTATGCAAATATCTTTATTTCCACACATCTTTTCAAGTTGTAAATCAAATGAAGCATACGTAGTCAAATTATGATTTTTATAGAACATGGACACGTGCCCAAGCCAGAAGGATTTAATTTCAGGAAGTAATGGTTTCACGAAACCATTAATACAAAAGCTTTCCTTTGCCAATGCAAGATAGACCTGCACGATACTGCTGCTCAAATCAAAGTCACCTCGAGTCATTTCCCCAAGCTCATATGCCTCAACCTTGAGTCACTTCCTTTTCTTCTTTGCTTTAGCCAATACCACCTTACCTTTCGCAAGTTTTCTAATTAGCCGGCTTGAGCTCTAAGGTGACATGCATAAATCGTCTATACTTCTATTGCTAGTCCAGTACAAGCGATGTTGCACTTCAACCTAGCATGCATTGCATCAAAATCTTCCTAACTGCTTTGTCCAGCTCATTCCACCTCATACATATGTAGAAAAGTTCCCAAACACTTCAGAACAAACTTATAAATAAGTGGACTCAAATATGCATGAAAGTGGTTCACACAATTTCACTCTATTGGCAAACAGTAATTCACAAATGTTCAGCTCAGCACAGTAGGGTTTGAACCAAACAAGAAGCTCAGGCTTGACTCGAGCTCGACTTTGTAATAGTGGGTTTTGATCATTTGGTAGACCAAACAAGATGCCTTAGATTCTCAATTAGTGGATTGTCTGGAATGAGGCTAGCTCGAACATTTTGCCACTTATTTCATGGTCGTTTTACAGACTCATTATGGGGCGAAGTAGAGGGCACCACCTGTTCATTGTCCACACTGGACACCTGACCCTAGTATAGTTCATGGTTCTCAATTTGTCTCCAGCGGACAATGTCCTCCAACAACTTCAAAACTCTGGTTCTTCATTTTCAAATGTCATTGTTTCTCTCACTCTTCCTAAGATGATCTCACTCTGTCAGCTCACCCTGCTACCATTTCAATGCTTACCATGATTTTCAAAGGGCTCCGGAATCAACCTCTGCAGCCTTTTACCCCCCCAAAAGTTCTTGGCCTTTATTCAAGTTTTATTGCAGGTCCATGTAAGGGGATATAGAATTATAGGCTAGAAACCGGAATTGGCGTGCCTTGAGAATAGTACCAAACTAGTAATTATTACGAGTCCCAGTATGATGGTCATGTTGAGTTTTCTTCATTTCTCAACTTTGCTGCATAAGAGTGGGGAGGTTCTTGGTGGGTTTTGACGTGTGTGTGTTTCTATCCAACCAGCTTGGAGCAATTCTCTGCTTTTCAGACTGTTTTTTTTTTTTTTTTGTCATTTGTGTATGAAATTTATGCTTTTTTGGCATGTTCTTTCACAGGTCTACTACGAATTCAACCCAATATTCATGCTCGCAGAGCCATTGATGTTGGCTTCTGTTTTCTTCTTCCTTTTTGTGGCCTGTGTAGCTTACCTGCACATCGATGTTTCCATTCGGAAGTGAAAAAGAAGGGATTGTCAAGGTATTAAGGAAATGTTAATTTATTTAGACTTGATATTGCTATCTATTGAAACTTGCTTCTTTCTTGTGTAGCGTCATTGTTGCGTTCTTCAACTTGGATTATGATTGGCAGGTTGCTTAGTTCTTCAGAAGTCGAACATGATATCAAATTTTGCAGTATATTGAAAGATATGGATATTTTCTCCATCATATAGGTTTCAGCTGGCAAAATGATGTTTGTACAGTTCCCCCTTTTATTGATAGATTGTTGCCTTACCTAGACAAAGTAATAGGACTCGACTTTTGACATGTTTTATTGCTCTTTTTTGATGATTCGATCCAAATCATAAATGCTGTCTCCTCTGTTTTACATAATAATAGATGACGTGCGTTTTTCTATTATACTACTAGAAATTATGCAGAAATGTGTATATATAATCGATCTTTACGTAACGCTATACATATTGTTATTGGTAATGACCGTATATTATTTTTATCTAAGGATTCTGCTTGCTTAAGACTAAGCATTGGGCAATTCTCCGTCTTTTCTTGTTCTTCAACGCCTCTTCTTGCTGCATGGTAAAATCAATTTATGATAAGGTTTACATGGTGTTCACAACTCAGCCTTCTTTTCCAATTTTTCCCGATTTGGATCCGGATCCTCTATGAGGATTTCCCTGTGAGGATCGTGTGAGGCTTTTCTCGTGGGAGTGACAACGCATTAGTGAAAGGATCCAACGGTGGTCAACATGACACCCCTCTTTTTAGATCCAAATGAGGTCGTTTGGAAGGAAAACTCAAACGGAGAGAAAATGGTCTCTCTTCAAGCCTGTCAAAGTCAAACAGACACAGAGAAATCAATCAAGAGAATACCACACCTAAAACCCAAAATCCAAGTCCAAGAAACAGACATCGATGAATCTCTGTTTCTTCACGCACGCCCCAGCCCATCATATGGATGTATTTCTAAAATGGAGGTTAACTATGAACTCATAGATAGAGACATAGTTTCGGTTCATGTTTAATATTGTTTCCATTTTCTCTCTCTACAATTGCAGCTCTACTCGTCTCTCTCTTCATCCCGATTTTGAGTTTTCATTTATTGAGATTTGTTCTCAGCGGTTCAATCCAAGGTCATGAACAAAACCGTCAATCTCTTGTATGAGGGAAAAGATAGATTTTAAATATGGATTAGCAAAAATTAGGGCCCGATTTTGGAGATTCAATTGCTTAGCTACTCTGTTCAGTTTCATACTGAAGCAGCTCTAATTTTTGCAAAATATTGATGCAAATCTCTGGTTACCAATTTGAAGATTCTGGTCTGAGGGTGAAGGTGAGGATTTTGGTCTGATTGCAGAGAGACAAGCAAGGGGGGTGTCAGGAAGTTTTCCGTTTTCCCTCCGTTTCCTTTTTTCCTTTCCATACGACGTTGTTTGGATCTTAAAACAGGAATGCCATGTTGCCACCACCGTTGGATCCTTTCACCAATGTGTTGTCACTCCTACAAGAAAAGCCTGAACTCCTCTCTTTTTTATTTTTATTTTAATTATTATATATATTTTTCTTCCGAATTGGGCAGATTTCAAATGTAAACAGGTTTTGAAATCAAATGTTAGTTTGAAATAAACTACGCCTAGTTTTTTCTTATTTGGCCTTTTAAAGTCACATAATTCATGTGCGTGTTGCTCAAGCCCGAGCGTGAAAACGTCTTTGAAACACATCTCAACCTACTAAAATCTCTGAGTGCGAGCAGAGACTCTAAACATTTTAAAAGATTACATGACTAAAGGCCACAACTCACCCCAATTGCGATTAGCTTTGAAGTACACACCCATAGTTTTTCTGGCATGTTTCTAGAATGACATCAAGGTCCATTAGAAAAATGGGTCGGGATCAAAATGAGCTTCCTCTGTCAGAATTAGGAGAAAATGCACCCACAAATATGCATTGGCTTTGACTTAAGATGTCATAGTTTGTTAGTCTCTCAACATTGATGTTAGTTATTTGGTTGAGATCAGGGTATTAGATATAGAGATTTGAATAATATCTTTTCTTGCATAAGTGGAGAAAGTGTCGTGTATATATATAAACATAAAAGCATATAGACACACACGTGAGTTCCAATTACCATTGCTTCAAGTATGGACCATAAACAGAAACTTGTGGCTCAAAACTGGAGCAGAAGGTGACTGGTTTAAGTACCTGATCGAAATTTGGTCTCAAACGTCAACATGTTTTGGGGCGACCAATCAAATTGGATGAATTATTTGTCTCACGAATGGTCGTTTTTTTTTCTTTTGTAATAGATGCACATGGTGGGTTGTAATCCTTATAAATCAAAGAAATTCTTAACATTCCTAAATAAATAAATAGTAAAAAATGCTAAAAACCGGACAAACGTAATTTCCAAGCTACCTCTTTTGGGTTGCATTTTTTTTTATTTTTAAATGTCATTGTACGGTTCACAATTAGACTTGAAAATAAAAATTTCACCATTTTCGTATGGTAGTTATCCTTCAAGCGAAAATTGGTTTGTGGATTTTACAAACATCTTTCTCGTACAATTGTTGTAAATAGTCTTTTATTACACTTTTTAGTCTTTATATTTTTATTATGATCCCTCGGCAAAAATGAAGTTTCTTCTCGCAACATGGGGGAAAGTTTATTTGTCTATTACTCCATAATCAGATGGTCAGGTATGTGCTCTTGCTCCTTAAGCTTGTAAACTTAGTAGCCGTCTATTTTGTAACTAGGTTTCATGCTTGGAATGCTTGAGTTGATTAATGAAATTGATTCATTTGTGCAAGTCTAGTGCCTTGACTTGACTTGTTGTTTACATTGAGTTGCTGTTGTCGTTTACGTGACTTGTTGCTTATTTTAAATATAGTAACTCAGTTACTTACTTGATCTTATTTGCTTGCATCGCAAACACTTGTTGGCTTGAACTTGGCTGGCTAGCAAAAGAGTCACAGCAGGCTTAGAGCATAAGCCGATAAAGCCGCCGCTTCAGGCCTCCAAAAATTGTTAAAAAAAGGGCCCCCAAACTTGTAATCATTTTTTGATTAAGCTAGCAACACTTGAAAATATGCCCAATCAAGTTTTAGGGGCCCAAAAAATTGGTGGCAACTTGCCCTGTTCGTTTCTTAGTTTAGTTTTAGTTTTAGTTTTGATGACATCATCATTTCCCTCATTTCTCTCTCTATCTCTCTCCACTCATTACACCTGATGACATCATCAAAACTAAACTAAACTATCTAACCAAACACAACCACTGTGAAATTACTGGTAGCTTGAGACCTAATTTTAGATATGAAGAAAATAAATGCTCCAACCTTCCTGTGTCATGGGGTTCAAGAGATTTGAAAGTGTTGTAAGGATGGTTTATTTTTAGATAACTATACATTTTTTATAATGGTAAATTTTTTTAATGTTTTGTATATGAAAATTCTACATTGATCAACTTTTGCATGCAAAATATATATAGGGCTTCATTTGAAAATTTCGCTTCCGCCAAAGAATTTGTCTAGCGCCACACACTTTTCAAATGAAGCCCTGAAATATATATAGGGCTTCATTGATCAACTTTTTAGGGCTTCATTGATCAACTTTTTATAATGTTTAAGCTGGCACTGAAAAGAATTTGTCTAGCGCCACACACTTTGTGCGTTATCCTCAATGCCGTCGTGTAACACCAAGGGAGGGTTGCTATGCCCGGTTGCCTCTTCTCTGCACTTTGTTACTTAACCCATTAAAAAGCCAGAAAATTACTGTCCAGTACAAAAAATTACTCTTTAATTCCCGTAAAGGATAGTCGCGCGTTTTAATTACCTGTAGGTCTAGGTGAGTAGGTTACTTTACCATTTTGTCCTTGACTTGTCATATTTTCAGCCGATCCTCCTGCCACGCCATGAAGCGCGTCTTCTCCATCATCGGCGTCAGCCCTAACGTCATGAACAGGACAACGAAGAGATCGTTGCCCTCTACGACGGTGGCAACTGCAGCAACGGCGAAGTCCTAAAATTTGAAAAATTCTCACCCCCACGCCATGACGCGCATCTTCTCCATCATCGGCGTCAGCCCCTAACGTCATGAACTAGACCACGAAGAGATCGCTGCCCTCTGTGACGGCGGCAGCGGCGAAGTCCTAAAATTTGAAAAATTCGCACCCTGCGAATTTTTTTCAAATTTCATTTTTACTGATTCCTTTAACTAAAGTTCATCGGCGTCCACCCCACCATCATGACTGGACAATGACGAGATCGCTGCCCTGTCCGACGGTGGCAAGGCGAAGCCCCAAAATTTGAAAAAATTCGCACCCAATAATCGCAAAAATTGCACCCTGCGATTTTTACAAAATTCATTTTTATTGATTCCTTTGACTTGATTTTGAACATTGTAGTGATATGATTTCAATTTGCATATGTATACCTTATTCAGAGAAATTCGCAGTGACAATCGGAGAAATTTGAAAAAATTCGCACCTAGAATTAGCAGAAAACCAGGAGCCGTGGCCGCAGGCGGCGGTGCGAGGAGGAGGAGGAGCGGGGGGGGGGGGGGGGGGGGGGGGGGGACGTTGAGGCAGTAGAGTAGGCTGGAGTTGCCACTGATGTCCTTGAAGATGGAGACGGTTAGAGCTGGAGCCGCTTGAAGGTGTAGAGGGAGCCGCTGCTGCCTAGGGTAATTGTGTAAGAAAATAGCATTTTTACCTTGGTGGGAAGTTTTAGAATTTGGGTTGGACCCAGAGGTAGTGGAGTCTAATGTTTTGTACCGGCCCGTAAATCCCTCAAAAGAAGCAAATCATGTCAAACAAAAAAAGATCCGATTCAATGGGTTTTTATCTCTTTAATAGTCCTTTTTTTTTGGGCTACAAAAGATCCGATTCTTGTACAACAAAACCTTCGCTATCTAGAAATCAGTGATTGCATAATTAAATAGTCAAATCAGGCTACATCAGAATAATACGGAGTAGAAGGGTAGGGCGGCTGTTGCGTATTGGTGATGACCACACAGATAATTTAATTTTGGAGATTGCTTAAGATGAGGCCATTTTAGGAAGACACAAATTTTTTGAATTGGGTGCTGAGAGAATCCGGGGTAGAGAAAACTGATTTGGGTTCAGACAGAATCACCCATTTTAAAAAAAGGTGATTTTTCGTGACGATGATATTCCGTTCATGTATGAGAAATTACAATAAACCTTTTATAGTTTTTATGTGTTTAATCGATACCCCAAACCGATAGTTGTTCATTCAAACACGTGATGGTTTTAGCTAATTGACTTATATCTAAGAATTCACCTTAATAATAATAAAAAATATCAACTCTCATTTATTTTGAATCAAAATGACTTTGTTTTACCCATTAGAAGAGTTGTTTCGGTCGAAAGGCTAAAATTTAGTGATAGCTATTTATTTTTTACCCGTGGAAAGAACAGTTTTATCATACATGACAAATGTATTGCTTTTGAGTCCAAAAAACAGAGGAATTGAGAATTTTTAACAATTTATTTTGTAATCGAAAAGGGTGAAATCGTAAATATAAGCCATTTTTGGTTTATTTCATTACGTTTTTGGATAAACCGTTGTTGGTTGGGTGTCGGTGAATTGAACATTGAAACCATAAGAGTTTATAGTCATTTTCCACATGTGAAATAGCATCTGTCATTTTTTAAAGTAAACCTGAGAGGGTGTCTGTGAAATTT